>JAPZDV010000024.1:7854044-7871391 GCA_029814665.1 Acanthurus lineatus | reverse complement strand
CTATCTATCTATCTATCTATCTATCTATCTATCTATCTATCTATCTATCTATCTATCTATCTATCTATCTATTGCTTTTCTCTCTTTATGTGTAAATCTGAATGGCACAACAGGATCTTCAGTGGGAGTTTGGAATAAATTCACAGTTAGCGCACCTGAACCTCTCATAAATGTTTTCTCTGCTAATGTATGTGGGCTTTAAGTCTCAGTGCTGTTATAAAATGGACCAGGTGTTCATCAGCTGCAGACCCCCTATATAATACTTTTACTACTCATGATGTGTATGTGATATGTGGCTCTCATCCTGGCATAATAAGC
The DNA here is from genome assembly GCA_029814665.1 of Acanthurus lineatus. NCBI lineage: Eukaryota > Metazoa > Chordata > Actinopteri > Acanthuriformes > Acanthuridae > Acanthurus > Acanthurus lineatus. The sequence continues at coordinate 7,871,073 of JAPZDV010000024.1, read as the reverse complement.
ATATTCTAATACAGCTATGGGAAAAATACGTTAAAGTAATTACAGCATGAACAGACAGAAGGTTTTGGAAACTGCAATCCATTGATTATGTTAAACAGCAGAGATCTAATAGGGAGAAATGGATGCATGTAAGCAGCAAAAATTCAGCCGTAATGCACAGATGCTTCAGAGATTCTGTATTGTGATGATTATAATGTCGGATTAAAACGATCATATGCCCGGACAACGTACAGTACACGTGATACCACTCTTATGACAGTCAGTAGGTCAATCCCATAGACTGTTCCAAACCCAACAGACGGCTCATTAAGCAGAGAAACATGGTTTAACAACAAACAATTATACACAGAACCTAGCACTGCGAGTGGAATTGCAACACCTGCGGAGAACCCTTAAAGCTAATTTGGGAGAAATCCTTTGAGTGAGACATTAACTCAGCACAAATGATATGGAAAACTCAATTAACATTTAACCAAGTGATGAAATACAACAATACAAACAACAGTGCCTGTGGGCACAGTGAAAATAAGCTCTCATTAGCCAGATGGAAATTATTAAAATAAGATAATAAAAAGCCCTCCCTCAGTGCAAGGCTGTGGAAAAGTTAAAGATGTTGCCTTTACTTACCAAAGATGAATATTAACGAAGAATGCTTATAAGGAGGAAAATCCTTTTTTGTGTCATTATTTAAATGCAAACTAATTTAAGACAGTAAACAAACAGACAGGTGAGGTTGCCATATATTACTGCTTAGATTTCTCAGTTTTGATGCTATTTTTGTTGGTCATTTTAATTTGAAAATGTGATTCGTTCCACTCTGCTGAACAATGTTTATGTCCTCTTACTGTTATTTCAGTGGCCGGGCTGCCGTGTTGGAGATAGCAATATTGATTCCAGTGTTGTTGGTGGTCTTTGATTTGCCAAACAGCTTGCTTATCTGGGCCCTGCATCATAATGGAATTAAAACATCGGGAGCAGAGGTTCGGATCGCAAGGGGGACGTATTGCCAACAGAGTGGTGATGGTCCCAACCCTTTTTTCCCGCTGTTTCATGTCCCCCCATTAATAAAGTCATATATCAACGTGAGGACTGCTTACACTGCAGTTGTCATTCTTGAACTGTGCTGTAGTTGCCTCAAGCACGCCGACACTTTCCTGACCCCACCGATGAATAAAGAATTGGTTTTGGATTGGTGCTTTATCATTAAAATCTCCTCATTCCACGCACTCTGGATCTGCTGAATTTGAATTTCAATCTGTTCCAGTCATTGATATTTTTCTTCTCCACAGCCTGACAGTCTTTTGATGTACGTTTATGCCGCAGTTTATGACTTTGTCTGGACTCTTTGTAAAACCCCGATAAAGAAAACAATAAATCTAGTCCTTACATATTCTCCTGCACAGTGATGCGCTCACAATATCCTGGTTGCAAAACCGGAATGCACGACCATAAAGTGAAGACATGTGTTGCTATTAGAGCCACATGTGAAGCCGTACAATACACAGCTGTGATTTATGAACTAAGCTATCACCCCTCCGATTCCCATTTATATCTGCTGCTATAATTACACTCAACAGCGTTTTTTCTTGCACTTCCTGCATGGATTGATGTGCATAATTTATTCACTTTCCGACAGATTTGAAATAGGAAGCATCAAACCACGGAGCAACCTTGAATTTTCATCCGAGCGCACTTACATCGCCGTCACTTTGAGGAAAACAAAAGTGAGAGAATGAAAGGGCAACAGTTAGCATGCAATGACTCCCCTCTGTTTAACATAAATATGAAAACGAAATGCACTTTGTCGACAATACTCTGATTACAAACTGAACTGCGTGTCCAGTGAGATGAGGGGGCCTCAAAAATAGACTGACATGGTGCACAAACCCCCTGAGGTGTGACAGCAGGTCCATAACATGGCTTACATGCAGGGAAATGGACCGCAGAGATATCCAGGCTTTTGTTGGCTTTTATCTGAAGCAATGCTGTGAGCGAGCCGGTCGGGATTCACTGTCTCACTTAAGAGCCTTTCAACAGAACAAATGTTTTGTTGTGGGCTTGATTGTGTAACTGTATAATTTAGTCTCTCCAGTAACCAGGTCATCATGCGGCCTATATTATAATTAGACTTTCTTGTAATTTGCCCTCACTCTCTGCTTTGCTTATGAAAAGCCAGTGCCATCAATACTTTCTCTACTGTTCGGCATTCCATCAACATTATCTTCTAGTTAATGTACAGACCTCTCTTTTTGTTGCCAGAGGCGCATGGACCACCAGACAGAGAGTATAAAATTAATATTTCATAGTGCTCTAACGCCTGTCAGACAAATTTATGTGGACATCCCGTCAATAAATGGTTGAAAGATTGATGGAATATGATGTCCCTGGGTGGAGCATGAAGCAGCTGGTGGGATTGTTGATACAAGTGCTATTTTTGGAAGATCCCTGGTTCTTTCCTTTAATCTAGCGGGGGCTGCCAACTCGTGCATTGTTGCATGCATTAGTGTCGTCCGGGAAAATGGAAAGCAGGAGGGCAGGTCACAGGAATGTCCCATCACAGTGTATTAAGATCCCTGCTCACTTTTAGACTTACATTATTGCATCAGTGAACATCATGAGAATTTGTTTTAACTGGAGCTTTTAAATTTATATGAAGGAAGAAGCCTGTGACTGACTAAAAAATCTGTTTGTAATTGCAAATAAAAGGTTTTTGCCAGCAACTTTCAACAAGCACTTTGAGATGGCAAATTCTCTTTATTTCCATCTCTAAACTTGAGCTGTTTGTAAGTTCAAACTTAGCTAGCTCAAATATGAATGTTCACAAAACGGGTATTTATGCATAACTACATTTAAGGCAGGTTGCACCACATATGCTAGTTCTTGCTAACATAAGATCTGCTAATTTTAAACACAAAGCCCTGAAGAAAATGCTATATAATAATGGCTTGGAAATATTTTTAATTTACATTTCACAAAAATAACACAACATCCCTTAAATTAGAAGACTTAATGGCATTTTTATGAAGCTAAATAGCATGGTATCCCATTCATTCTTGTCTGCATGAAAACTATCAAATGTAAAATGCATATTTCTCTGTTTATGCAAATATATGTATAACAATTCATAACTGACTCATCCATTCATTTGCAAATCATTGACAGTTTAGCATATAGCTTGTGATGCTGCATTTACTTCTCGTCTCCAGTTGATTAATGGGAAAGCAAAACAGATTCCTACCTACTGATGCACAGACAGCTAAAGTCTCTTACTGTTTGAATGCTACAATTTAGTGGTTATCTACCCATTAAGTTCTTTACACAGAAAACTATAGATTAATGAGTAGCTTGTGAAACCCATTCCTGAAATTTAAATGTCCAGAGACTTTTTTTTTTCAACATTTATGAGGAGAAATTGTCTTGTGCTCTCTCTGCCTTTGTGACATTTCTCTTCAACCTGCATGTCTCTGGGCATGTGCTGAGAGGGTTGCCTGGAGGGCCACAGTCATCCATTAAATCTGAATGGACCCCTAAATATGGTCTTTACAGAAAAAAGGAAAAAATCTAAACGTCTGTTTGTGTTTAAGTTTTTGATCGACAGTGACTTACAGCATATGCCATAATAAAGTACAGTTTGTAGTAATGACAGGGAAATGTTTTTGCTATTAGAGTAAGATTATCATTAGAGTTAAAGAAACAAAGAAAATGTGTGTTCATTTATGTAGGTCTTCTACAGCATGTGAGCATCTGGTTTGAGATACGTAATGTGCTTTTCATAGAGTAACTGAAACAAATTTTTGCAGCGGACAAATATTATTAGTACCACAAATTATTATTTTCCTGTCCACAATGTGTTCATAACAATGGCAGCAGTGTACCTTTGAAAACTAAACAGCTGTCTTTCAACACAATTTCGGGTAGTTTCATAGCTTGTCTACAACTATCTGACATCATAAAAATAAATTAGTCGAATGTCAAGGCAAACGCTGAACATTCATGCGGAGAAACCCACAAGTCAAGGATGGAAGGACCACACAACATTAGCTGTGACAATGACAGATCCAAACCCCTGGAACAGCCTTCAATGGATTTGACATGGTCCCATCTTGCTGGATCTGTCAAACTCCTCTTGAACTTTTCTTTCTATTATTTTGCGGTAAGGAACAGAGTGCAGCCTAAAGCAGCAGCTCCTGCATGGGTTTGAAGTAATGTGCTTTATCCTGTCAGTGAAGATAAAGGGCTGGGGCTGGGGGCTGGGGGCTGAGGGTGAGGAGGAAAAAAAAAAAAACAAAAAAAAACCCCTCTGCGCTCTCAAGAGATCTGTCTGTGAATTTGAACGTTAGCTTTGCTGTTTTATACCAATATAAGGCTACTATTTAATCCAAGCTGCAGAGGCTACGGCGAGCAATTAATTTACACCATGAGGAGCATAGCACTGAAAAGACTGTGACCTTCTCATGCTCTCCATAAACACCCGAGCAGCCTTTTCATGAAATGACAAGGCTAAATGCAATTTTATTTCATTTGCATCATTGACTTCTTGGAAGACAGCAATTCTAGCACAGGCCTTGGGTATTTTAACAACCTCTTCACTGTGTGCCAGTCATGCATGGGTTATACGAGAGTCTATTTCTTTATATTTTAAACCACAATAAACAAGGATGATGACACCACCAGTATGGTGGAATTATGATATTTCAGCTTCTCAAGAGGTGTCTGATCAAGAGGAACTTATAATTAGGCACAGCTGTGTTTTTTGGTTTTTTTTTTGTCTAAATGGAAGAATTTTCCTCATGAACCTTCATTCCAGTTCCTGCGTACTTTCTTCAATGTGACATTACAGATGTCGGTCTGACTGACTGCGTGCTTCTTTATCCAATGGGTGTAATTTCCTCGGTGCAATTACATCATTGGTGGCAGATTGCTTGCCTGAACTCAAGTGCAAATTAGAGAAGGAGTCTGAATCTGGAGGTTTTGCATGTAAAGTAAATATTTGCATCACAAGGAGTTGGCATAACATCCTCTGATCAGCTGATTACCATAGTGATGAGAATCTTCAAAGGGAGAACTTTCTTCTTCGGGGGGGCTGAGCTCGGAGTTATAGGTTATAAGCAGCAATATTGACTGTCTCTGAGGGCATGTTTTGCTCAGCTGCAGGAATATGGGACACTCCACTGGTGATTATAATGAAGTGGGGTAAAGGCAAAGCTTACTTTTGGAAGAGAGGGGGAAAAAAAAGAAGAGGCAGTCTCTTTTTGACAGAGCTCATTATCTTCTCTGAAGGTGTTGGAAGCTTTCAAAAGCAGCAGCAGCAGTGGCGGCGGCAGCAGAGAGGTCTGAAGAGGAAAGGTGCTGAAGATTCATAATGTGATGAGCTTTATACTGTGGGGATCCACTTCTTAATTATTCCTGTAGGACAGTCATCTCCTCTCGCTTCCCCGGCTATAAAACACCATCCATATGGCACCTTTGGCAAAGGGCATTATTCTGCTCCTCACCATGGAGGCGTCAGGGGTGAGCCTGGCCGTTTGAAATGTGCTGACACTACACTTTTTTGGAACAGTTAGCTTGGTAGAGGTAACAGGAGGAGTGAGGTTATTATTGCATGCAATAATAATGCCTTATTTTTTTTTCCTCTATGCAACAGCTGCACATTTCCATGCTCTTAATCATATACTGTAGGTTAATATTAGTCATTGGACACCCTATCCAGGGGCAACTGGGGAACAAAGGGGATGCTGCTTGAGTGAAGTGATGGAAAAGGAAAAAAAAGGTTTTGGATACCGTGCCGCAGTCCGTTTTGTGGTGTGGGGCCGATGCCAGACATCCCTCTCTCTCCCTTTCTGATACTGCTACTCAGCACTGCAGCACTGTAGCAACAGGATGGATCTCTCCCTTAATGTGTGTGTCTGTGTCTGTGTGTGTGAGTGTGTTTGTGTGTGTGTATGTGTGTGTGTGTTTGAGAGAGGGAAGTCACAGAAAATGAAAATGAAGTCACAGCATGTCAGGGCAGCGGCAACATGCGGTGCTGATATTGAGATAACAAGCATGTTGAAACGGGAGGGGGAAACTGCAAAGAAACAAAGCGGCTCGGACACCCCTCACAAGATTTTTGCATCCATTTGTTTTCGGAGAGTGCTGAAACGAGGTGGCGTGCTGCCAGTGATGAGCTCTACGTCTGCGTGTGTGTGTGTGAGAGAGAGAGAGAGAGAGAGAGAGAGAGAGAGAGAGAGAGAGTGGCTTCATCAGATATATCTTACAAAGTGAGGACTGGACATTTCCCTGAAGTCCTACACTTAATTTTGTAGCAAACCCGTATAAATTGATTGATTGAGAATGATTATTATTTTATCGGGGGAAGGTTAAGTAATGCCTAACTCTGATGTGACTGTGTGTGAAGCTCTTTTTTGTCCTACTTAACATATACATATAATAATATACTCAAACCTTTGCTGTAATCTAAGAATCTCTCAGACTCACCTGGTTACATATAAGATTATGCATACAGCAGATCATATGCATATTGCATATGGTGTCAGCATAAATACAGTGCAGCCTGTTGTTGAGGAGATATACCGTTGGCAGTATGCATATACTTCTTACTCAACAATCTAGGTCCTGAATAATAAATAACATCCACCACAAAAGTGGTTCCCCCAGTTCTGTTAAATTAAATATGATAGATCAACATATCGCCACTGAAACTATGGGACCAATTCACACATCACCCCTATCATTTGAGTCTAGCCAACAGCAGCGCAGGAGTTGTAAAATAAGACAGTGCATTGGTGGAGGTTGTTGCTGGATGAGCACTGGATAGCACTTATAAAAGGTACAGGCCATTAAGCGGTGCACTGGATGCACTGAATGGGAAGCTGCTCTGTGACATCACGCTGCCAAAGAGCGATGGCTTAATTAAACTTTCATCCGACAAATATTCATGTGCGTTTAATGATCCCGAATCACTTCATTCCACATGAATTATGAATATTAATGAACAGGAGAGAAGGGCAGTTGGAGGATGTGCTGTGTATAGGTTGGAGCCTAAAGCAAGGGTGGATGTTGGTGAAGGAGAGGGATGTGTTGAGCCACCAGTCAATCACTTCACAGTGTCAGCAAACCCTCCAGGCCAGAGGTCATAATTGGAAGCGAGCATACAGTGCATGTGTGTGTGTCTGTGTGTGTGTATGTGTGTGTGTGTGTGTGTGTAGCCTCATTACAATAGCCTTTCGTGGAGCCACTAGACTGCCATAAGATTTCTTCCAGAGCATGGGTGGCTGGTGGTGGCCTATTTCTGGGGCCCTGCCCTGTCACTTCTTCCCTTGCAGACTGTTCGCTGGCTCCATCTTGCCCTTGAGCATTGCTCCCATTTTCCTTTTCTTCCACTTTTAATTAAAACAATGTGGCCAGGTCTCATGTGAAGATTTTCAGAATCTGTGTCATAAAAAGGCAAACGGATACACTGATGCTTATAAAAATGAATGTGGGATGTGATGTATTTTTTTTTTAAATGCATAGAGCTGTTTTATGTTTAGAACCAAATTTGTTTCTATAGTTGATTTAAAATTAGCACAATGATTTTCTGCTTGAGCACTACTTGTTTCCAGACGGATTAAGAGGCATTGCAGTGCTTTGTTTGTCATCGTCTTGGATCACAGAGTGAAAGTCTGGGAATTCTGTGAGTTTACTTGAACAGCTGAATGCACACATGCTCTGTAAAATGATGAGCACTCACAATAAAAGGACACTTTAGTGACATATGATGCGGACCACTGATCAATTAGAACTTAACCTCAGATTTTTCAGGCGACCCTGATGTTTGTCATGTGTCCGGACTGGTAAACAAGATAATCAATGTTCTGATACTCACACGAAAAGCAGCAAAAAAGACCTTATCTAAATGATTTCCAATGTAATTACATGTAAATGCAAGATGTTTATCTGTTTTTCCTCCCTTTGAACTAAGAAAAATAAAATCATTCTACAAAATGGTTCCATAGACAACAATACAACCTCTTTAATAAGCCGTCTGGAACCCTTTAATGTTGTGAGAAATGTGAAAGTGGACTACAGGCTAAAAGAGAAACATGAAAAGAGGATATTCCTATGACAATTGAATCCAATTCCCTTCTCCACATTTAAAAAAAGAAACTCTTTTAAATTCAGCATTTTTTCCCTTTCACAGTGCATAGCAACCGCCTTACATCCCCACAGAGAGGAAGCCCCCATTAATGCAATGCTGACACAGCCAGTATGACTGGATCAATGCTGCCATCTTCTGCTACTTTTGGGACCCTTCAGCATAAACCAGCACACAACAGTATTTAGAGTGATGAATAAAATACTTATCTGTGGTGGATTTAACTGATTTTTTAATTAGATCTTGTTCAGTTTAAATATAAAAAGTCTGTTAAAATGTCTATATTTTATTGCCAAAATTATATGGTTCTATTTGCTCAGTTTCTGTCAGCAGTTATGGGAGTTTTAAAGATTCAGCAGGTCTTTCTGTTTTGTCTTTCAATTCCATTATCACTTTTTCCCATTTCCACACTACTTTTTTCCTGTGGAAACAGCACTTTCATAGTGTTCTGCTGAAATCCTTCCAATAGTTATAAAAAAGGGAGGAGGAAATACATCAGGGAGATGTATGGGGTAATAGCAATGTAGGGACCCAAAATAGATTCAAGGGCTTTAGTCATCAAATTGTATACTGCACAGGTGTGGTTTTATGGTTTAGGCTTTTTACTGCTTATATTGCAACCTTGCACCAGTTTAAATCATAAGCATTTTGAGGATAGAGGCCAACACATCCAATATGTCAAGTGTGAACAACTATGCACAACAGCAAAGGTCCCACAAGGCATGACGACAGCCAAGATTTTGGTGTTAAATTGCAGTGTTTATTGCCGTATGAGTAATATTAATGGAAAGAGCACCTTGCCTGAAATAAATATGTATATGTCGCAGAGATTCAAGGTGTAGATCATTGTTTAATGGATGCAGCATATGGTCCACTCTGATCTTGTATGCATTAAACAGCAGAAAAAAAGAGAGTAAAAGAAGGGCAGCCTACAAATTGTTGCTAATGTGCCATTCCTGTTTCCCTCGCTGGGGTTTTACCAGGACAAATTCTGTGAGGATGTTTCCAAGGCATGAAGGAGATAATCATTACGGTTAAAAAATGATCTAATTAATATGGAGGACAACCATAGAGGCCCATCTGATTAAGGTGGAAGTCAAGCCTCTCAAGCTGCAAGATTTGACCTCCACATTCATTGAGGTCGCCAACGCCAGGAGCGATTGGTTCCAACCCCTTGAGTCACTGACCCAATCACAGGGAGTGAGAGGGTGGGGGAAAAAGAAACCTTATCTGTGTGCAACAGCCAGGCCACAAGAGAAACTGAATACGCCACAGAGGAGAAAACTGACTTTTTATTAGCAAAGGTACCAAGTATAAAATCAGTATTGAAATACAGACATCAGTGCATCATGGGACATAAGGACATTAAAACAATTCATTAAAGTAATTTTAAAAATGAAAACCACAAAGTCCACAAAAAACAGGTGAAAAAGAAGTATGTGCAGAAGTGAGAGAGTGTGTTTTTTGAAAAACTGTCAATAATTTAATAAAAATAAATCAGTTGCACACAAAGACCTAACTCTTAAAACGTTAACTTCCACTTGGTATCAAATTAATAATTCCTATATAATATCATAATGTAGTACAGGTGAAGTTCAAAACAGCTCTTGTTGTTTACTACTGCAGCGCCTCTCAGCTAAATAAAACTTAGTCACCACCTTTATTATGTTATGTAACATATGTGTTATCATAACATATTTGTATTTATAATTATTACCGGTTAACCAAAGAGAAAATCTGGAAGCAAAGGTATTAATTTAAGTGTACCATAATACGTCGTAAAGTTGCCGCTGTTCACCACGACGGAAGCTCAAGTGTTTACGGCATTTTACTTTACGACAAGCTAGGCTTTCCGTTTAAATTGAACAGAGGCCCTTTAAACGCTAAACGTATCATCCATTTCGCTTGGAGAATCCATTAGTCGCTCAAACACGATGGGGATAGAGGATGAAACAGACAGGACGCTCTTCATAAGAAATTTAGACCAAAGAGTGACAGAAGAGCTTTTGTTCGAGCTGTTTGTACAGGTACTGTTGTCATTACCGTTAGCTAAAGCTAGCAGATGTCAAGTGCACGGTTAGCATAACAAAATGCTAAGAAATCGAAAGCGCTTTACACTCAAAATTGACCCAAAAATGTCATATCATTCGCAATGGATGTGTCTCTTTCACATATTTTGTATTTCTTATGTTTGTCGGGCACGTGATATTGTCAGTTTTAAGAGCTGTTAGCTGTTTACTGTAGCTAACGTTTACGTTAGCTGCTAGCGTTAGCTTTAGCAATTTGTTGTTTGGGTAAGCTACACCTGTAACATTAATTTGATGTTTTTTACAGGCAGGACCTCTAATCAAAACTAAAATCCCAAAAGACTTGGATGGGAAACAGAAAACATTCGGCTTCGCAGTTTACAAACATGAGGTTTCCGTGCCGTATGCCATGCAACTTCTCGACGGGATATCGCTCTATGGGAAAACGCTTCATGTGCAGTTCAGATCAGGTGAGGTGATTTTTTTTCAGTTGTGTTTCTTTTAATATAACTATTTGTCTTACGCAAACATAATTTTAAAACATATAATCTAATTACACTGCTAGACACATGTTCGGATATAGCCCGTGGTATGTGCCTTTATGCATTAGCATACTCTCAAGCTACACAGGTAACATTACTGTCTCTTTAACTATGGTCACCAACCATTTTTCTTTTCGGGAGCCCGTTTTAACATTGAGTAACCCGACAACTCCTGACTAAGTGATATAAAATGTGGGTATTTCATTTTATATGCATAGCACGAACATAATAATACAGAATTATTTATGAACTGGAAAATTTACGCAAATTTGCACATTACTACCCAAATATGCCATGCAACTTCTCGACGGGATATAAGTAAGAATGAAGTGTATTTTAAGTTTTTTTTTTTTTTGCACCACTACATAAAACACAACAGGTCTGATCTTCTTAGAGATTTCAGACTATATTGCTAATATTCTGGCTGTGTGGCTAGCACTGATGGTATGTTACTGATAATGGCATTTACTACTGTATGTGGTGGATAAATACTGTAAGCATGGCAGAATATTGGTAAAAAATTCACATATTGCTGTAATGTCTTGTTGGAATATATTGAGTGGTCATGTGCTCCTGTGCAATAGATAAGCAAACCTTTCTAGCCTTCTTTCTCAACCTGTGTTTTGAAAAAAAAAAAAAAAGAGAGAAAAAAAAACCTATACAATGTGTCCAAGTTTGTCCAGGCAAAATTTTAGGCTGCTTAACTCGTTTCTCAAACGTACTCGTTTAGAGTAATCGCATAGCAAAAGTACAAGATTGTCAATCTTTCATAGTATGTGTACAGATTCTTTTCCAACCTGATTTTTTTTAACTTACTTTTTAAATGTGTTTTGTTCTTTTTGTCCTATCATAGGTAGCAGTCATAGCAGCAGTCCAGGAAACTCACAGAACTCAAGTCCTGCAAATACCCCAAATCCCCATGGCCAAACGTAAGAATATCTTATAAACTTAACTCTCAGCCTCAACTTGGATTGACCTCTCTGCCCCTCTAATATTGCAGACAAAGCTCTCCTTAAGTGTAACTTTTACATTTTTTTGCCATAATTCTTAGTACACAATTTTGCAGAAAACTTCTTGGAGGCAGGTCAAAGGTTGTTGAGACTGGAGAACTGGAGTAGTGAGTGGGTAGTACACAGTTTATGCATGCACCTTTATAAGAGTGCTAGTGCTATGCTGTGTACTTCTAACATGCAACATTTCCAGATTTAAAATGTTGTGTACTTACATAATCCCAAATTTTTCCAACAATGTTCAAACTAAGAGGAATCTGTAGTTTATTTAAAGTAACAGCGCCTTCGTTTTGTTAACTGATAATGTTTGGCAGTATTGAATAATTTGGTGTCATAGCATCACTTTATGTTTACATTTAATACCAGACTCTCTGTGTCTGTATTTTTGTGGTTTTGAATTTGCTTCTGATGATGCTACTTCCTCATTGAGTATTAGTCAGAACTGCAAGTATTTCATGCTCATGGCACTGCCCTGTGCTCAAAAAATTGGAGCCCTTACAAAGGATGTTGCATGAAATGGGATTGGATTGGTCTGCATACACAGAGGACTCAGTGCAGTCCTTTCATGTTACATGCTAAAAACAATAAACATTATTTTTGTGGGGTAATTGCTGAAGAAGTTGCAAGTATTTGGCCTAGAGTTAAATAAGCAGTATGTGATATTGTCTTGCATTCTGTGTTGCTCATATTATAAGTTACTGACTAAAGTTTATTTAACACCCAATGAACATTCACTGAAATAGCAAGCCTGCTTAAAAACACCAGGGGTCTATATCATCAAGTGTAATTGATTGCCTCTGGTTCACTTTGAACTGAGGTTGAATACGATGATTGCCTTTGCTCCATGCTCATGGTACCTTGATCCAGCCAGCTGTTTCATTACAGTGCTCTGTGCATGTTGTACTTTGGCCGTACATATCTCCTGAGGGGTAAACAGAAAAATTAAAAAACCCTTGTTATAGAGTTGTGGAATTTTGTACTTTCATTATTCCAAATGTTTCCAATGTTTGAACAAGATCAATACATAGTTTCATCCAAGGTAAACGTGAGCTTCATTTTGTAGGCTGTTGGTAACTTCTGGGTTAACAGAAGTCAATTATTTAGAAAGGAAGTTGGCACACACTGCTTAACAACAATATAAAACTCATTTTTTACAGCAGCACTCTACAGTATTTAACAGTGTATCTGTGTAGGGTTTTTATGTGGTTGAAAAAAGCACAAAACCACTGAAGTAAGGTCTTGTCACCTCTCAGTAATTTTGCTAGCTGTTCACAAAGGTTTATCCTTTTTCTTTTCCCAGTGAGTTTCTTTATCTTCCTCTTGAACATCCAGCTGAATGCGTTTTAATTTTACTCAAAATATTTTAACATATATATGTTCATACATGTGACTAATCCATAAAATGCAAAATAGATGAAATGAGGTCAAAGATTGAATGAAAATGTAAACCAAATATGATTTGAATAACCAAGTGTTGAGAAATTAAACATGGATTTTGCAGAAGTAGTTGCCACTCAGTTTGCAGTATTTGCAGCTTAAAATATATATACTTGTTGCTCTTAGCTCTTTTGTATTGTTAAATATTTGACATTGGTTTGCTTTACTTCTTTGCAGAAATCCGATCCAGTTCAGCTCCCCACCATATACACCTCCACCCCAAATGCAGAGATCCTTTTCATCTCCGGACAGTCTACAGAAACAAGTCATGGTAACAGTTTTTTATATTAAGAATGATTTATGATTAAATAGTCATGACAGAATTGGCTCGATGATATAAAAACGTGCTCTTTGTTAGTTTTTAGTAAAAGTGCTCCTCTGTTTCTCAGTGACAAATCAAGAAGTGCATGCATGTATAACTTAGCGGGAAAAGAAAGAAGCTTTACAGTCTTGAACCAAATATCTCAGAAGTCCTCTTCTCTGGCTTTTCCATGTCCTCTTAGATGAACAACATGATGTGGCAGGTCCACATGCAGCAGCTTGAGCAGCTGAATGGCGGCTTCTCCAAGCCCCTGCAGAGACAGTCGTCCTTGGGAGGAAACTCTGGCAGAGGTGGCTCAAGGCAACACAACAGCGCCCCCTATCGGCACCAGTCATCCCAAATAAACAGCGGGGGCAGAAATCAACGCTACTCAGATGAGCCAAGTTCAGGTCGTCATCAGCAATACAGTCACAGCCGGGACAGCTACCACCACCAGAACGACAGGAGCGGCAACCGTCACCATGACAGCCGAGGTGGCAGCAGGCATCATGACGACAGGGGAAGCCGTGGCTATCATGATAATAGGTGGCGACGGTACTGAGACTTCTCACTGAAAAAGATCATGAATCGTTTTGACAAAGCCACTTGTATACTCAGGTTGTTTGTACATGATCCTACCAGTTTGAACATTTAATAACTTATGCCTTAGAGACATTTTTGTTTACTTTTAAGGCATTTTTAAATTTGTACACTTCTTTTGTGTGAGATTTTCCTCACAGATGTTGCAAAAATTTTGAGAGGGAGAACTGTATTGTCAAAAGAGCAAGAAAAAAAAATAAGACATGAATGATAGTTATTTTGGAAGATTAAGAAAAAAATCAACACATATTTAAAAAAAAAAAAGAAGAAGAGAGTGATTTAGGATATTGGCCAGTTTTTATGTTATGCAAACAGTATTTATATGGTGCTCTCAGAACTTTTCAGGTACTTTTTAGAAAAAAAGAACAAACTTTCAGCTAAAGAGTCCACCAGCACCCCTTTTACCAGGACAGGGCACCATCTTTTCGTAATGTTCAATCTGTTAACCTTGCTCTTTCTAAGAATGGGTTTTATTTTATTTTTTTATTCGAAGTCTGTAAGACAAACTGTTTTAAATTGAACATTTTCATTACTATAAAGCTCCTTTCATTTGATGGTTGTGTTGTCTTTCATCTGGCTGCAGCACAAATGCCAGGGTCTTGGCTGTTCATCATGAATGCTATTTACAGCTCTTTGTGTATGTGACTAAGTGAACTAAGTGAGCTATTGTATGTTGATGCTACATGCCGTTATACATGCACACATGGCCTTATCTGCACCTATAAATGGCCCACATGTAACTAATAGGCTTGTGCAGTGGGTTATAAAGTAATCTACAGGTGGCGCCACATGCATTCTTTTATTTGAATCAATTAAGATGTTAAATATAACTGAGCCACATGATCAGCTCCTACACTTGACCTTTCTATTTAGGATGCTTTCAAGTCTTTACATGGATTTAACACCCGCCCTGTTCACTTTACAGCATGCAATTATGTTAAGGTTTATTTTTCGTTCACAGAAGTTGTTCACAGCCGATATCTGATTCTCTTATCGGAAGAGTCTTAACGCCAATTAGTAAATGGCGCAGGTTTTTTCTGTCAGTTTTGCAGATGTGAAAGAAGTTTTCAATTGTTCCATCCCAGAATTAGCAGCACTTTGATCCTTAACATCTCATGTTGCGATCTGCCTCTCCCCTGTTGATGCCTTCGTGTCTCTGTTCGGGCTTGTTTACAACAAAGTGATGATCAAATCCCTTAATGTCCGTGCTGAGGTCATAATCTACCCTTCCGAAAGTGCTTATGCCACCAGCAGCGGCTCCCGCGCTGTATCGACAACTATATCCCCCCCCAATAAATCTCCCGCTGGCTAAAAGTGGAGGTGCATTTGCACCCTCTGCACTAAGCTCTCTGTCTTGCATGTAATCTGCCTCGTGTCATATTGCATCCTGATGCTCCCAAATCGCACTAATAGAGAGTATCCTCTGTTCGGTGTCAGTACTAAGAAGGCCATTATTGCGCTTCTGGCTGTGGCATAACTCTTTTAATTGGTTGAGCTGCCTGGCGTCTCCAGCCCCGAAGCGGGCGGATTAGGAAGGCCGATCAGTAGCCGCTGCTGTGTGGACTTATATAGAAGCATGTCTCCTGAAATGATCCATTTCCAAAAACTCAGAGACCCTCCCTCGGTATCCGTCCCGCACCGCAAACTTCAAGTGTCACCCTGCGGCTGTGATTTTTGGGATGTTGGCACCACATCGGGTCCTTGGGTTCATTGGTGTCACGGTAGCCGGAGTTAAACCCCAGGCCTAACTGTAACTGAAGTCTTTATTTGTTCAGATATTTGTAATAAAAAATATATGTAATCTGGCTTTTTTGGAGAGCAAAAATATTATAAAACTGACCAACATAGCCTACACCAATGTTCTTCAGTGAAACCGACCTGAAAATAACGCTGAATTCAAAATAATTCAAGGGGGAAAAAAAAGATTTGGAAAAGTTAGTGTAAAAGATTTTGGTTTCAAATTTTAAAGATTAGTCTGACCCCTCGTTTTTTTTCTCTCTCTCCAGCCGAAGTAAAGAGTGCTCCACAGCAGTTGTTCTCATCACCCCCTCTTTGATCAGGCCATCAGACCTCAGAACAGAAACCGAGCTTCCCCATGCAGAGCTCCCATATTTCCTCCTCCATAATCCACCGCTCTTTGAACCCGGCGGCTTCGGCGGCACAAGCAGCCAGCGAGTTCAATCTATTTCCAATTCTTGTGATGTTAATCATTTCTCCCCTCGGGACACCGACATTAGCCCGCTTGAAACCCTACCTGCACCGGGTTTCCAAGCAGTGATGATTCTTCTTTGATTTTAACTGAATTACAACATTGTTCCCCCTTTTTTTGAAACAAAAAAGAAGAAATAGTTCTACAAAACTCTTTATTACACCCTCTGTCTTTGAAACAAATCGTCAAACTACAATACAAAAAAATGGATAGAAATAAATTTCCACTCGTATGAAAAAGAAAAAAACCCAAAGGATTAAATTAAAGTAGAATAACAAATAGAAAAATGCCCAAAAGGTTCCCTTGAGAGCGAAATGTGCGGACAGATTCAGCCTGTCAGAGTAATTTAAGTGACGGTATGTTACGTACTGGTGGGCCTGCTGCATTATTCCGTTTGATCTGGCTGTAGGGCAATTCTTAAATTAGATTTTATAGTTAAATCCAACTTATTTAGAGCCAAACCAGAACTTTAAAACGGATTTGCATGTGCTGTTGCTCTTATTTTGTGGTATTTTCTCTTAAAAAATTGATGTAAGTCATTTTATGCCGCGCGCACGTACGCAGTTGTTGCTTAATAATGAATTATAACTACGTTTGCTTGACAAGTAGGTAGAAAGAGACTGAGTGGCCTTTAACCGCAACTTTGGCCACTAAATTTTTTTACCTTAAGAAGCCTTTCATTTTGTTTTTGGTTTTTTTCCTCTTAGAAATATGTCTAATTACACGGTTTAAAAAATTAGTCGAAATCTTTATTTTGCATATTATT
>JAPZDV010000024.1:7802322-7853982 GCA_029814665.1 Acanthurus lineatus | reverse complement strand
ATTATTATTATTATTATTATTGTTATTATTATTATTATTATTATTATTATTATTATTATTATTATTATTATTATTATCTCTGATATACTGAGCTGTTTTAAAGACAAAAGCAAGCTAACAAAGTTCAAATGTAACTAAGCCGACAAACTGCAAAGTCTATGCCAAAAAAACTCTAAGATTGTTAAACAAAAATCAGAGAGCTGTAAGTTTTCACTCCCCTTTAACTGGTTAAATTAGCTTTGACATATGACACGTTTTTTTCCCGACTGAATTTAATATGAAAACATCGAATAGAATAGATTGTATATTCCTACCTAAGCCCAAAGAAGTCAGAATAATATAAGTTATGATTTAAGATTATAAAAAACGAAGTTTGAAACTGTTCTGTCATTTTGGCTGAATGAAGAAAATGATCAAGATACATGATACAAATAAATAAATAAGATCAATAAGATCAAACAAACAAATGACACGGTTGACATCAAATGAATCAGGCCTAAAAGGACACAGAGATCGTTTGATTTGATCTGAAACTTTGATAATTATGTCAGGAAGCCTACTAGTTTTCATGTTGAAAATATGACCAAGTTCCGAAGAAAAACATGGCTTTTAGATTGTAATCTTCAAGTTTTACAGCTCATGCGTAAAAGAAATCTTATGGAGAGAATAAAGTGTATTAGGAGTGGGAGGTGGCCGTATGTATGTAGCTTTCAGTAGCCTATACAAGAGTATATTTGCAAAAGAGAGAGAGAGAGGGACTTGGAGAGAGAGAGAGGAGCAGTAGAGATGTGTACAGAGATGGTTTATATAGCAGTGGGTGTGAGCACACATCGCAGTCACTTCATTACCGCTGAGGCGCGCTGCGCAGCTCAACTTTAAGGCTACTGATCCACACCGCGGCACTTCAGGGAAAACTAAGCTGCATTTTGAAAGACAAACAATGAGTTATCTAAACGCATGAACTTCAGCAGTCTCTTTTTTTTTCTTCTCCACGCGCCAAAACCTGCATAACTTAAGTGAACCAACATTGTTAAGCGAAGATAGCGCGCGGCGCACAGCGACAGATCATGCACTGTCAAGCCGAGTTGAGGCTCTCCTCCCCCGGGCAGCTGAAGGCTGCCAGGCGGCGCTACAAGACTTTCATGATTGACGAGATCCTCTCCAAGGAGACTTGTGATTATTTTGAGAAACTTTCGCTCTACTCGGTGTGCCCCTCGCTCATTGTACGACCAAAGCCTCTTCACTCGTGTTCGGGTAAGAGAACTCTGCCTTTCTCTGGTTTGGTAATTGACTTTTACAGATTAATGGGACAGTAGGAAGAGTTTGTATGGAAAAATTATGACGCTTTTACGCACGGGTTCTGTTTCATAATTAATGTTTATATTTATAAATGTGTTTATGAATTCGAAATGAGATGATTCATTTTAACTGTGCTTGGATCAGGACGTGTGGAAATAAGTTCACATCGGGTGAAATGAACGTCGGTCGGCTGCTGTGTTGAGTGTGTTCAGTTATGCTCGTGTATTGAAAACTTTTGGTGCAACAGTTTTGCTTTTCTTGAGTCATAATTCTCTGTCCATATATACGACCATGCATGTGGAAAAACTGGCAATTGTTCAAATACCACAACGCATCGTCAATTCATCTTTTACATTTAAATGACAAAGTTTTTGTCATTTGTTTTTGATTAATCCCTGAATTTATACATCCTCATCCTTAAAGTTGCATCAGCGACTTCACCTTTACTCCGGACTCCGCATTATAAATCACAGAAGCTTTAGCCGTAAGTGTGAAGTGTTGAAAATCAGTGACATAAGATAAAGTGAGTGAATGTCAGCAGTGCTTCAGGGCTTTTGTTTGGCAAAAGCTGATGAATGGCTGCGTTGATACGACACCGCAGTTACGCATAAAAGTCAAGAAAGAGATTGTACGCAGATAAAAAGATACAGACAATTTTTACCTGGGGGCATTAAGCTGTAATATTTAGTCAATGTAGTGTCATTTACTTTGATCATTACTGGTGTTCTTATAGCTAAAGACCTTCATTTATGTGTTTTGCTTTGAGTGGACTGTTGCACTTTGGAGGATTGTATCTTGTTGGTGCGCCTATATGACGCAGCAATAAGTAACCTACGACCAGCTAAATTTGTCCTGAGAAAAATTGAATTTTTCATACCATCTTATGAAAGATCAATCATACTGCACTGATTTCTCTTAATTGACAGGGAAGGAAATACTGAGTGGAAAAATAAAAAAGTGGCTCCTTTTCTTTTTAATTTGTATTTGTCACTGAAGTGTTCTCTCTCTTTTCCATTGAACTAAATTGGTAAGAAATATCTAGTTCTCCACATGATAGATGGCAAATCTATCAGCAGCCCTGTGAGTGCCTTATACTTGCTGAATATAACCAATTACAGTAAGTCAAAGCTCAGCTGGCAAAGCCAAAGTTATTTTGTCCAAACAAAAGTCTTGACTCATCCTTAATTTTAATTCCAGATGAATCCAAACAACTTAAAGGCTACTGCACATGCACTCTAGTAACCATTAGGCTAATTGCTCTAAAGTCTGAAATAATAGCCACTGCAATTTGATGATGACAGCGGCCGGTGGATAAAAATAGGTAAAGCGATTCCCTCATCCCTCTGATATGGATTGGTGTGGGCTAGAGGTTACTATGACTGGCTCCCCTCCGTTCGGATGGATAGAGTAACCCGTCCTGCATATCAGAACACTCTGCCCAGCACTTATTTGTAGCTGCGGGGGTGTGAGACACAGTATATTCCCCAACATCCACGGCTTTTGGCGCTTGATATAGAAGTTGGCAGGCTTACAGGTCCTGGCCCAAAGAGAGCTGGCCTCTGCATGGCCCCCTAACAGTGAAAGTTGACTTCTTCATTCTTAAAAGGAGGAGATGCTATAACCTACTGCCACCAGCGGGGGCCGCTGAGAGACAGTGATACTTGTAAATGTTGCCTGGGAGGAGTTGATGGCAAATTAACTGGTTGGTTCTTTTGTGTAGTTTATTAATATGCCACTCAAACAAAGACAACAAACATAAACTTTCACCTGTATTTTGTCCTGTGACACTTTATTGTGAATCTCAGTCCAGTTTTATATAAATAAAGACAATCAGTTTGTACAGTAATGGTGGCTGATACTTATGAAGTTAATTCCTCGTCAGTTTCAGCCACATCAGAGAGAATGAGCCCTGACGTGGTGCTGAGCAGTGAACAACGTAATGGCAGGTTACAATATTTCATTTAGAGTCCCATCTCTCAGCGAGACCCAGGGCAGGGCTTTTAGTGGTGTTTTCTGGAAGAGGTGAGAGACATTAAGATCAACTGTGGTGTAATCTCACCTGACAGCATGATGAAAAAATAAAAAAAGAGGGGAAAAAAGAAAGCAGCAGTGTGTGCAGCAGCCCGAGGGTCGCCGCGTACCCTGTTTGGTACTGACTTGGGACTTGTAAAAGAAATCCAAGTGGGCGAAGGGGCTTTCGTCCCATCTTTACTCTAATCCGCTGCAGACAGTAAAGTCTCCCATTAAACATAAAGCCGTCTTGAGAAGGTCGGGTTCACCCATGTCAATACACAGGGGCAGGTATGCACACACACGCACAAAGACTAAGTGCATATACATCCGCCATCTTTGGATAATATTTGACAACTTGTCATCTCTCTGTCATTTCTGGACAAACACTGCTATCAGATTTACCAATCAGGACAAGGGATTAGTGATAAATCAGTGAGGATCAGGGTCAGCAGCTAACGCTACGGGCTGATTTCAGCAGTGTTATGCTACTAAATGTCCACGCTTACTGAACGCCTTTCACTCTAACTGAAGAAGTTTTATTCTGTGTGACTTGGGAAACACAATAACAAACTCAGCATGACGCTCTTGTGCTCTCGACATGCTGTAAAGGCGACCGATTCCAATTAAAGCAGGAGGTTAACAGGTAGAGACGCTGCTTGTCTTGTTGCCCGTGCAACCCTGAAGATGTTTCATCTGAACTTGACGTGAAGGGCCAAAGAAAACAAAAAAAAAACAACAAACATTTTACTGTGAAGCTCTACATCTGTCAACACACAGTTTATGTGCGAAGCTGCACGTATGCTTGTCATAGCTAAGCAGTGAATCATACATTTTGACCTCCCATTGACAAAAAAAAAGAGTGAGGGAAGAAGTGCTGGCTGATGCGGGTGATGTATCTCCTCAACACTGCTGCAACACTGACAGCATTTGTCATGCAGCTTGAAAAAACAGTATCCCTTTCTTCACTCAACTATCACACATCATATACATGGTTTATTTAATATAAATTATGTCATAATGAGCACATGATCAATAGAGCAAATTGTTGGCATTAAAAGGAACGCTGAACTCTTCTTGATCTATTCTTAGCAGGTATGTCTTCTGTAATGGTTACTATAAGCACTTGTGCGAGTCCCCACATTCCAACTGTGATTATCAAGAGTATCAGTGTGCTTTTGCATGGGGCTGAGCCGCGCTCTTGCAGCTACTCAAACAGTTTATTTGTAGACTATTGACAGGACACTGGCACTTGTCAACAACATGTCAGAGGGACGGCTTCACTGTCAGTGGAAAGTCACCACCAGAGCTGACATTTCCCTCTCTGTGCTCACTCCCTTTTTTTTCCTTCCTTTCTTTCTTTCTTTCTCTCTCTTTCTTTTTCTCTCTCTCTCTCTCTTTCTCTGGGCTGACCGGAGACAACTTCAAGCTCTCTGTTGACAAGAGATTTTCTTGAAAATCACTAGGTCAAACTGAGATTTTTTTTTTCCTCTCCACATATGATGACAAGTGACACACTCCCTTAGTTTTTGTATCATTCCATGAGTCACAATTGGAAAAAAAAAAAAAAAATCACTCGTGTGAATTTTAAACGTAAAAAAATCAGAGGATTCATCGATATCAGCAAATCTGACATTTATACGGCTCTGATTTACGCCGAGAAAAACTGAGAGCAGTTTAAATGGAAACATATAAACGGAGAGAAAGAACATGCAGGCGGAGGAAAGAGGACTTCTTGTCTAGACCTGTTGCAATAGCAGCAATCTCACGTTGGAGGATTAGTAATGACCTCAGCGCCATACCATGATGTCATGATGAGCCCAAGGCAGTGTCTGGTGCGTGCATATGTCTGTCTGAATGTGTAGAGCCACTGTACCTGCCTATGTGCACTCGTACGCCGCACATATGCTCCTCATGCTTGACTGCCGTCTAATAGGAAGGTTTATTGTGGATCTATGCACAGTTTATAGGTATTAGAGTCTGAAAGCGCGTCTTTCTATCCTGCAAGATTAGAGCTAGTTAGACATGCTCCACCCTCTTTGTGAGTGTTCCTTCTTGTCCTTCACATTTTTTTTTGAGAAATTAAATTTTTTTCTGGGGGGCCACCCTCAAGGAGAAAAAACCCCCCAAACAACTGAAACAATCAAGAAAGTGCAATAAAAGTCAAAGTCAGTATCCGATTTGAAGTGTCTTCTTGACATTGTGCATATACATGTGTGTGTGTGTGTGTGTCTACGTCTTACACTCAGTGAGGAGATTGAAGAGACACATTTGCTACAGACATCCAGGAACACACATGCTGTGTGTGTGTGTTATGGTGTACGACACCCTCCCCATTTTCTCTACTCCGTTGCAGCCTTTTTATCTTCCTCTACATCTTCTACCTCTACTCCCATAATCCCTGCTGTGTCTTTTCCGCTGCTCCTTATCAGTGCTTGCATTAAAGTCTGCGCTGTGCTCAGTTGGCTTGTAAATTTCAGTTAAGGAGTTGGTTTTTATATTTGAAGGCTGGAGGATTTTTCTGGCAGATATCATATTCACTTTGGTTGACCCACCACATCCTCTAGGCCAACCTCCTGCTCTCCTCAGCTCCAACGTCGGCTCCAGACAAGTGTTATTTTTTATTGATTCTGGCGTCTTGCTGCTCCTGTCTGCGTTGATAAAGAGTAAAAATGCGTGTGTTAGAAAATGGCTGCGTACGTGGGCAAGAGTGAGACAGATTGCAGGAGAAAAGGGAAAAATTTATTAGCCGAACAGCGTTTGATTTAGTTTTCTGGATTTTATTACAGCTCATTCTGTGTCTGAATGTGTGTGTCTACTTGTACATCATGGTGTCAGGCTCAGCGTGTGCATGCGGTTGTTTGTTGGGAGGCCAGTTAGTTTTTTTAACAACCTCTGAAAAATAATCATTCATTTGAAGGGTTCAGAGGAGCAGTGTAAAACATAATCTGCGTCATTGGGATCACAGCCCTCAACATGGAGAAGGTCAAAAGCAAAACACTTTTCACAGCAAACACAAGGCAATTAAAAATGAACCTGTCTAAGCAATTACAGGCGGTCGATAATGGCACAGCCAGCGTGACTGAGAGGCACAAAAGAACTCGCTAAAAAACTCAAAGTGATCCTGTTTTTATCTTTTTTTGCACTTGACTTTATTACTTTTCTCTGTTTTTTCTTGTCATCTGACGCATTGTCTCTTCTCTCCCAGGCTCCTCGTCACTACGTGCCTACCCTCTCCTCTCAGTGATCACACGGCAGCCCCCCAACATCCCCCAGGTGTCGTCTCCGGGCGGGGTTTCCTCCCACCTGCCCCTGCTCTCCCCGCAGCATCAGCGCGGCTCCGAGCCCTCGCCAAGCCAGACGCCCCTCAGCATCAGCAGCGAGTCGGAAACGGAGCGCAGCACGCCCCGTCTGAAGAAGCCCCGCCGCAGCCGCACCATCTTCACCGAGCTGCAGCTGATGGGCCTGGAGAAGAAGTTCCAGAAGCAGAAGTACCTGTCCACACCTGATAGGTCAGTGCAGTTCAGAAATAAATTGATTGGATGAGTTTAAACTGGTTAGGATTGCAGTAAAAGCCTTCCGCACAAACACACACACTCACACACACCTGCACACACACTCATCAAGAGCTGAAACGGTCCATAAAAAAGCACATTGATAAAAAAAAATGATAAAGCAAGCCTGGGCTAACCTCACAGCTTCCTAAAATGATTTTGACTTGCATAAAACAAAGCAAACCACAAAGGCAACTAATACCACAATCACGGAGCCATATATGCATCAGTCAAAAGTGACATTTTGATAACCTGCATAGCTGGCTCTGAGCTCATTTTTAAAAAAAACGACAGTACACGCATGAACACGCGCATGCGCTTTCACAAAGCCACAGCTGCAATTATCAAGCAGTGGTTAACCTAACATCGTAATTTTTGATTTATCCTGTGGGGAATGTCTCATGTAATGTGAATTTGTCTAAGCCAGAGCATTACCTCAGCATTCTAGTTGAGACAAGAGTAACGTTTTAACCCTGAGCTCTCCAACAGCAAAGGAGCCCCAACAAAGAAACACTGCCTTATTCAAGAAAACAGGGACGGCGGCCAACGCAAGCAAACACAAAATGCATTACATTGATTTACTGCCAATCATTTCACACATGTGCAGGTGTATGTAATGAACATTTTGCTGTCTACAATCAGGATGAAGTAATCTACATGTTAATATCTGTGTGTTCCATTCTGTGGGTCATTTTTTGGGACCTGACATGAGGTTAGACTATATTTTCCAGTTTTATTGTGCGCCTCACTTTTAGATTTGGCCTGCAGGCTATTTTTCCATCATAACCCAGAATAGTATCAAAGCATATACGTTGTAAAAAGCTTTCCTACACATGCACAGTTAGAATTTCAAACTGCTTGTGAACCTTTGCAGTAAAGATTTGATGTTTGTACACTTCATACTTGAAAAAAAACCTGTCCTCATGTGCCGCATGTTCGTGCATTTAGACGTGCAAAAAGCCTCACTTTCCTCTCGCAGGTCTCAAACATTGTACCTTCTTTTGCAGTGTATCTGCTTACCATGTGTAATCTTAAAAGACATTAGCATATTTGGAACAAACCAGATTTATTTGTCATTCCATTTACATCCCATCCATGTGGAAAACTCCCACGATGCATTATTAAATATATCTCATCTTGGCCTGCCCGCCTGCTGCCGTTGGAAAAGCGCCATGCCTCGTCTTTAAGCAAGAAGCCCCGAGGCTGAGCACAACCCAGCGATAAAAACCAACCAACCTTACGCATCGCTGTGCCAAAATACTGTGTCCTGTCAAAATATCCGATTCTGACACTGTGTTGAAAATTAATTAAACACCCAGCTCGTGGAAAAACATCAACAGAGAAAATCCCCTCTTAAAGCCCCACATCAAAGGTGTGGCGTGCTCCCCACTCTGATTTGTTATGATCCAAAGATAACTTTATTTTCCCTCCTTTTCTTGGCGAGGAACCCTTTTGCGGTCTGGAATTGAAAGTATATGAGAGGAAAGGAGGAACTAAAATTAAAAAAAAATATCAGGAAAAAGATTTTTTAATTATTTATGTCATTGAGCAATAATGATTTTATGCAGCTTCCAAATTATTATAATTAGTGCCTCTTTAATCCTGACTGTCATTATCATCATTGTACTCAGGTTTTCAGTTAAACCTGAGCTTACCTCGTGAAAGGTGTAAGAGTAGAACAAAATGGCGGTCTGGCAGAAGCCTGGAGGGAGTAACTTAAATACTGTTTCTCTCTCTTGAAGTGTGCGGTTACCCACCATTGAGAGCTAATGACCATAAATAAGCTGGGTGTTTTCCTTTTCTGCAATTATTTTTCCGTTGCCTCCAGTTGTTCAACTGCCACAGACGAGGGCACGTATGCTGGTGAAGTTTCATAGACAGCTTGATTGCCTGAATGTCTGGTGTTTCTGAAGCTCAGACACAGACAGACACACACACATACACAAACACACATGAAAAAACCACACACAGCCCTTTAGGTACAAAGCTATGTAGACAATCCCATTAATCTCAGGGGTTTGTTGTCGCTCTGCTTTTTAGATTCAGTTCACGGCTTTTCTTTGTCTCAGCTTCCACTTTCTCCCCATCAAATGAAAGTCGGTTCCTTTCACTAGAGGGGGTTGGTTTGGTTTGGTGGGTGGGGGGGGTGAGAATTCCTTCATCTGACTGTTAAAGACTTTGAGAGGAGCAGGGAAGAGGAAATCTCATTTAAGAAAAAGCCAGATAACCGCTCTTTTCCCTCGCAAATGGATGCCTTGTTCACTTTATCTGTCCCTTCCTGAGATATCACATTACACACCAACCAATAGCCCCATTAGTCATGGATCAACACATGTGGTGGATGCATTCAGAAATGTTCTCCGACAGCCTAAATCGTCCCGCTACAAGTGCTGTGATTGGATTACTGATCTTGGTACAGATGTTTCAAGCAGTGTTTCCTGAGCTGCAGGTGTACAGTGTCAAAGTCGAGCTACCAGCGAATCAGCTTTGATGTGAGATTCAAAGA
Organism: Acanthurus lineatus; assembly: GCA_029814665.1. Lineage (NCBI taxonomy): Eukaryota > Metazoa > Chordata > Actinopteri > Acanthuriformes > Acanthuridae > Acanthurus > Acanthurus lineatus. Next base: position 7,844,613 of record JAPZDV010000024.1, on the reverse strand, counting down.
CAGAGCTAAAGAGTATGAGAGAGGTCTTGTACTGTACTTAAGTGTGCAATGCCGGCACCCTCCAGGCACAAGGCTGCGTTTTATACTTGGTTGAACCACAATAAGTGTCAAGATTCTTATCATTTCTGTATTTTTCATCTCAGTGGGAGGAAAAAAGATAGAGATGGATCCTACTTGATGCTTTTTAAGGAAAAATGAGGAAAGCATGTAAAAAAAAATATGGTATATAGCCTGTTTAGTTTTGTTTAGAGGGTCTGAATGCAGAAAATACACAGATTATTTATCTAATAAAGTTGTTCTGTCTGATTTTGCAGGTTAGATCTGGCCCAGTCACTCGGACTCACGCAGCTCCAGGTGAAGACATGGTACCAAAACAGACGTATGAAGTGGAAGAAAATGGTAAGAAGCAGTGACACAGTAAAGCCTGACAAGGCCGCTAACGGTCATTACTGTACAGATAACATAATAATTCTGTTTTTTTCTTTTACATCTTTTCCATAATCTTTATAAACTTTAATTTTTTAATCAATTAGTTGGGCTTAATTACTGCCTACTGTTTCATTTAACACTATAATTATAAGAGAGGCAAGTGGTAGGTAGTCGTATGGCAGGAGGTGAGGGTGTGGTGCGGGGTGTGACCGATGATGACGGCAGTGCGAGCAAACACTTTTGTAGAAGGGTCAAGTACTCGCAGAACAAAAACGACCTGAAATCGTTAAAGATGAATGAGTGCACGCGGGGCAGCTAGCAGCAATACGTCTTCTCTTAATTACTATAATAGCAAGCGTTGCCTTCGACTGCTGCTGCCATTTATTACCAAAGGCGTCCACTAAGACTGTCTGTGTGTTTTTCTAGGTGCTCAAAGGAGGTCACGAGGCTCCGACGAAGCCCAAGGGAAGACCCAAGAAGAACTCAATTCCCACCACGGAGGAAATAGAAGCTGAAGAACGAAGGCTGAAGATGGAGGAGGAGCAGAGGATGAAAAAGGCGGCCGAGAGAGCGGTGACGCCTCACGGAGGAGAGGTGTCTCAGCTCGAACCTCAAGATCTCAGTTTAGAAACTCACAACGCAGCCACGGCGAAGGAGGAACCCGAGCGAGAGCCGCCGCTCATGGTGCAGTCAGAGACTCACGCAGTCAGCTAAGCGAGAACGAAAGAACCAAAGACTAAAGCCAACCTGAAAACAAATAGTGCCTCAGGATCTCTGTAAAAAAAAAAGCCTGTGTGGTATTTAGAGCCATTTGCTTTAGGAAAGGAAACCCTGTTGGTGGCATCCAATCTTTACCAAATGTAGCCTTTTTATTTGTTTGTGTATTGAAAAAAATTTAACCGTACAAAGAGCTAAAGTGCATAGACACTGATTGTATCGGTTAAAATGTGGCCTTTGAAACTAATTGAGCAGGTTCTTGGTATGAGGAGTGTAAATCTGTCAAATCCAAGCAGGTCATTCAAGGCAAAACACTAATAATGCATCACCTTATTGTGCGTCGCAACAGTGAAAGATCACACACCACCGAACCTCCGAGCTGCCTCATATAATGCATGTGCCAAACTTTCAAGATTTGCCTTACTGTAGTGTCTCTATGTATCTTTGTAATATAAGTCACTTCACTGCCAAACACTATGATAACAGATGGCTCCAGTGCCTTGTCGGTCTCAGAGGAAAGCTTTTAAAGTGTTGACAGAATAACAGACAAATGCAAGTATATTTTTTACAGCGGTTTTTTGATTACAAGTGCCGTTTCTGAAGACAGAGTTGTGATGTTTTGAAAAGAAAAACTTCTATGTTAAGATTCAAGTTCTGTTACAGCTTTAAGGTGCCAATGTGTTCATTTTTTTTTTTTTCCAATCCAATATTTCTGCCAAGCCATATACTGTATCATACTGTAGAAATGTGTATAAAGTATAAAATATATGGTCTTTCGGATATATATGTAAAACAGTATTTTAAAAAAGGCTGTTTTAAATTGGATTAAAATAGTTTGTATGTATAATGTTACTGCAGTCTTTTTATTTTTCTTCTTTCACGGGAGTCGGGAGGACTCTGCTTTCTGCCACGAGGCCACTAAGACTCTTAAGCTGTCAGAGATTCTCACAGAGAGTAAATCATTGTCTGTGCCAAAGATGCACGGTGAAAGGCTGAACATTGAAAATCGCAAAGACGTTTCAGCCTGCAGGCTTTGCATGAGTTCCTTAATCAGTATGTTAGACCTGCATTAACACAAGACTGTCTTCAACCGCCTGTCCCTGATTTCTTTATACCCTTCGAACTCTTCTATTCTTCCGTAACAGAGATTTGTAATTAAAGAGGTTCACTTTTTGAATTATACAGATTTATTTTTATTTGTTAATGTTTCATATGGAAAGTGCAGTATTTTTTCTGATGTAAATAGGGCTTGTTTGGTAAGCTTGTTTGCAGTTTTTTTGTTTTTTTTTTTTAGGTTTGTGTACAATCCTTTTTATCCTTTTTACTATTTACAAGTGAGTGTTTATGTATTTAAATGCACTTAAATAAAATAGCTACCATTTAAATTCCACTTGGTTTTATTTGGAGCAGTGGCTTTGTGCTCTACTTTGCATCTGCAACCAGAAATTCAACAAGATGTTTTGGGCTTTGTTTTGCTGTTACCCTCATAAAAAACGGTTCAACAACAAATAAAATCTTTCCAAGAAGATCCTTTAACGACTTTCCAAATAATACTTCAACGTACTGTCATGTCATGCTAAGTGAATGTAAATCAAACAGTTACAGTAGTCATGGCAAGTTGAAGTTCATGCAGATCCATTACCCAGGGAGCCTTTGAAGATGAATTAGCCGCAGTCAAAGTTCGCCGTAAATCAAATTCAAGAGAACAAAGCATTCAGGTACTTTGCGTTGTGACATTTATCACCTTTATCTGCACAGCGAACAAGACGGCCTGCAGGGCACCTGAGGGCTCCTCTGTGACCTCCAGTGAGTGAGGAGCAGCCCCAAGTGTATTTTTAGTACCTGATACCGGACATGGATTGTTTCTAGAGCAAACAGTGCAGGTTAGCATTGAGTAATGCAGATGGTGCTTAAACGCCTTGTGTAAACATTCAAAGTATGCTTCATATGTGTGCACTCAACAGCAGAAGCCCCCATGCCACTCTCAAGTATGATAAATATTTATTTGTGAAAAACAGTGAAAAAATGTTCCAGTACAGAAACCTTCAGGTTTTTAAAACTTGTTTATTAGATATGATTTCTACATCACATTTCTACATCCTAGAACATTTTACAGTCAGTCTCATTTAAAACATTAAACTATAATAATTTAGGTTTTCGTGTGCAAAACAAACTACTTGATGTTTATGTGTTTTACAAATAATTTATCAAAACTAAGAAGACATTTCTGACTAGTTTTTTTTAAAATTCTGTTTCAGTCCAATCGGTAGCAGTTTAATAGTTTCACCAATAAATTTTAGTGCTGGCCCCACCTGTCAGGAACAACGCCCGATAGTCATGATTTAAATGAAGTCTTTAAGAGCGCTTAAGATCAGACAAGATAAATACATTTCTTAGATGACACTCATAAAATCATTAGAGGTTGATATTGTTAAAACTGGTAAGATGAGTATTTGCTGATATGTTAATCAATCTTATAAATTCTGTCACTGGCACAAATATGTATAATTATGTATCTCCCCCCCTATTGCCTGAACTATACTTAATATCTACTTTCAGCTGCCTGTTTTAACGCATGAGTAACATAACTTGTAATAAGACTGATGAGGACATTGAGAACTCTTGGCACATACGTTGCTTATTTGTTTGGAATATAATAAAGTTTGATTATTCACAGTTGGTCTTGCCGCCTGCCAGACTCACGTAGAATGAGCTGTGACTCATCCTCACACCTGGTTGACAAAAGCCTTTGTAGCAGGTACAGTGAATCCACGTTAATTGCAGGAATGGGTGCAAACATATACCTATTAAATATTCTTGTGGAAACAGAGGCTCTAGCTTGCAGGCAGGCAGGCAGGCAGGCAGGCAGGCAGGGAGGGAGGGGGGGGCGCAGATCTGCAAGGAGCTGCACTTTGCAAGTCTGCACAAGCTGCCGAGCTCCTCTGGGCTAATTGTTGTGTGGAGAGGTGAAACACTGGCAGCCTAATTGGAGAACCTGTTATTTTCTCACAGGTCCAAGTTCAGCTAAAGGTCACAGGAGTGGAGTGGTGTCAACCCCCTACCCCCCCCTGCCAGCCCCCTCCTCCACCCACACACCGAGACATCCGTCGCGTACCTTCACCTGTCAGCTTAGCGAATGCTTAGGTTGGTTGGCTACAGCAGGGGCTTAGGTAAGAGGGGGGGGAGTGGATGTATAGCTCACGTTGTTTCCACCTTCATTTGTGTCATGACGGAGGAAGTTATTTCTAAATGTTAAGTGCAGGAGCAACAGGAGGGCTTACCTGAGTCAATAAAGGCGTATGCTTTCCACAACATACACAATGCTCCCTTTTGTCTTCCATAACATTGAGGGAGAAGCAGTCATCATCCTCAATGGCAGGAGGATCACCTCCTCTCCAAAGAGCATGAATAAGACAAGTGAATGACTGTAATCGTTGCTATAAATCTGTTGGGTCAGATACGTGTCAAAGCACTTCTTGCTTGTTTGAATGTTTGCGTTTATGTCACAAAATTGCTTTGAAATGGAAATCCAGCAGGCTTTAGTGCAGTAATGCACTAATGCAGTATACAATCGTATTTAAGACTGTAGTTTTAAAATTTCCATCAACAGCACTTTCATGAGGGTCAGAATAATTCTTAGCAATTGCAAACATGACAAATCATCATCAAGGTAGAAATAAGTGTGCACACAAAATGCTGATGGACACAAAACGGCTAATTATTTGTAACTTTGAAACTATAGAAAAAATCGCACCCTTGAGTTGAAATGTAATACTCGTGTAGAGTAACTATTATTCTTTAATATTAGCACTTTCAGTTTATGAAGCCTTATCAAAAAACATATCACTGTTAAGACAGCTGTGATAAAAATGGCAACCTTTATGTGGTATGTTATGATTGCAGTCTGATGCTATTTCAGGTTTCAGTTGAATAAAGACATTAAAATGGACCAGGACTGTGTTTTTTCAAACTTGCAGCCTGTTTTGTCTGTGGAGCTGGCAACTGATTAACTTCTCTTCTTACCTGTGAAATACAATCCATGAAAAACAAGTCGAAGAAGGCTGCTTTTTGTAACAGATAAATGAGCTTGAAGGCTTACCAGATAAAAAAAACAAAACAAACAAACTGCACAGCAAAAATCATTTTATCTTTCCCTTATGATCAAAAGATAAACAGTTAAGATGATCTTTAGGATGTATGCTTGAACCAGACTGGCCTTGAAAGCACCTTGGGTGACGCCGCATGTTGGTGCAAATGCCGGGTGAGGTCCAGCTTTTTTTTTTGCCAAACACTCTTGTGTTTTTGTAATGTACCCCCATGTGTTGGCACCAGCATTGAGCAAACTGAGTGGTCCCATTAAAAAGCATGTGGGCACGACGGTTTTTACGGAGTGCTTTTTGTCTGTGTGAACAAGGCCTTGACTCCAAGATGGTTATCCTTCCTATCTCTATGGATCATTGACTAAACTTTCCTCATTTTGTAATGCATTTTTATCTCAGTGTATTACCTGATTTCGAGTACGCCCTTGACAGTTCTGCTGCATTTGTAGAATGATTCATTATGTGAATCATTCATTCATTAAAGAGCAAACTGCTGTGACACTCCTCTGAGAGGAGGTTTTTTCAATTTACTTTTTTTTTTATTTCTACACCTTAAGTTTTGATTAAATTACAAAAGTGAAAAAAAAAATAGATTCAGTTGATCTGCTACCAAAATATTGAACAAATTACTTCAGTTTCCCCCCGGTAATCATGTTTGATAGTGGTGGCGGAGAGATATCCGAAGTTTCTCAAGTTAAACTACCTACATGTGCAAATAAAGCACCATCTACTGACTTCTATGTATGAAAGTCAATGAACCCTTCAAGTATTTTATTCATTTTTTTCAAAATCAGTACCTTAGAGTAGAGTAAAGTTGATGTTGTGTTCTACAAAAACAATAAATAACCAAAATGAAACTAAAGACTGATAAATCATTTATATTGATAAATTACAGAGAAGGAAATATGGACGCTCAGCTGTTTAGATAGTTTATATAATTCTTTTTTTTTTATAATAAGCATCTAAAAAAAACCCCTCACAACTTGAAACTCCAAGGAAGCATTCATGTGTTGCCAGCACCTTATGAATCAGATTTTCATTGAATCACCTCCTTCATTTATGCAATCATCCTTAACACAGATGCTTTAGGACTAAGTGGCCAAATCATTTCTCATTGCATTCCCCGTTGATGTACTGTGGGATCTCTCATCCTAATGTATTTAGTGCGATAATTACAGTTCTGTCCGCCTCCCCGTCTTCTTTCGATAGCTCATCCTCTGGTCAACATGTCTGGGAGACGACGACGCTGCCTCCCACCCCCAGGCTCTCAAGCTCGTAAATCACCCTGTGAGCATGTGTGTGTGTATGTGTGTGTATATATGTGTAAGTGTGTGGGTGCATGCATGTTCTTGCTGCAGGGATACTGAGGGGCTTGTTATGGAAGTCATGATCACTAGCTTAGGGTTGGATATCTGCCTGCTGAGGAGATGGGTGGTAATAGACCTGTCAGCCAAGTTTTACCCAGAAGCTACTGTGTGCTGTCCCCCCAAAACCCCCACAGACCTCCAAGGAGGTTGGTGAGGATGTTATGTCTGTACAGGTAACAGCCTTTAAATGTCTGCATTGGAAGGGTATTGTTTTTTTTTTTGCAAGTTTAAGCTGATTAGTGGTGTAAACTTCATATTTTTGCTGACCATTTACAGTTGCATGTCTACAGTTTTGTTGTTTTTCTCAAAGTCCACTTACTAATGACTGCACCTTTTGATTGACAGAAAGTGCCAACTGACTTCCTGTCAATGCAAAAAGTAGGCGAGGCAAACAGAGCTAGCTCAGGCATCACAGTGTGACTTTAGGTCACCTAAATAAAATCATCCCCAGATGTGGAAAAGAAGCATACACAGTTTAAGTTGTTTTGCTGTATTTGCCTGTTGTTTTAAGCAGGCAATTGGTTGTATTCCTCTTTGTTTGTCAAGTCTGCCCATAGGCCGTTAGCTTAGCTTAGCTTGAGCAGTGTTTTCAATTTTTCTGTCACTTTTGGAGAGCTGCTATTTTAACTGCATACTCATGCAACACAACAACAAAAAGATTAGCCTCTTTTGATTAAGTCAAAAGATACAATTAGATACAATTAAACCAGTGGATTAGATAAACAACTTTGTTGGATAAAAGTCAAGCAACATGAACATACAAAGACTCAATAAAGCTTTGTTGACAACATTCAGACAAAAACGGTCCTGTTAAGACTGGCAAATGCTTGATGATCAAAATGGTAAAATGTTTAGTTCAAAGCACATAATTACATCCAAACAAGCCTGTGCTGTTGCAACTGTAGCTGCTGTAAACTTGCAGTGATGTAAGCATGTGCTTAAGATGGCCGCCGAACTCTTAGGCTATGATTCACATCTGAGTCCACACATGAGGGGTGTCCATGTGCTCTTCACAACGTACAAGAACCAGTGAAATAAGCACTGAAAAGACGGGCCTGGCCCTCTTACCTAGAAAACTACAAGCCAGTCACAATCATCTGCTGTTGTGATCATTTTTATTGATTGCAGCCCAGAAACTGCATCATGATGTCATACCAATGTATTTTAAAGCTAATAACTCTCATTTATAATCATATTCAGACATCTGTTTGCTCAAAAAAAGAGAGAAAATAAATGGTTCAAAAGGAAAATAAAGAATCACTCTATTTAAACATTAAGTATGGAATGCAAATAGCATCTGAATTCATCCTGACTGACTGTTAACTTTCAAAAGAGACCGAGTACATGCATGTGCTCCAAATGATTTTAGAGCAGATTTCCGTTCATCTTGAGTGTTTCTTAATGGTATTTAGTCCATTTTTTTCTGTTATTACTAAAAGGTTGACAGAACCCTTGAACATTGCTTGAAACTTGTACTCATTTACATAAACATTACACATGCATTCATTTTTCCCAAAGTTTTGCGTAATGATGTAGTTTGAGTGCAAGTAAAAGTTGAAATTTCAAGGGTCTTGCATTAAGTTTTCCATATTTCACAGAAATGAACGGAAGCTTTACTTGTGCTTCCAGACAGTATTCTTATGAGAAAACAACAAACAGCAACGACTGAAGAGAAAAACCCAAAGTGAGACAAGAGCTATGTGGGTGGCTGGTACTGTCAGAGTTTCTCACTGTGATCATAACTCATTCTCAGGCACAGCTGAGTACTTTGGAGTCATCCATACAAAATTCAGCAAAGCCTGCTGTTTTTTTTTTCTTTTCTTTTTTCCTCCTGTGACCTGGTCTAGCCCTTGAGAGATGTTCTCTCATGAGCTCCTCATTTCTTTGCTATACGGTAACAAATCAAACCTTTCAGAGAGAACGAATGGCTCAGAGGGAAAGACTTTATAGTTGCAAATCGATTGCTGACAAGATGCTGTATATCTTAAAAGGTCCAGACTCTCTGGCCTCCATGACGAGGCAGAAAATTCCACATTTTAATTCCGTATTTTATACATAAAAGATGCAAAATTTTCACTTATTTACTCATTAATTTTTGTGTACAGCGGAATCTTTAACTCTAAAGGAGCAAAAAGCAAAACTCTAACTTGCTTATAATTTTTTTGCAGGCTCCACCGGTGCATTTCAAAGAGGATTTGCCCTTGTGAAAATAATTTCTTAACTTCTAATTCTGTGTCTCTTTTTTTTTTTACACCACCCTCCCTCCATCCTCCTCTATCCTTCAGGCTTTAACTGCTAATGTTAAAGAGCAGCTTCTAATGCACTTAATTTAGGCTACATGAAAAACTGAGCTCAATAGGCTTGTAATCCACATTTTACACCGAGACTTGAGTTTATAAAGGAAGCCGCTCTCAAAGCCAAGGAAATGTCACATGGAGTCGGGGAAAAAGTGCAATAGTGCCGGCTGTGTAATGTGGGATCAACGGAGTGGCAGAATGACTGAGCAATTACGTATTTGTTGAAAGCTTATTTCATAGCTCTGTGCCCAACTGAAATAAAATGAAGTGAACCAAGGAAACGTGTGAGTGTGTGTGCATGTGTGTGTGTGTGTGTGCGCTGCATTTTTTGTGTGCATAAGAGTGTTTTTTTCTTGCCTTCTTCCAAACACTTTTTTTTGTACCAGCTGATAGTTTCTCTTCTTTAAAAGAGCAAACAACATTTCCCCCTTGTCAAAATGTAGTTATATAGGACTTAATTTTGACACATATCCGTGCTCGCACTCATTCCTGTGCTGACAGATTTGAATTTCCTTTCCGGTTTCGAGTGGACACTCACATGTTCTTCCGGGAGAGGAAAAGTGTGTGTTTGTGTATAGAAGGATTAAAATCACTTAAAGTGTGTTTTTGCTGGGCCGGCAGGCAGGTAATGTGCTCAGGTGAGGTATCTGTCCTCTCTTTAAACATTTCCACTTGGCAAAAAAAAAAAAAAAAAGAAGAGAAAATAAAAACAGAGGATGGGAATAGCTGATTGGCAAGCTGTGAGGAGCTTTTATTTTCTCAACATGTTTAGCCTCTCCTCTGTCAACTGCTCTGACAGCAGAGCATGTCAGTGATTTTGTGAAGGGGCTCTACGCTTTTCTGCCTCGGCTGATGTCAGGGAGCAGCCAGGGGTCAGCCGTCAGCTCCAGGGGTGGGGTTTACAGAGTGAAAGGGGGTGGAGCTGGCAAGCTGTCATGTTTGCTTGCTGTTACCAAGTCCCGCTTGTGGTTTTATGAATGAAATAAACACAGCGTCCTTTGAATTGTGGCATAGCATCTAAATTTTAATTATTAGTTTCTCTTCAGTCTTAACGACTGCGCTGCCATTTTTAAGATGTGCTGCAACAGCTGTGCTTACGGCCAAGGCGCATACGAGCTGCTACACGCGAGGCAGATGCATGCGTGACTCATCTGTGGGTTATTCAAAGGAAAAAAAAAATACCACATACTACTCATGATTTTTCATAACTAACAAGTGTGAAGTGCAAATCACAGACAGAAGTTGACATGATTAGTTTTTGTGGGAAACTTGAGTGAAATTACTCACACTTAGATGTTTTGATAAGTCCTATAATAAGAGTAATTCAAAAGGCTATAAAGTGTATGTACTGTGTCTAAAGAGAAGTAAGTAAAAAGGGAAATGGCAGAAATAACGACAATAAAGTTATAATAATAATGTTACAGTATAATTTGTTGCAATTTAAAAGGCGTAGTTTCATGCAGAAATATAAGCCGGTTGCCACAAAAGATATATAGTAGATTAAATCATGATGGCTGTTGTTTGCAAATTACTCTTCAGTAACATGAGAGCTCGTTTCTGCATTTCAGCTGCACTTTCGGTCCTCAAACTGCGGCGGACAAAACCTTCTTTATGTGGGACATACTCAAGTGAGTCAGTTCCTCTTGACTTGCTGTCATAAGGCATCAGATACCACAGCTCCGTGAAGAGCAAGACATGCCAGCCTGCCAAAGGTTCATCCCTCTCCACCTGTTGTGGCGCTGGTTGCTATAAACATTCGAGCAATTTGAAGTGAGTATGCAATACTGTAATGTTTCCTTCAAGATGTTATCTTCCTGCCTCTGGCGCCGTGCCATGCGCTCAGGGTGTATGCGCAGGCTGAAACACATAGAATCTTAGTCATTCGAACACACACATACAAACACGAGGACGCACACACAAAAACACATGGTCACGAGTTGGAAAATTCTTTTAGAAATTTGAGAAAAAAAAAGACCAAAAAACAAAAAGGCAAAGAGGGAAATGAGCAGTGCAGCGAGGATGAGACGGAGGTATCTCTGTCCTTAACCCTGACAAGGTGAGCTCTCTTTGCCCCGAAGCACCGACTGCACAAACAACATTGCTGGCTAGTGAGGCACAAGGAAAAGGCTCTGAGCCATCTCTGAATATAGATCATTTCATAAGCACTTAAAGGTGATGAAACACAAGGGAATGGCAGATGGAGAAGAGATACGTTGGTGTGTTTTATATCCTACAACGTGTGTGTGTGTGTGTGTGTGTGTGTGTCAACTGACAAAAAGACAGAGGCACTTTATCGCAGTGTCAGCAGGTGCCAAAAGGAAAGGCAAGTGAAAGAAAAACATTCTTTGACAATGCACAACTAATCCCGAAAAACAATACTGCTCTTATTATTTTTTGCTAATCTTGGTTGAGTCTTTGTGCTTTAACCCAGTTTACTGTTGTTTACGCATCAAGTAGCACAATCTACATTTATTGTAAGGAATCAGTTTTTTTAAAACCCTGTTTTTGTTCCCTCATTTAATCTGTCAGTCAACTAAATCCACCATTAAAGGCCGGGGCCTATCCCAGCATGCACTGGGCAGAGGGAAACATCTTTGCCGTGCGATCTTCATGCAACAGGTTGACGACTGGTTGTTTACTGGCAGTTTGGGTTTTGCAGCAGGTCCTCAGAGGAGCTGAGCTTCAGTTGAGGCTCATTTGTTTGACCTGCATGTTTAAGCCTATTATAAATTTGCATAGGTTCCTGTTTATGGATATTAAATCATTATTAAAAAAACTTTGATAATTGACATAATTGGAGCAAGCAGCTGGCATGTCTTCAACTTGTTATCTGTTTTGTTGGACGCAGGGACAGCATGTTACATACTTACATAATGACTGTCATTGTGTTTTGTACCTCCACCCTTTCGTTGAATGATGGACTGAGTTGTTTTGTTGTTTTGCATATCTTTTATATGATCTGCAAACAAAAAAAACCTGAGCATTAACTTTGAATTTCAAAACAAGAACTGTGCTATTTCTGTAAATCTTTGCATGATTAAATGTATGTAGCCTTCAAGTAAAAACATAACTAAAAAACTTCGTACATGACTCAGGTGGAGCCATGTTGGATTAGCACCGTGTTTTTTTCCAGCTGGGTGTGGTCATGTTGGCTTAATTAGCAAGCTAACTGCAGCAGATAAAGTGGCTATTATTTTAATTACAGGAAATATATATTAAAAAATGCAGCAATACAAGAAGGCTGCTTTTGTCTGACTCTTTAATGAAGGATCCATTATTTATGCAAATTTAACAAATAAATCTGCCCCCATTTTCATTGTAAAGTGCATTATGGGCTCTTAAGCTCTACAGGTGTAGAAACAGTCACTAAAAGGCAAAGCGATCAGTCAGTAAGTGTTTTTGTAAATTACTTACAAACTATAACTTCATGACTTTACAGTTACTATTGGGTGTGTTTTATTTTATCTTATTTTGGGGAAAAAATATAAATATGTATGTATAAATTGTAATCGATAACAACTTCACTGTACAGTATGTCCCACATATACACAAATGACGCAACATTCTGAGCTATTTTTATAAAATCACAAGTTAGTTTTTTTTTAGTTTGATTATATTAAAGCTTGAAAAAAAAATAGATAAAAGACCTTAATCATTGCTAGTGAAGCAGAGGGGATCACTTGAATGACAGATAATTAATACATTAAAAGATAGTTTAAATATGTTTGGGAGAAAAAAGATTGTGTGTATATGGAGATATGTTGGAACATCTCCCTGCAGGACCATTAAAATGGAGCTGAAAAATGAAAATGTTCAGAGGTCAAATCTGATGCCAACTCGTTTAAAGAAGATCAAAGCATTATCATTAACCCCTCGCATCTGTTAAAATGCATAATGGCAATCACTATAAATGCAGCCACAAAATGCATTAGGCAATGATGATGTTTTTCTTTCCTGTGGTGTGGGTGGTAATGATACAATTTCCGTGATAAATAGGGACTAGGTGCTTCCTGATTAGCCACTAAACTGGAGGCGAAAAAAAAAGGGGGAAAAAAGAAATGGAGAAATTATGAAAATGGATTTACTATTAGGTTTGGGAATGATGGAGCGAAGGAACAGCCAGGCTAGTTGATCACCAAATGAAAGACAGAAGAAATTTCCCTTAGCTTTTTTTTTTTTTTTTCTTTTCCACCAGAGGACCCCGGTAACAGAGCCTCAGGGGGGGATTTTCCTTGCAGTTGAGGGGCTTATTTGAATTGGATCTGCTGATGATTGAAATGAATCGGCCCAATATCACAACTCCTTATAACTCGATCCTGGGGACAGATGGACAAGTCATCTGAGAGGACACTTTCTCTAATCCTCAGTCCTCTCATGTGCTGTGGCATTCTGGGATGTCAGAGAGGGAAGAAAGAGGATGGCAGAGACCAGTGACCCTTTGAGCCCTCAGACGTATCACAGATATATGGACACACACACACACACAGAAACATACATTCACACACTCAAAGATTCATGCAGGAGGTATTCGTGACTCTTGGTTGTGGGGGCAAACTGATTTCACGGTGGACAGCAGAATGAGATCAAAAACAACAGAAAGGTGTAGAGGAGAGTGTTTTCTTAGTTTTTCTTCCCATCCAGCAGTTGGAGCAGCAGGGAGCTGAGGTCAAAGGTCAGCTTGTCAGACGTCGTTATCTAAACATGGCTTTGACCTTTCCTCACCTTCGACAGGGTCGAATTTCAGTGAGCCTGACAAAAAAAATCGACCGTTTGTGGTTTGATTACATTTTTTAGTTTGTTTTTAGATGGAAGCCAAATTGACACCTTATCAGAAAATCATGTGTAGAAACAAAATTAGCACATTTTCTACCTCTAGGTTTTAAAGTTATAGTCTCTAAAATGCAAAAGACAACCTACAATAAGTCTTTGATACATTAGTATATTAGAAACTTCTCTTATTTTTCAACATCAGTGGGCAGCAACAAATTATAAGAAGGGCAGACGAGTAAAAAAGCCTTTTTTTTAAGGACAAAAATAAATCTTCACTTTTAAAACTGTACTTCTACATCTTAATAAAACATATTTTTGAGCAACTAATCCACTCTAACTTCACTTCTTTTGCCACATAACTTTGTTACAACAAGTTTGCTCTAAATGTTCGAACTCGGAGTGTTAGTGGGTCCATATGTGTGTGTGTGTGTTTGTGTGTGTGTGTGGCTGCATGAAGTATAAAGAGAAGCACCACCTGTCTTTTGACCACGATGTGATGATGACAGAGCAAAACCCAGAAAAAAGAGGCAACGTCCTGGAACAATTCCTCTCCAAATTTGGCCTCACTTTTAAAACCTAAATCTAAACAGACAGACAGTTTTATGATGATGTGTCTGCTGAGCCAAAAACACTGAGATCTTCACTTTTAAGAAAAATCCTCTCTTACCCTCCTGCAAGCAAATTGAAAATGTCAGTATTTAAGGTAGAAAGCAAATCTGTGTTGTAATGCAAATAGCATTAACTGTTCTTGTAGTTGTTGTCTGTTGGGCTTGTAAATTATACATATTGAATGAATAAAAACAAAAAAACAAATTATAAATTACCAAGTAAATAATTATATCAACTTAAACTAACTTGTATTTTAATGAACTCATGAACAGGGTAATTGTTTTACTTTTACTTTAGCAGGTAATTTCATTTTTTACGTGAGTTATTTTTTTAAAAGAGTAATTGTACTTTTATTTATGTAAAGATTTTTAATGCCCTGATCAAATTCCAGTTTCCATCTCCATTCTCACCGACTCTCCTCAGCAACCAGCCCCTGGTGTTTGTTCCTCCTCTTCGTACTTCCTGCTGGTAAATCATTGCACTGCTGTCAGCACCACCGTTCATGGGTTTCACATCCACTCGTCCTTATAAGCAGAGTGACAGCTCTGTGGTCAAAGTTATGAGATAAAGCACACTTATAAATTTCTGCTTTGACTGCAGAGACACTTAAATACCTCAGGGGCATCAACTGATGCTGACTTCAAAATATTTAGACAACCACAAATAAATATTCTCAACCACTGTAAAATTATTTTTTTTGCTTTGATTAGTTGAAGTTTAATAATTGTTTTCTAGAAATTCAGAAGTGTATAGCATAAATATGTAAATAGAAACAGACATTTACAGACATGAGTCTCCTTCCCTTCTGCTTGACTTGTAATTTTACAGTTTTAAAAAAAACTGAACAAAGCTGTTTGTATTTAATGTGTTTCACCATAGAGACATGGACACCATAAAAACACATACAAACACAGAGTGAATCTGTTCAACAGGTGTCTCTGCCTGAAAAGTCAGAAACGCTTTGGAAATGTTGTGACATGATGTTTCACTTGTAATGTTGTACTATGTTCAATGAAAAAAAAAACTACGAAATACTGTCAATGGCAGTGCATCATCGTTTAGGCTGGTGTTCAGGATGAGTCAGTGGAAGACAAGACACAATGAGAACTATTGTTCAGGGATGTCATCTGACAAAAACCACTAGTTGCTATCTTTATCAACACTCCAAACACGTCTGATAAATCTCTCTTAGCTTGAGTGGTCATGCACAAAGGAAGGAGTGTTTTTGCTCTGACTGACAAGATCTGCAAGGCATACAGTAAATGATTTACTCAGCTTTGATACCAGGGCAGGGCACTGTGCATGTGCAACAGGCTGGATGACATGCAAAGAAAAGCGATCCTCTGTGCTTATAAAGCTGTAGACATTCTCATGCATTCAATAAACATGTGTGCAGAGTCTGAAGCATGGACTCCTCGCGTTCGTCTGGCGGCTCTCAGCACATACACACATCTAATCTTCCGCACGCACAAACATGCACTTTCACACATGCATGATGTAAATACTCGTGCATTGCTTATAAAGGGTATTAAAGCTTTTAGGCGCATGTGTGCACTTCAATGTAGGTTGTTGTCCGTGTGCAGGGTTACCCAAACAGAGCGGCAGCCAAGAGACACAGTGAAGAACACCTGATACTCCTGTGTTTTCCACTAACTGTCAGCCATGACACTCAACTCTTTCCGCACACTGAGCAAAATTTCTTCACAGCGAGTTTCTGTCGAGATCAAAATACACGTGAAAGTTCCTCATGTTTCTGGCTTCATTTTTTGGCCCAATCCACATAGACTTAAATTTTCATTTAAATTTTATGTCCTCATTTACTTGACTCTTAATAACCTGATGATTCAAAGACTTAAATACAAGAACTATGTCGGCTCACTTAAGTGTTTTTTCCAGCGGTTCAATCAGTAAAGATCTCAGCGCTGTTACGCGAGCAAATAGCATTAGGACGTGGTTATTGAGAACAAAGGTCTCGCAGACTCCTCTGGCACAGTGCACACATAAATTATTGTTTTCTTAATTGAATTAAAACCTCAAAGTGAGTTTGGAGACCTCCCACATCCACACAATGGAAAAAACAAGCTGGATCATTGTAGATTTCCATCTCATAAAGGTCTACAATTTCTCAATAGCTTTTAGACAGGGAACCTTGTTAAAAATTCTTTTTTTTTTTTTTTTATTGAGACAATAAATCTATCATCTCTACAAGACAGAAGGAAATAAAACCTTTTCTCTCCTTCTGCTTTGTTTCCCTCAGAAAAACCCATATAAATAAAGAGCCTATATCTCCTTCATCATCTACCGCAGTTTTTTTTTCTTTCTCCTCCTCCTCCCCTCTCCTTTGTCCTCAGGTGAAAGGAAATTGTTGGCACATGTATGTGGATTGCTCAGTCAGTCATGATGTCCTAACCTTTTTTTGACAGTAATCCCGGCTGATCTGTGTGTACGTGTGTCTATAGAGGGGTGTGCATTGGCTGTATGTGTGTGTTTGTTTGCATGAGTTTGGTTCGGGGACTTGTGTGTGTTGACAGCAACCTGCTGGGTGAGCTTAGTGCTCAGAGGGAGTTGAACCGATGACACGGTGACACATGTCAGCAGAAAGCATCCTGTTCAGTCAGCAGTCATTTGTAACTATTTATTGACACACACACACACACACTGAGACAGTCAAACATACAGTCAAGCATTTATTCATTTCTTTTTAGACGAGAGGAAAGAACAGGTTTGAAATGCCAACCTCATGACAGTAGATTATTGAAAACACATATAAAATATTTTTCTCTTTTAAACTGTTTCAAGTGTCTTACCTAAAACTGAATAAATAAAAATTACATCAGGGCCAGAAATACTTTAAAAAATGGATTTCAAGAAGCCTAATCATTGCATATTTTAAAATGGATGTCATTTTGATTTGCCAAGAACATGCTGTTGTTGAGTTTGAGATGCATTTTATCTGCAGAAACAACAGCAGAGCTACAAATTTTAATTATTAAAAGTTACATCAAAGAACAGCTGAAATTCTTGAGTGTTGCAGGTGCACTGAGAGTCCATCGCTTGGTCCTGACAGTAATTGTTGTCTATCAGATACTATGTTTTGTAGGTATTTTCAGTCACTCTAGTCATCAGTAAAACGAACAACATTCTTTATAACTGTGAAAGTTTTTAATGATAATATTAATACAGTTATATGTTTAATTCCAGTGGTGACATTGTTACTGTTTTTGATCAGACAGGCTGAAATCAGAGCAGAGAGTTTTGTTTGCTATTTGGCTGGGGAAGAAAAATGTGGGTCTGATGTAATTCTGCTATAATTTAGATTTTTAGTCAATGAAATAAGTGGCTCAGTGTTTTGTGAAAAACAAACTTCAAATAAACAACAAAAAAAACCCCACATTTGTTTTGTAGAAAAAAATTAGGTTATTTTCTACCAGCATTATGGTTGCTAGCTGGTCTGAGCAGCTCTTTGTTAATCATTAATCATTAATCATGCCCTCTAGTGGATTATTTGGGTAATATTCTCCTCTTATACCACTTAACACATTGTCCCATAGAAATTTGCATATGCTTAGCCAACCAATCAGGATCTTCCCTTCAAATAAGTGTTCTGCACGCAATATAAAAGGCAGCGATCTCTGCCTGGTGACCGGCTGCTTTTCGTAGTCTGTGCTCGCTGGAATGACATGATACAGGTGAAGAGGGTGGTGAGGGAGTCAGCTGTGTTGAAGCCCCTTTACTGCATTGTGCACCTGTATATCCCCATGTTAGGGTTTGTGAGGTGTGCAGGGTGTCTGTTGCATATATTTTAGTCCTGTAAGGTTGATTCTACCTGTCTCGAGGTGAGTAATCATCGAGTTGGATTGAGCCCCAACTTCTCTGCTTTAGCACCTTTGGTCATAAATAAGTAGGTGGGCTGCCGGGACTAAATTTAAGCCTGTAAGGATCGGCATGGTTTGTCCAATGACATGTCCACCTGTGGAGTGCAGTGGGGGGCGGAGCCTGTGTGAAATAAAACAAAGGTCACATTACAAGCGCAGGTGGAGCTCTCCACCTATAGACACTGCCACTCCTACACAGCTGCATAAAGGGAGTTGGTAGGTAGTGATGTCGCTGTTTTTTTACACTGTGTGGGACTCATGCACGGTGTAGGCACTTCCTGATTGGCTGGCTACGTATTCACAGACTTCAGTGTGCTAATACACAAGTGCTTAGCCCAGTCTCATTACCAGCTCATTGCATATTAACACATTGTTGCGACACTTGGCATCATACACAGATGCAAAAGGTATACTTAAGTTTAACATTTAAAGCAGTCTCAGACATAAACATTCTCACGTGAGCATTGACTTTAACAGCAACTGCTCCATCTGACTTAACAGAAAGAATGAAAAAGTCACAAAAAGGGGTTGTGCTCAGGTAGAGTTGTGGGTCACACACATGATTGTCATCCACAGGAAAGGAGTTGGAGACCCGTTTGAAACCAAAAAAATAAAATATAAAGTCAAACTAAAAGCCTTCATTTAATCGTAACCAAGCTGTTTTTGTTTCAGACATTAAAAGAGTCACAGTAAGTAACTTCATGTTGTGTTAATACACAAGTTAGACAGACAGATTTGAGCAGAATGCAAAAAAAAAATCCTACCCTTATTTTTGTTATGTAAAGTGCAGGTTTCATTAGTGTCTGTATACATTTAAAATAACCTATGTGCAATATTATGCTTGTAAAAGGGATATTTTATATGCATATTTACTCGATTTTGATGTAAAAGGGTAAATGTGAGAAATATTCTCAAACAGTAGCAACACTACGTCAGCAGTTACTTTCAAAGCCGAAATCCCTGAATATGGATTTTGGATGAAGACTAAAACGGAGGAAAAAGAGACAGACATGGATGAAAAAACAAACCCGTGCCTGGTTTTCATGTAGGGCCAATATAGACACATTCAGCTCTCACACACCAGCAAAAGGTTTCCACTTGCTCATCTGAAGAACCCAATCCTCCCTGAATTATAGGGAGATTAGGGCTGGATTACGCTGCCTCTGAGAATCCCAGCCAGAGAGCAGCTATTATATCCATCAGAGGAGACAGTGGGCCGCACCTGTTGCCACAGAGCTCCATGGAAGGGGACAGTTCTGGTCCAGTTTGGGATATATATATATATAAAAATATATATAAAGAAGAAAATAAAAATGAAGGACAATTTATATGATGAAATTCTATGTTGTTTTAACCTTTTTTTCATTTTATTATTTCTTCTCCAAAGGAGCAATTTCAGTTTAAAGCACCATATGTGAAATGTGTTTTGAATTTTATAACATTACTTCATACCCTGGCAAAAGATGTCTCCAAGAAAGTACATGAATGTGTGTACTGGCCCAGGAGGTTCTTTATTGTCCCTGCAAGCACTTTACAATGAGCCGTGTGTGCAGTAATTCACTTAAATGCAATTATCTTGAAAAAAGTGGACCGTAAAAAAGCGCACTTTAAAGAAAACGGTGTCAAGAAAAGTTAATAAAAATGGGAGGTATTTACATGGATAACTGTGCAAATGACCGCTAATTCGGTGGTAATGGAAGGGAGGCGGGAGTGAGGGCTCACAATTAACTACCCCCTCTTAAAACTGCTCCGGACATGTGCAGGTGGAACATGAAGAGCCCTCTTAACGTTTGCATCTTGTGGAAATAAAATACTAGAAGCCACTGTTTGCTTGAACGACTTGATCATGTAACACATTATGACACAATTGGAGCGTTTTTATGCAGTTGACATAATTCTGTGTAAAACAAAATACAGCCCAGTGGGCTCACATTAATGTCCCACTGAGTGAACCAGAAAACCAGAAAATTATGGGAAAGACAGATTTTGATTTGAGTTTAATTCATTAAACAATAAACATCATTAAAGGATCAAAAGGGACAAACACCGCTTACACCCCACTGCTTTCCCAGGTCCACAACAGATTACTCAACCTCATAGTGACCGCACCTAACTACTTGCAAAAACTCTAAAGATGTATTTACACGGACAATGACAGGCCTTTAGTCACGCCAAGATGAATTGAGCAAGCATGTAATGGTTTAGCATTATTGTATTTCGGGAAAAAAGCAAGCCCACAGCTTCTTAGTCAGAGCATTTTACTCTGTTTTGATAAGAAGAAATAAAAGCTTATGAGGCGGATACTTTAGTGTTGAACTTCATAAAAAAACTCTGAATTACAGGGCATATGTTAATGGAGGCGGTGCAGTTACGGGAAACTAATACACTGCTGCAAATGCATGTGATTTTTGCACATAATAAGAGATTCGTGCTTTAAACTGTGCATATTTGACTGTCCGACTGCAGACAAGCAAACGCTTGTTCTTCACTTGGAACAAAGATATAACCAGTTGTACTGTCCTCAAACACAACAATGCCATTAGGCAATAAATAACATATGACAGTTTACTATTCTTGTCAGGAGACAAACAGGACAGGTAACAGTGCATTAGGAAAACAACCTGCAGTTGCTAAGGAACTAGCAAACAAACAGAGCAGAGAAAAGAAGGTTGGGTGTAAATCAGCCTGGGGGGACAAGGGCCCAGTCACTGAAGCACAGAGAGCCCGTTTCACAAGGGAGGCTCGGCCAAGTATCATCCAGCGTGAAATACCAGCAACTAATCGTTTACCTTTTCCCTTCTCTCTCTCTCTCTCTCTCTCTCTCTCTCTCTCTCTCTCTCTCTCCTTTCTTTCTCTCTTTCTTGTTAGCCATCCATCTCTGTCTCTGCCTTCCTATGAAACATTGCATCAACCGCAAATCATTTTATAATAAACATTAATCCTTTTATTGTTACTGTTAAAGCTCTTTGTCAGCATGTTGTTTTTGAGTGTTGCTGTTATACTTGTTTTCAACTGTTTTTCTTTTAAAAAATAAACTCAAAATGGAACTTTAAATCTTTACTTTATCACTTGCAAAAACTTTTTTTACTGCAAGTCTATCATGAATGCATTTGTGAATACAGTTCTAGTGTTAAATATAGTCACCATAATCAATTTCTACGACCGCTCTTTTTCTAATAATCATCTTTTTAAGAAATGTGGCAGCTTTAAATTAGCCTGTCATTTCTTGACCGTAAATTTTAATTACTGCTCTGTAATCCCTTTTCACGTGGCGTATGGAAGGTTAACAGTTCCATTTGACCTCTCCAAGCTAAATATATGCTTTTCAAATTTGGGAACAGCCACGCAGCAGCAAATATGAACCTTACGTGATGCGTCAACTCTCAGCTCGCAGCATGTAATTTTCTTTCAGCTTCAGCGGCTCCGGCACATGACAGACGTGTTAAAAAGGGTGAAGTGAAGTGAATGTGAGATGTAAGTATCTGCTCTTAAGCGTGGCCTTTTTAGTATCGCTGCTTACAGCTGAGGTGATACTGACTCTGGTTTCGATGCAGCTCCACTCAACCGGGTAGACTGGGGACATTCCTCAAATGAACAGGGCACACATAAACACACGCTTGCACACGTACACACTCTCTCTCTCACACTCCTGTCACATACTTAATTCATACCCACAGGGACAGCAGCATCTCATAATGCGTTTCTCCTCTTGACACGTTGAGCTGAGGTATGTGCGTGAAAAGACGGCGAAGGTCCCGTTGAGGCTTAATGGCCTGTTTTTAAGCACCTGTGGATCATTTAACTGGGACTTTAATGACCAAACACACACACACACATACACACACAGTGCTTGCAACTTTTGCAGTGCAGAGCTGAACGTTTCACTGTTCCCTAGATTGACATATTCTTAAGAATTTAGTGACAAGTTTAACTGAAAGCATATCATATTTTTTGGATCAGTGTCACAAAAACCATTTGAAGAGAAACAAAACAAAACAAAACAAAACAAAACAAGACATAAAATCATTTTATGACCTGATAAGTTTTCAGCGTATGACACATTCAGTTAAATCAAGTTTAAGGAAGCTGAGTCTCAAATTACGAATGTTAGTGTGATTACCGTCATTATAAAAATAGCTTCCTAATATCATGCGCTATTTATAGGCAGAGCAAAAAATAGATTTAATCAAAGCTAGCATGCAAAAAACTTTGACAGAAAGATTAGCGCAGGTATGGACGGTTCCGCCAGTTTATTTATTGCTTCACTCTTATCATTTAAAAAGCCAGATGTTTAATTTTACTCTTTTACTGCTTTTTTTCTTGAGGCATTGAAAGGAGCTCTGCTGGTTGCTTTTCTTGGTCATCTTATAGCTCTTTGCCTCATGGCGGGCTGGATGTTGTCAACCCAGCTGCTGGCAATGTCACTCGGCACCATCGGCGTGGTGCCGTGCTGCGAAGTGAGCTAATGGGCCCCGCGTTACTTCATCGCACTTCTAAGTGTTGCTCTATTTAAGAGAAGCCGGAATGACTGCAGAGGCACTAATAAAGCCATTCAGAAAAGAGAGAATCCCTGGAGATTTCATGGCTCTACTTGAAAATCGTTGACAAGTTTTTCCTACAGGCCAAGGTGTATCCTTTAAATGGAACTTTGACTCCTGTCGTGCCAATACAGGTACTTGGCAAGGCCCTTAAGTAACTTCTGTAGAAGCAATAAACCAATCAACATTTTTTTGTTTACATTTTGTTTTGAATTGTTTGAAAAGATAATTTATTTCCCATCTTTAAAAATTTCTTTGTGGTGAGTCAAAATTAAAATAAAGAAGACAGAAGGAATGAAAAAATGCAAAAGCAGTATCATGAAACTTGGTGAATTAAGGCCCCTCTTGGTGTAATGCTCATCTAAAAGTTACACAGAGAAATACATGCATTGCAGAGCAGTAAAACTGTTGGGTTCTACCTCTGTTTTTGCCCCAAGGTGTGCCCCCCACAGTACTACTCAAGAAGACATGTGTCTGAGGACTCGGGACAAATTCTTTAAGCACTGTAAACCATAGAAACTGCAAAATCAATGTAAGGATTCATGGGGATGGAGACACCTGTCTGGGCGTAATGCGTTACTTATTTTTTCGTCAAGTCGAGGGGCATCAATCATCCCCAGTCGTGGAGATAACGTACAGTATGAAAAATGTCCGATGGCCCCATGTATAAAATCCCTCTTCACAACACCCTGCAAACTCCTTGTAACCTGCGTTTCCAACCTGAATTTTGCCTGCAAGGCATTCTGTGTCTATAAATTAAACAGCAATTACACAAGTGGTTGACAAAGCAAGAAGTTTTCTGCATCTGCGTGAGACTTGCCATTTTGGCATGGCTGTCAACACATAAAGCAAAAACCGTAGCTGGATTTGAAGTGTGCTCTGTAAATCATCCTCTCTGGAGAAAGAGAGAGAAATTCATTGCTTTTAATGATGTGCAGAGCTCCTCTCCACAATGCCCCAAAAACTTAGCTTATTAAAAAAAAAAAACCCTACAGCCTTTTTTTCTGCACTGTATCTCTAAATATAACATCAGTCATTCACTGAAATTAATACATCAAATGTCTAAAGATTATCAAAGGGTACAAGAAACAACGCTGTCTTGATTTTTGGATAAAACAGCTCAAGGCAATCTATCATGAGGCATAAACTGTTTTCCAAGCACTCGATCAAACAGGTGAGATCACCGCATTGGCATTGATCCTCAGGACTGGACACGTTGACTCTTTTCTCGCCAGGTGAATTAGAGGTTGTCTTTATTTTACACAAGGGGTATGCTGTTTTTTTCCACTGCTCAGTGTTATTTTCCCGTCATTTCGATGCCAATTTTCCCGGTTAGTTCACAGGATTAGATCTCTACCTATCAATACATGTCACTTACTTTTATGACCCAGAAAACGGACAAATATGGCAAAAAAAAAGAGAAGATGGAAGGGAATTTAAGTGTTGTTGCTAAGGAGAAATGTATGAGAATCAAAACAAATACGACCCTGGAGTGAATTTAAACCCATTTTCACCTGAAGGCATCAGCCAAGGTCTCACTTGACAAGTAAGGAGGAGTCACAAATATGAACTGAGCCCCGTCCAAACAATGAATAATATTTGCCTTCCTTTGCGCATATGTGCATAGTCGAGATTAACTCAAACTTTCTGACAGAAGTGTACGCAGTATTAAGGGATAATGCTTAGTTGGGTTAAGTTTGATAAACCCGTTGAGGACAGATTGATGCTTGGACATCTCACTGTGCAAACAATGTACAGGAAAGACTTAGCTTCTATCAACAGGTACATTAATCATCATCGTCATGCAGGCTGTTTAGGTAGAAGACCCAGGAATTTACCGTGTTGAGAGTTCAGGGCTCCTTCATGACATCACATCGAACCTTTTATTCTAATATGTTAAAACGTTAAATTTCTTTTAATGTTTTTGATGTTCTTAAGTAAAAGTCAAATCTCAAGTCACAGGGTTCAGTGGCCAATTCACATTATTCATCAAATCTAAAATAATTTTTTTAAATTCTCAAACTGTGCCTTTTGTTCAGGTGAGAGCTGAATCCGTCTAAATGAATCTATATTGACTCATTGTAAATATGGTCACTAAAATATTTTAGGTATTTTGTTTTTAAAGGAGAAATGTGCAAATGAATGAAGACAGAAAGCTTTTCATTACTGAAAGTGGCATTTTGCAAAAGTAAGAGCAACACCATCATACATACAAATGGGAAGTTCTGTAGCAAAACTTTCAAATATAATTTATGTGCAACTGCAAACAAAACCCCCAAAAAAGTTCAGAATATACCTTGAAGACATTTTTTGCAGTGCCGCAAGCAGCATTAGCATGATTGTTGACAATGAGATAACTAGGACATGCTAAGCTAACATAACCCAAAAAATAAAAACCATTGCTAACACTTGGCCATTTCATGTTACTGACCAAACCAGCCTCATAATCAAAGACAAGTGAGTCGACAGCTTTGCTAAGAGTCCAACGTTAACCCAGGCCAACATCATGAAGGACGGCTTGGCATCTGTCTTGCAGCGTTTTATTGTGCAAAGTTCTTTTGAACAGAAAAAGCCGGTCCAAAATGTATTCTTATCCAGACTCAAGCTCAGATGCTTTCACTCTTTTTAAGCTTTCTCTGTTGCCCTTTTCCTTATCTTCATTTCTGAGATAATGCTGGAAGAATTGTCTGCGTCTGGTTCTGTTGTTGTCTGCTCACCAATCTCTGGTTCTGTCGATGATTGCTTTCCATGAGCAATCTTTATAGTCTACCATTGCACCGGACTGGGCAAGAGAGCTGGAAGGCATTCACTATATTAAGTCTACTGCAGTTTCACCACATCAGTGATAGTTGGTGATGTAAAGCAATATGCGCTGAGTTCCTACCCACTCCCTCAAGGTACGTAATGCAGAAACATGTGATCAGGGAGCTGAGCATCTCAAGCATTGATACAATTTAACATTTTACATGTCAGTGTACCAATAAAATGAGTTTGAGGCTGTTATATCGAGGTATAGTTACATAATGGTGCTTGAATCTTTTGTCACGTTTTTGGCAGAGAGCAACAAGGGGATTAGAAAACAGGAAAAGCTGCAGTTGAAACATGCAAAGTCAAAAAAACAGTCAGAGGGAGATTTAATTGCTCTCAGTTAGGTAAGAATTTTAAAATTTAACAAACTACAAAAAATTTGATTGAAAAAAAAAGGTTAAGGCAACCACAAAGTTTAAAATTTCCATTTAGCCTCACAGGTTTATTTCCCTTACTACTACTCTCTCAAGAGTTCTGTTAAGTTCAAGCAAAGACATCTACCACGGTATCTGCCCCGGGGCAGGGAGTTCAAGGAAAAGGAAGCAAAAAAAAAAAAAGCACCTATTCATAACAGTAAAAAACAGGGCCCTTCATCCAGGACTTAAGCGCTGAGAGACTTATGCCCATTGACTGATAAGGAGGAGGGCATCTTTCAGCGTGCATTCTCCTGCGGGGCCTACTTAGAGAGACATACAATTCACCATTCAGCTGAGAATCTGGTGCTGCACACGTCCGTCCGTCTATCGAGTGGCAAACGTGAGGTGAGCAGTGGCACAAATAAAAGATAACCTGATAACCTTGCAGGGAAGACTGAGGGCAAAGAGGGGGGCAAACAGGGTGGCCATCAGGCAAGGAAAAAAAAAAAGAAGAGAAGTTGTAAGAAAAACTGCAAGAAATGTTTGCATCTGTGTGCAGCGTTGCTAAAAAAAAATAAAAAGAGAAACAGACAGAAAGTCAATTGGCAGGCAGCCAGGTGCTGTCTGGCGCACATCCAGTTGGAATGATGTAATAGCGGGTTAAGTAGTTCAGCGAGCTACAGGAGTTGGAGAGAAGCTTTGTGTTATTTTTTTTGGAGGGGAGGTGGGGGGGTGGTTGACTTTGCAGCAGGTGAAACATAACAATCACTGGATTCATTTACCGTTTATCCTTCCAAAGGGGGGGACAAAACCTTGAGACAGTTCCGAGGAGCTGGTGAGCCGTTGCAAAGCTCTTTTTTTCTGCTTTCAGATGGTCACAAAAAGAAACGACTGCACTCAGATGGTGTGTTCAAGGCCTGTCGTACACGTGACTCACCTACACTTGAACTCAATGGACAACAAGCATCAAGCTAAGTGTCCAAAACGAGGACTAAAGTGGGCAAAAGACGCGTATTTTAATAAATACTCAATCTTAAGTTTGACTTTTCTGTGTTTAGTCTCAACTCTTTTGCACAGCACTGCGTTACCACATATCACAACAAAGGGTTAATGGATTGTGTGCATTTTTAAACCCTTTTAAAACAAGGCAAATCAAAATCATTTCAAAAATATTATAATCACTCATTAAATCAATCCATAATTTATAAATAAATGGACCCACAGGTAAAAAACAGTAGAGTTATGTGACACATGCGAGCATTTCTCCATGAACTTTACCAGGGACAACATTTCTTGCAGGTGCATGCAGCAGCAGCTCCTGTTGTCGAAATTAAAAGGAGGCTGTTTAATGTGATTTAATGTGGGAATTACAAGAGGGAAAAAACCTCAACCGTGTGTTTTCCGTCCTTGTAATTTTGTTTTTGCAGTTGCAAGCGCTTAGAAAATGCATCCGGCTCTGTCATGAAAGCTGGTCAGTGTCAGTTTAAACAGGGTGTATTTACACCAACCCTGAATTACACAGTACACATTAAATGAGTCACACTGCTGGAACTGTTTATACAGCAACCGAGAACACAATGTATGATTGAAGGGTTTGATCGTACACGTAAACCCAGAATGAGCCCATTCTTTTATATCCTTGCAAGTGGCGCGTTGTGATTGTAACATTAAAATAACCACAAACTTGGGAGGTTAAATTGCTTCACTGAGTGATAAATGACTCATATCCTCACCAAAAAAACATAAATATATGGTTGTTTTATTGTTAATGCGTAAGAAACATAATTGTAAATGCTGATGTGCACAATAGTTAATTAATATAAATTTTCCTTTAGCTCGTCCTTTAATTTTAATGGTTTCCCTGCAGATTCAGAACCATACCAAAGAATTGTAATACAACACAAAGAGCAGTGCTGCAGCAAAAAAAAGAAAAAAAGTGATTGTTTTGAGTGTCTAACCTCCAAAACAGCCCTCAAGTGACTGTTCTGTCCAATACCAACTCTGTTCGGCCACTCTCCATCTGACTCAAAGACCGTCCCAGTCAGTGTGTTACCAAACAGTCAAAGTTACTAGGGAAACATTTAAAATGACGGCATGCAAGATTGAAAAAGAAATAGGATTTAATGTCAACAGACAGAGGTGCCAGGTAGCCATATTACTTGTTGGTCGGAGTCTCTGCAGTATTTAAAGCCTCTGATATTAATGGTGGTAGAGGGAAACATTATCCTTAAGTCCTGCGGTTGAATGGAGCACAGAGACCAGAGGCCTGCCAATACATATGCAGCTAACCCAGTCTAATATCCAAATTACATTATGGCACACTCAATAAGCCCAAGGGCTATTATTGGTCACAGGAGAGGACATAGGCACATTTGCGGAGAATGGTTTCATTTATGAAGCAGGTCGTAAAAACTTGGGTTCGGGGGGTGGTGCAGCAGGGTACTTAAAAATATCTGAACAGGGGGACATGTCATTGCTGTAATAGCATTAAGTTAGCCCTTTAATCTGCATTGAAGTATGTTTACTTTTCAATTATATTGAAGTAATGGGCTGCAGTAGATCACAGTTTGATATTTACAATGTACAGTAAGAAGTCTCGAACAATTTCATAAAAAGTATATTAAACAGACTTCTGACAGCTTGAATGTGGACCTTTGAAAACAGTTGAAAGAAAGAAAGGAAGGAGGAGGAGAGAGAGAAGGAGCACTGAAAAAATGACTAACAAGTCAAATGACAGTCCTAATTGACTTTATATATGTTTTTATGCCATTTGAACAGCTTGCTTGGCCTCGGCGTTCGGTCTGTTTTTCCTGGTGCTGGTGAGGCTTTACAGCTTTTATCCAACGGGCCCAGTTGGTCACTTTTACATGCAAATCTCAGACAGATTTTTGTTCTCTCCAACAACAACAGAGACAGTCAAAATGTCCCTCGCTTGCACTCGTGTTTCAGTTGGACCGAACACAACTACAAGCAAAAGTATTTATGATCTCAAAAAATCCAAGCCATGGCCATTATGCAGAATAAAATGGAAGGCCTTATTTACGATGCAGTTTTAAGTTAGAGTTAGAATTTATTTAATAGACTGATTCCTTCCTCAATAAAACGCAAGTTATTAAAATTTAGCTTATCAGGCACCCAGTGTTTGAACAAGCAGGGGCTGTAACAAGTGGACATTCACAGACAAAACTATGACATCACAGGATTGCTAGCATTAAACACCTTATTTTGAAATCCTCAATGACCTCAGAACATCCTGGACAGCCCTTCTGAAAGCGCTAACTCTATTTCGAATGAACATGAGACGCAGCGATAGGCCTTTTTTTTTTTCCTTTCCTTTACAGAGAAGCCAGGGTTTGCAGCGTATTAAGCCATTTTGCTTCACTGTCATTCAGCAATTACGCGTCTGTTGAGGGGAAATAGGATGGAAATCCTTGTGAAGGAGATGAAAGGCCGGCTCTGCATCAGAGGGACTGAGCTGAAACCCCGGGCTTGCGTTAGCCGTGGTGGTCTCTTTTCTTCTCACTCATTTCCTCTCATCCCTCCCTCTCACACTCTCACTTTCTCTCAACAGCTTTTGCCAGAAGTGGATCCCCCTTGAACCCCCCCCCACCCCCACCCCACCCAGCCCTCCGTCTCCTGGCTCTCTCTCTCTTGCAGCCCTCTCAGTGGACTATCAGCAAGTGGCCACCTTTGAGCACTGCACTGAGCTGCTGTGATCTAACAGCTATAAAATGCCAAGTAAAACTTATGGACGGCCATTGCCAGAGAGCAGCAGCCTATACAACACAATGGATCATTGTTATGGAATGGATGATGTCATGGCTGCGCCGCGCCGCGCTGCTCAGGCTGCTCCTCTTCATTCCCTCCATTTCTTTGAAGAGAAAAAAAAAATTATTATCATGATATCTGTTTGTATCTGCGATGATGCCATGTCTCGCACTCTGTAAATCTTTACATTTGTGACTGTCGACGAGATCGGATAAAAATTATTATTATTATAATAAAAAACCTGATTAAAATTAGACAACTTGATATGTAAAAAAAGTATTTTCAGTTCACTGAGATCACAAATTATACCCTGATTTTATACTAATATCTGATGTATTTTTTTAACACTGAAATATATATTTATTCAAATAATTAAAAATACGTTAATAACCTGCTACTGAATTAATAACTTCCAAATTATTTGAAAGGTCTTTAAATACAAAGCAGATATTTTAAAAGAACTCAAATTATCTTGTTTTTTTCTTTACATGAGAAATTGTTTAAAAAAAAAAATTAAACGCACTAATCTGTCATTCCTCTGCCTGTAACTCTTGTTAATGTGTCTTTCCATAATTTCAAATTTTCTAAATAAGTTATATTATGCCACATTTACTAAAATTTACAAATATTATAACACATTTACAAGGCTTTTTGTAATACGATGTGCAGTTGCTCCAGAAAAGTTAATAAATAGACCTTGAATTACATTCCTAACTCAATTTTTTCGTCACCACTGCTTTCAGACTGAAGCACAAACATTTTTTTCTTTGTAAAAACTTGTGTGTCAGCCCATGTTGAGTCAAATTATCTAAGATTTAGTGGCAAGAATAGTACAACGTGAACTCAACCTGAATTGGGTACCTTACTGCAAAACTGCATTTACAGATGAATAAGAACAATTAAATAATTGCATACTTCCCCATCAGCATTATCACTGCAGCAAATCATGGCAGTCTTCTTGTCAATGCCCATACTGCAAGCCAAGTAATAATTTGACATGTTGCCCTGATATGGCTTGGAAATATGCGCGCATAATAATTCACCCGTAGGATCACTGGGCAGGTAGTAATTAACTAGATCAGCCGTAAATCTTTCCTATGAACTTCATGTTTGAGGCATCCTGCAACAGGGGTTAAAAGGTTTTTCCGTTTTCTTTACCTGTTGAAAGCTATAAATTACAGTGGAGAAGTATATGTTATGTGATGCTTTGTTTGAATGCATTTATTACGCGCCGGTGTAACCTAAACAAAGGGCTTTTAGAAACAAGGGAGTGTTGTAAGTTCAGTTTAGCGATAAGTTTGTACAAATTTAATCATGTTATTTTTCTTTTTACTGCCGTTGTCATACTTTATTGTCGAATGTTTCGACATCAGTGTAGTGCTGAGAGAGACTTTATTGCACACCATTAAGTTTTCCACTTAAAACATTAAAGAGTTTTTATTAGAGACAAATTTCAGCCTCTTGGATTTGAACTATTTCCACAACAACACTGTTGCGCAATGTGAAGAGTTTGATTAATAACAACAGTGAGACATGGATTATTTCAAATTGTTGTCCATGGTGAGTTGAAACAAGGGGAAGGTTAAAACTGCATGAGACGTTACAGAGAGCTCAAGTCCTGCTCATGAAAACATTTATATGGGCTGAGCATTTGATTTAAACATTCAGAAAAAAAATAAGAGTGAATTAACTGCAGTGCAGCCACAGTGTCTGCCACAGGCAAGGTCTGTGGGCTTTTTTGGCACTAACTTTATAAACCCCCCCTACCCTGTGCGTTTGTAACCAAAGAACACAGACTGAGACCACAGCAGCACATGCACACAGCCTCGTTCCCCTCGCCCTCATCTCACTGTGCCATCCCCAGCGGTCCCCGAACGTTCGACCCACAAGTCCACCAGCGGGGACCAGCCGAGCCGTCCACCCTTCAGCCATCCTGCGCTCCGTCACCCTGGCGTCGCATGACATTCTTTCCCACAGGCAGCCACATAGTTCCAGCGTCTCCTCATGCGAGGGGGCCTGGGACCCTGCAACAGGCGGGGGGCACTTCAAAGGCCGGCCGGCCCACAGCTGCAGCCTGTCGCTCCAGCAGCCAGCTCCAGTTTGTAATCATTATTAAAGGCTTGACCTCGGAGGCATCTCTGCCGCTGTTCACACCCCCTTCCCACCCCTGATAACGCTGCACGGGGCTCCTCTCAAGGCGACTCCAGTTACCCATCAGTTGAGTGGACTGAAGGGGATGTGGCGGAGGCATTGTTTCATGCCGTTGTGATGGTGGAGTGGAGGCATTAGTGGCTGCTTCAAGGACCCTTTTTTTTTTTTTGGACCTCTACAGAAGGCACCTGTATGAAATCAGCGCTTAAAGGGCTGGTGGTTAATGCCTTGCCGGAGTCTTAACATGTCGGCTGCTAATAAAACAGTGAAATATGGAAATAAATGGAAATGAAAGGCGCAACTTATTCCACTGAAAGTGATTTATGTGTCACTACATGCCCATATAAAACACTTTCATGTGAAGTCACATGGTTGAATATTCAAACTTCAATCCAGATTTTCATTTGAAAAAAAAAATGAGACAAGTTTAAGGTGGAGTAAAATTATTCCATTTCTTCCTTGTGCATGCTCTGTTAGGCAAATGTTTTAAAAACAGAACATTGGTATCTTTTCACAAAACAAAGAAGTAATCACTTCATTACAAAAACAAGGAAGATTCACAAATCTTGATGACCTCCAAAAATCATTCATTTGTGAAAGTACTTCACCTTAAGGTTTTTTCCTTGTTTATTTAATGATGATTTCTTGACTCATGATTAGACTAAATTACTTAATGTTGCATCACAGCACCTTGTAATCAGTAGGTTCAGAATCTGAGTGTAAGCTACAGCCCCAAGGAAGGTAACTGAATAGATTTTAAACAAGGTCACGACCGGCTCAAATTAAACCGAGCCATCACATTATACCATGAATTAAAACTAAATCCTTCATTTGTAAAAAACAGTTTTGTCTTGGATGTGATTTATTTTCCTTAATCAAATTTGTTTTTAATCACACTGCAAGGAAGATCAATCAAAATAATGTTAGTTCATTCATTTTTAAGAATAACTTTTAGCTGTTTTTCAAACTGAAGATTTAACTTTATATTCAAAAAATAAATCATGTTTGAATTAAGTTTTTTTACCTGTAACGGACAATTACCAGTCGACCTGTTGTTTTTCCCCTCGGCCGTCCTCTGTCCAGGCTGAAGGTCCAAGGGGTGTTTTTACTTGTTAGTCCTGGTGTGAGGAACAAAGGAAAATATAGCATTTGCACCATTGAAACATGCTTCCTAGTTTAATTCCTATTATCATGTCAGCCCTCAGTTGCATGATCAACATTTATCTCTAAAGCTTGATGATAAGTAGTTATGATGGTCACCAGTATTGAAAAGATTGTGGCAGTGAAGAAAGTCACAGCAACTAAAGGTCAACATTGTACGGCCCATAACCTCATTGTTTAACAGCCAGCAGCTGGATCTCTTGTGTATTTATAGATTGCAAACAGCATTGTGAAGGAGCACTTGTCCATATCCGCAATTACGTGATTTATCCGAACTGATAACCATCTTTAGAATCACAATGCACCATGCTCTCATACTTCTGCAATCTTAAATATCTACAGACAGATGTTTATGTGCCAACAGTCAGGATGCCCTCCTTTCCTTTTTGCCCTTTATTGATGTAATGCTCTTGAGTCACTCCAAAACAAGAACAACAGCAGGTGTCCAATAATGGCAGGCCTGCAAAATAGGTGGGAGGGATATCTTTACCAGGTGTGCTGCATCGGTAACAAACACTGAGCTTGATAACCGTTCATTAAAGATTCCACACTCCCTACGACATCCAGCTGAAGCGGGAGTGGGACCTGAAACTATCTATTCCTGCACAGGGATCAATCGTCAACTCATTGGTTTTATTGGGGCTTTATATCATCCTACAGATGGTTGGTTATCTTAAAAACTGACATCCAAAGCTTACATTGAGTTTATGACTCTGTTACATGGGCAGTAAATCTTTCATGACACCTTTGTGTCAAATAAACAGGCTGTAGAAAACACATTATTATGACACAGTTGCATACAGAAGGCAATTTAATGAAAGGGTATAAAAATATCTTTTAGCATCACTTCATTCAGAAAGTTTAAAATAATGCCTTACTAATGCACGTTTGACATACAGACTCAATCCTCTGTGGGCAGAGGGAGCTAAAGTGTGTTCGGCAAAGCTTTTTTAATGGAATATTGAATGTCAAGTCATCCATCATCAGGGGATTAAAGAGGCAAATTGTGAGCTGCGAATGCTTAAACCACATAAAGGATCGCTCTTATAACTGAACTCTTAATCTGCATCACCTTTGACCTCAGTCTTCATAATAAAAAACCTATAAAACACTTTGAATCTTTCTCAAGCAATTGAAAATGACTGTTTTTCAATAATCTGCATAATGAGAGACATAAAAATGCATCTGATGAAACATTTTCTTAAGAGTAATTCCTGTAATCAAGACTTCTAAAACCCCTGGAGTGTAATTCACATGCTGAAATCAAACATTATAATAATAACTTTGCTAACAGAGAGGAGAGAAGGAAGGGAATACTAAAGTAAAAAAGAGCAAGCATGGCGCTCTCTGATAAAGAAGCTCAAATGTTCTACATTTCCATAACTCATATATCGTCATGTTGCCAGGGTTTTTATCCTTAAAACTAAAATTGAAATGAAAAAAAAAGCAGTGGAAAAATGTTGTAAACTGAACTTAAATAAAAGGGATATTGTTTAAGAAAAACTAAAAAAAGAAAAAAGTGAAATGATGCCTAGTTTTAAAACTAATTACAAGAAATAAAAACAAAAATGATTTCATTTCAGTTTTACATTTTTAGCAAAAAAACAGTGTCAGGTTTATTTAATGTGTTTTGTTGCAGAGTGACATGAATGTTTTAGCCTCTTCATGATACACATACATAAAACATTAACAAATATTTGACTTACAAGCGTTTAGTAGTACGTTTGTAAATGTATTTGGTTTATACTGTGTATGTAACTACACATTTCTTCCTAAATATCACACTTGGTCCAAACATAAACACACTAACTGTTACTGTTAAACTGTAACTTAATATACAAAAACTAATACTAAGGTAAGAAATGCACTCTGAAAACTGAATTACAACTAAACTTAAATGAAAACTAAAAAGCCAAAATAAATAAAAATTAAATAGAATTTAAAACTATTATTACCTTGACCCCCATGATAAATTCTAAAGCTCTTAAATAATGAAACGCTCTTACTCATAAAATCTTATAAAAACTTTATACAGAACAGTTGATAACATTGCAAGTCATAAATTTAATGTTTGTTTTTATTTTAACGGCTGACTTGCTTAAAAAAGCCATGACGTGTCACTTGTGCGTAGCATTTAAATTTCTGAAACATACCTGATAAAAGGATGTGGCATTGAGTCAATTCACCCCCTGCTATCTCAGTCATTTTGTATCATCTCAGTAAAGACACCACACGCAGAGTTGTATCTGTACACAGGGTTTGTGGCCGTAAGCATCGGAGAGTGGAATCATTCCGAAGCTCAAACGCTGACGACTTCAAACAGATGGAAAAGCCCGTCGATCCCATGCAGCCTTTGTCCACCTTTCCCCTTTTGTTGTGTTGGTTTGTTTATTTTTGGTTTCTATACAATCAAGAGCCTCTTGAGCTTGGAGTGTGGAGAGACCTAGACATAATATGACTGCGGCAACAGATGAGAGGGGGACAGCATGGGACAGGACCCCCCAGGCGTGCTGCAGGGGGCCTGCTCGAGCAGGATGCCAGGAATGGCTCAGTGGTCCCAGCGGCACGAGCCTCCGACACTTAACAAGCGCCTTGCAGTTGTCCCCGGCCTTGACCCTGTCTCGTCTTAAGACACATATGGAGCTTAGATGGGACAGGACCTCTGGGACATGATCAATTACATTCTGTCATATTATAAGAATATCCCAAATAAGAATATTTTATAGCGTAGTTATTTTAACAGTGTGGAAAAAGTTTTTAGACTGTAAACTGAATCAACTTTAATGTTTTAAAAGGGAATTACAATATGTTGAGTATAGGAGCAAAAGTTATATATATATAAAAAGTTAAATAGACTTTATTTTTGATTCTAGTTCTCCTTCTGCTCTTTCTCTTGCTGACTCTTCCCTTGAGAAAGTCAAAGGATTTCTGAAAGGCAGGCCAGGGGATGTCTCAGCTCAGGGCTTCCTGTTACAAGACCGTAAGGGACTTTGCTTGGTGAGTAACAAGGACACATTCCCTGGCTCCTTGCATGTCCGTTGGGGGGCTGCGGATCACGTACGGGAATCAGCAATGTCGGCTGGGAAGAAAGTCGGGGGCAAGAAAATGCGTGCTTGTCAAGTCCGTGTGTCAAAAACAAATACAAACATTACAAAAACAGGCTTATAACAAACTGCTAAAAAGAAGAGAGCACCAGGCTAATGCAAAATGATCCTTTGAGCTGCCTAAAACAAAGCTAACTGTTTACCGGCGCTGTGCACACTGCTCGACGCTGATACAATAAAAAGGAATGCAAAGCAAACCTAATATGACTAACACAGCTGTTTTAATTTTAAAATGTTATAAAGCTTCAAAAAGCCAAGTTGACTCAAGCCTGGGCCTGGAAGCCCTACGGTGAAAAAAGTAAAAAAAAAAAAACATGCTAAGCTAATGTTTTTATTACCTTAGTTTTTTTAGGTTGCCAAAATAATCACAAGGTTTTATTTTTCGAGCTGACAGTTTAGCTGTGGGTTAAATCTTAAAACATGAAACCGTACAAAAGTCATGAGCCACAGATGACAAAAGATGTATGTTTAGGATCAATCAGGATCAAAGAACTAAAGTTCACGTGTCAGGCAAGCTTTAAAATTGCACATTTACATTCGTATTAAGAGAAAATACCATTAATCTATGTTGTTGACATGGATGTCTTTATATCTAAATGCCCGCTACATTACTGTTCCTAAAAGTGAACCATCAAGAATCAACACTTCGCATGCCAACCAGTTAATGTGGTGGAAATTTGCCAAGTGTGGATTCCGTGCAAACTGAGCTGCTCCGTCTTCAACTGGCCTGGGAATTACGCAAAAATGCCCCACATGCATTATGTGACGCTGAATTGCGCTTTGGAAAACGTGGCTTTTAATGTTTCCCTAATTGGGGGGCATTAATCAATTGTGCTCCATCAGCAGAGGCTAAGAGGGCCTGGTAAGCATCTGCCCACCATCCAGCTCTCTGACCTAAGACCAGCTGGCTCCCAACCCACGCTCTGCTGCAAGAAATCACTTTTGACTCCATCCATCAAAGCTACATTAATATTCTGTCTTAAGCAGCCCACTACTTGGACTGCATTCATGGTCTTAATTACCTCAGACCCTGCCAGAAGAAGGTGACCGCAGAGAAGCAAAGCAACTGTATCAGCTCTCCCTCTCTGTCAGTTACCATACATTTATACTCCATCAGGGACCGGAGACTCTTTCAGGCTTGTCCGCTCTGGCTCATACATACCGCATACAAAGGACGCGGGGGTATCAGAAATCGGGGACAATGGCAACAACTGCACATCTAATTTAGCTCCTTGTTTATCACAAGTTTGTAATCAGATCCACCGCACAATGCCGGGGAGCACAATGGAATGGTGATCAGGGAGCTATTGTTTTTCAAGCTAATTAGCCTCTGGCCATAGCTCCGAATCCTCCGGGGTGTACAATCCCAGAGTTAAATGTGGCTAAAAGTGGCATACGTCCCTGGTACCATTAAAACAAGCCTTACAAGTCAATGGTATTTGGGGATGTGTTATATGATGGCCTAGTTATCTGCTCATTACATTGCTCCGTTGAACATAGCCCGGTAGTTTGGGAGCCCCGTAACCGCACAACAGTTGTTTTTGCTCTAATGTGGTCCATTTATCTGCTGCGCTGCCAACTCAACATTGTCTTGCCCATAGTTGACAATTCAACTAAGCTAAAGAGATTACATGACAAAGTGGGTGGCGTCGACTGTGATGACATTTAATTTTTCCAACATTACATTATGTAAAACAATATTAACCTGTATTATTTCAAAAGAGGCTCAATTAATCTTCAGATATCATTTGTTATTCTGACAGCACATTAATGTTTAGTTACTAATGCAATTGTGTAGTATTACAGTCCTTAAAAAGTACTAGTGAGTGTGATAATTTAACAAAAATGAAATTATTTTAAGATAGTATGAATATGCCCATTTAGCAAACCAACTCAGTGCATCTCACTGATTGGTCTCAACTGTTGATTCAAACATTCAGCACCCGGGGTGGGAAATGTTACAGCCAGAGAAAGCAAGAGTTCCAATCCAGCCTTGTGGAAACAACCTTTGACCCTTGAGCATTAGCCCCTGACCTGCAACAGGTGGAGACAGTGTCTTTCCAGCCAGTCGGACCAAGTGTCAGGGGCTTTCTAGCATCGAGTCTCAGCTCTTTGGACAAATATTATCATTTTGCCAAGGACTGCTCAGACAAACATGGTGTAGACTACATGTGAGGTCTAATAGCACATGTCATTGTGGGTGTAAATGCTGTGTCTGGGACTAGGCTTGGTGACCGAATGTGGAAAACAAACCAAACACCTGTTTTGCACTTACAACTCTCTGCATTATGGGAATTGGATGATTAGTGGAGGTGCAGAGATGGACTTTATTATAATTCTTCTGAGATGGTCTTACAAGAATAGAGTGTCATCTGAAGCATGTTGTTATAGAATAATATGAATTATTTTAGCCTATAAAAACTGTGTGGGCATGACAATATGGTAATAATATTTTAAGAATCTACCAAAATTCCCATCTTATTTATTTAAATATGTGACTTGTTGGATTTTGTACATTTGTAAAGTGTTGCAATTAAAATTGAGTTTCACTGTTGTCAAACACCGACGCAAAAAAAAAGTAAAATGAGAAGCAACAGCAGTCATTAATATAAAACCCAGTAATACTTTATCAGGTTTAACTATTATTCCTTTCAAAATCTTTCTGGCTTTGCATCTATCCGACACCATGCTGTTTGGGAGCTTATAGTTATTAGTAATGGGGCGAGGAGGCACAGAGTGGTCTGTTGGCTGCCGACCAAATGGACAATCTTTGATCTGCAACTGGTAGTTCTCGGGGCCAGGCGGCTTCATGAGCCTATTCAGAGGAAGAGCCAGGCGAAGCTCCCCCAAAAGGTGTCGGCAAATCTCCCTCTGGTCTGTCCTCATCACGGGGAGAATGCGCACAAGTGGTCCTCGGAGACTCTCCCTGACGTGGCTCTCAACGGCAAACGACTTTTAATGGAGAGGTCAGGGAGAGTTCCTGACCAAACGGGGCCAAGAACCAGGT
The DNA here is from genome assembly GCA_029814665.1 of Acanthurus lineatus. NCBI lineage: Eukaryota > Metazoa > Chordata > Actinopteri > Acanthuriformes > Acanthuridae > Acanthurus > Acanthurus lineatus. The sequence continues at coordinate 7,805,556 of JAPZDV010000024.1, read as the reverse complement.
GGCACATCACAGCGCCCCTATGTGCAGCTATCCCCAGAATGCGACACAGTGGCGTCGGCAAGTTTGCCTCTGATCAACAAGGGGAGGGCTGGGCGTGATAGCATCGCCAAATGCTGAGGGGACTGTGGCACAGGCCGGCCGTGCCAACTCTCAGTCAGACCGCTCTGTTTTCCAGTCTGGAATGAGCTGAACTCTAATTTTTCTCCAAACCGCTAGACAAAAATAATTAAATAGACGACAGACACAAGCTTATGGTTATCTATTTTTTTGTTAGCCTGTTAAATTTGAGAAGAACAAAGTGAAAAATATGAAAGCAGCTGGAGAAATTGCAAAGTTACTCCCCTTTTTTTAAACACCTATACAGTTTGTTAGTATGTATCTAGGCTTTGTATTGTGTTTTTATGCTTAAAATCTTCCAACACATATTGCATGTTCAACAATTTAACGCCTTAGTGGCCTTGTGATTTTTTTTCTTTTAAAGGGTGCTTCATTTTTTAGCAATACAGCACTGAGAGAGGCGTCTTTACTTATGGGTTTGTTTTATGCAAAAATATAACATATTATAAAACAGATCTTTTTTATTCAGTTTCTGAATTTGAGGGGGTAGGATGTATCAGATGTTGTAGATTTCTGAGAAAATGTTTGGCTTGAGTGACTGTTTTAAAACAGTCATGCTGATTATGATTTGTGAGGATGAAGTATTCACTTTGTCAGAATACTTTTAACATAAAATAAAGTAGATATGAACCCCTATCATGGTTATAATAACATGTACAAAAGAGTTTGTCACAAAATAGAAGCTTATTTAATTTGTACAGCCTCTTTTCACACATCAGCTCAGTCGGACTTATTTATGCTTCTGTCTCAGTTCTTCTTTACATTTAAGTTATTTATATGTTTAAATGTTTAGATATACATTTAATTTTCCATAGAACAAACATGTATTTTTAATTTGCTGTTGAAGCCATCCTGTAGCTGTAAGTTCAAACCTGAGACGTCTCGAACAGAGATGTCAATATGACACTGTTCACGTCCGTGTTGTCAGTTAGGAGTGATTCAGTAATGCCATCTACTGGCTGCACTTTGAGTCACTCCTTTGAAGAGCACAGCTTAAAGACCAACGAGAAACCCCATGAAGTGAAATCAGTCACTATATCCTTTTTTTTCTGTGCCTGAGTAAAGATTCACCTGTCCGTAGAACAGATATCATCTTACACATTAGAGACTTTCAGTGTCTCTCTTTCCATTTATCTTCACTTTAATGGAGCTCAGTCCCTTTTGGAGAGGAGGACAGGGACTAATTAGGCTGCGCATGGTCCACAAAGTGGCTCTGTCATCTAGTGGCCATTGAAGAGAACAAACAGTCCCTTGCCACTCTCAGCTGTTCAGAGATATTAGAAAAACATTTTGAAACACCAGCTGTCTTGTGGTTTTCAGTGCACAATCCCCTGAAACCACAAGCCTTGCAGTATAGCAGCATATCTGTCTGCCACAAGTCAGAAGATAATGTAACCAGAGAACATTGATGCACAGCGCATACATCAATAAAAAGCTTTGAGAGCGACTGTGTCCGTTTTATATGCAACCAAGTAGCCTGTTAATGACCTGCTAATAAAAACAATTTATTTTGATTCAAAGCATAAAATATGTCTTTTCAACACATTTTAACTCGGCTACAGTGGCACAGTCACTGAAAACCCGAAATAGCTGTGATGTTATGTTTTCAACCGTCACTTATGCACTTAAACACTTACAGTACAGTGTCATTTACAGACATGTTATAGCGCTCACATGAGTTGGCTGTATCAGCATGAAAGAAAGACATGTCCGCACAAAGCCTCATTTTAAATGCAGTTCTGTAATTACCTATGAAACAGGTAAAGTAGAGAAGTTATGTAACATATGTTTTGTTTGTAGAAAACTGAACATAGTTACCATGTTCATAAGGACCGACACTTGAGAAAAAAAAATACGCCTCTTTAGACTATGAATGCTCACACTCTATGGGAGTTTTATTTAACATGACATGCACTGCAAGAATGCAGCCGATGAAAACACATATAAAACATGCATTTCTTTTCAATATTCTGCAATCAGATCTTCAAAGTAGCATTTCTGCATGTAAGACACTGCAGAAGCCTTTGGATAAGAAACACTGCAGAATAAGTAAATCTGTGTTTACACACCTGTATGTATATTGCCACTGTGAATTACAGAAGTAGTCTAGCCTGTAATATGCCAACAAATCCGGTTCTTTGCTAATAATCATTAGTGAAAAAGACAGCGCTGGGTGCACAGCATTATCAGGTTTCCATTGAGTGAACATTTGTAATTTGTGTAAACAGATGTGCAGCCTAGTTTTTACACCTGCAATGTTTAATTAGAAAAACACACCTCCCCACAGGCTTATTCTGTTATTCATCTATTTTGAGGTGGGATGTTCATTTGCACATTGTGTGCATGTTAAACAACTATTGTAGGTTTGTAATCCCCTGAAACTAGGGTGTAATCCTCAGAAGCCAGCGAGACCACACTCGTGCAGCATTACAGCTCTATAAAGCAATAAGTTCCTCATTTATTTCAGTCTGGAAACTCATTTGTAGGCAGAGACATTAGTGTTACTAAAATTTTAGTGGATTATCTGAAGACAGCTCAAATCATCTGTAATAATAGTGTTCAGTGCAGTTAAACAGAGATAAATATTTTTTTATAATGCTTCATTTCAGCTGTTATGGCTTATTTTGTGGTTCCTGTGCAAAAAAATGACAAAAAACAAGTTACACACATTACCGTTGTTGAGTTTGAAGGAATAAGCAAAACTCATTTCAGATACTTACATATATGAATGTGTACTCTGTGTGAGTTCACTCCCTAAAAAAAAAAAAAAAAAAAAACTAAGAATCCAAAAGCAGCCCTCTGAGGTATTATACAATCACTCTGGCAACAGATGCAGTACATCTGCTATCAGTTGTTTTCTGCTTTACAAAAGCAGGACCAGGGAGGTGAAGCAAAACCATGCACAGTAAGTCTAAGACAGGCATCACTGAATTTTTTAGCAAGTTTTTCTAAGCTTATTCATGTCTGTTGTTTTTTTTTTGTTTCCTTTGTAAGGCCAGCAGCAGTGTTGGATGCTGGGACTTCTGTCACTCATTGCTGCTTCGTGGTAAAATTAAACTGAAAGAGCTACATACAGGCATTTGTGTAGAAAATGTTTGCCAAATGTGCAATTTTTTT
>JAPZDV010000024.1:7752088-7774288 GCA_029814665.1 Acanthurus lineatus | reverse complement strand
CAGGAATTAAATTGACAAGCTTTAGATTCAAACAGCCAAGCCTCAAGCTGCCGAAACACCTGCTCATGTTATTCTCTTAGAAACTCTCCCTGTGTCCACTGTCCATGTGTTATTAATATTCATATGTGCTAACATTTTCGGGGACGCTTCCAACTCAAAGAGACGAGTTTAACAAATGGACTTGCAATAGAAGAGAGGCTTGCACTCCAAATGTCACGTCTGCAGGCTGTTCCATTTGTTTTGAAGGCACTCCAAATGAAAAGCAATTTAAGAACTCCAACCATTTGAAAGAGCCCTCACCACTGAAGTGCAAACCAAACCTTAATTAGGAAAATGATGATTGTTCCGTGCACATGCTCAATTTGCTTTACAATTGGCCGAGCCACTTTTCTTATACCACCCTCTGACAATTCATATACTTCATCCTGTCTACGTTTTGCAAAATGTCAACATGCCAGAGATTAAATTAAAGCAGGTCTCTGTAAAGAAGACACATCTATCACATCATTACTGGCAGAAGATTAACTGGTTGACATTTCTCTCCACTAAATCAGCACAATAGGACCTGATCCAGACGATTCTCTGTCAACAAGCCCTGTCAAACATGCCTGATGGAGAATATAATTAAGTCAAATAATCTGTTATGCATTTTTCTCCTGAAGAACTCTAAAAGATTCTATGTTCACTTTGTTTGACTTTTTGTTTGTGTTCCAAATGTCAAGGACGCGGTGCAATTATGTTGCTGAAAACGTTCTTTTAATCAATTCGACTATAAATCAAAAAATAAGAGCTCAGGCACACACGACTGTGTCTACCGAGGCGTGCTTAATGATACATGCTCACAGCCCCACGCCTCACCTGTTATAATACTGTGCAAATACAGCCAGAATAATTAACAGTCTAATATGGAAAGCTAACATTTGATGAATCTAAACTGCCCGTAGTGTGAGTCCAGTCAACAGCGCTGGAACAAACAAGAGCAAACCTTAACACGGGGAAAGGTCATAGGATCAATAATTCATTTAAGATGCTCCCTGGGATTGACTCTGCACTCGCCTTGTAATCAGGAGGGGAGATTTGTTTATCTTAACCAACTTTAAATCCACACTCCTGCAGAAAGAAAAAAAAAGCCGATGTGCCACCTCGGTCGATTTTCAGTGCCCTCACAAGGCCATTTTCTGTTTTATTTACCCCCCCTGGAGCTGGCAAAGCGAGCAGGTCTTTTATAACACTTCAACTACAGTCCAAACATCCATTAAGGAAACTTTTTTTTTTGGGAGAGGGGGGTATAAAATCTATTGATAAGGACAAATCCAAAGATGAAAATGTATTTACAACTGGAAAGTATGTAGCGGATTATGTTTGCAGCGTAACCAGCAAGATGAGGAAAACAAGAAAGTGGATTTTGATTTGATATGTTTCGCTTGCTGGTTGAAATTCACACAGAAAAAGTTACTTTTGGGACCTTTTTGGCTTCTTAGCATAAGGTTGTTGTGTAGCAATGCCAGTCTGGATGTTTGATTGATCATAACTCTGCAGCTAGCAAGCCTGTTACCCGGTGCTTTCTCTATGTGTTGCATTGGACATGATGAAGCGATGTCTAGTCATACCTGAGCAGGTTTTATCTTTCCTATCTGCAGAGCTGAGTGTGTGTGTACGATTCACCAGCTTAGCCAGGTGACTGTTTTTGCTTCTTCACCTGTCATCTGTCTCTAAAGGGTGAGCTTTGTCGACTGTCCTAAGGAGCTCAGAATGTGTTTCTCCATGTTAGAGCCCAAATCTTTGGTGCTGTTTTTCGGTTTAAAAATGGTGAATAATTCAAGTTTGCAGTGATTGGCATTACAAAGTTTGTGTACTAGTCTCTTCTATCTCTAGCCTTTTGTCTCTTCCCATAAAGTGTCCTGAGCAACTCAAATTCAGACGTCCCTCTTTGTCTCTCTTTCACACTGTCAAGTGAAGTTACTGGCTGCTTAAATGACACCGCTGACAGTTGGATCCATGGGTCTTTAAGCCTGACAAACATTATCATGCCTACTGCTACAAAACTTTCATTAAAACAAGATGTTTCAGCTATTTCTTTTAACACCCCTCCATTTATTAATGATTTATGTAACTGTTAGATTTAAATGTCTCTTGGAAAAACTTGCACTGTTTTTAAGTATCTACCAGTTACTTAGCAGGGGTTTTTTAAAAGTGCAGTGCTCACAGGTCTGGAAGTCTGATTTACTGAAAGAACCACCTCCTCTGATTTAAATAATGCAGCCCTGCTGAGTGAAGGCATCCACAGGCTCAAACACTACAAACCTGCCTCGTTTGGAAGCTTTACCGAGCAGCCAATCAAAGTCATGTCCAGGCGGGATGTGGAAACAAGAATTACGAACTGATTCGCTTTGCAATAAGGAAGCTAGTAACTAATTTTAATTGCGTTTTTTCTTTACACATTCTGCTCTGCCTTTACCTGATGCGCTGTTAGTGAATGACATTTCATATTCCTACTTCAGTGATCCCCTTCAAAATTCCATGTTTTTCTCTGAAAGACAGATGCCGGTTGAGTGAGTTTTACCTCAGAAACAGCTGTCCTTAATAAACAAATGATTATAGAAGGAGGCATTTCATAGGCAATTGCATCAAGGAAGTAGCAGTGTGGAGTTTTGCTTTAACATGTCACTCATCTCACTTTCCCGCTTGTTATTAGACCATATGGTTTACAATGCGGACAACATAAACAAGATTGACTGACAATCCAATGAGGCTGTCAGAGCAGAGAGAAAACGAGACAATTTTAATCAGAATGTAAATGTTGGCAAACAAACAATGGTATAACAGCCTCAATGAATACACGTTAGGTTGGTTGGACGAACTCCAGTCACTTTGCATGTGTCGAGCCGGCTCACTCCGTACCTCCTACCACTTTTATTCTCTCACCATACAAATACCTGCCTGCCTGCAGACCATTTTGTAATAGAGTGCGTTGGCGCACCAAACGCTTAGTCTGCCATTTGCTCTAAATTTGTGCCTTTGTTAAATTGGATTCCAAATGCAATTATCTGCCAAGGTAATTCATGACAGAGTAGCCTGCCGTAACTGCTCATTTGAAAGGGTGCACAGTCATTTGTGTGTCATTTTGGAACAATACTGTAACTCTTGGACGAGGTGAGGCCCATAGGGAGCGCGGCGAGCTTTCTACTTTGTCGAGAGAGAGGTAGCAATGAATGATTAGTGCCTTCCAATAACTAGTTCCGAGGAGAGTGCTTAAAGCGATACCGTAAGCAAGTGTCTGGCCTAGATCTGTTCAGTAATGAGTCGGATCTCGATGATTAGTCAAATCCATCACAAATGGCGTTATTTGTATAGCGTTTGCTAAGCATTTTCTTTTTCAACTTAGCATGGACTGCTTTTCCAGGGAAATCATGTCGCTGGCAGATGGATTCTCAATACCTAGACTGGTTACAGCACTTACTTTGAGGTAACCTTATGAAGGCAAAGGCAGTCCTTCTCTGTCTGGGTGCTGGTTTGATGTGTAGCAGTGGAGCGCTTTCTTTTTGTTCTAAGCCGCACAGCATTCACAAATCAGAGAATTGTTTCTGATGCAGGACTTCAAGAATGCTACGTTTTTCCATGCAGGCTGCAAGTGGATTAATCCAGCTAAGGAGTAATTGCCCTTGCATTGTATTGACTCTCTATGCATGAGGGAATTCAAATCACTTTTAAGTTTCAGTTCTGTAGGATTGGAGCCAGTCCTTGAGACAAGCTTAGGTGTTTATGTGAGTTCATTTAATTTGGAGTAAGACTGCAATGGTCCTATTAATGGATTAAAGGGCTGCCTGTAAATGTAATGATGTGAATCTGCTGACTGCCAAGGAAAATATCAAAGGGGGAAGTAGATAAACAGCAGTCTGACCGCTCTAAACAAATAGTGTAAAAGTATGCTTGAGCCAGGCACAAAATGCTCAGAGTAGCTTAAAAGTGGGACGCTTTTACGAAAGTGATGGGTGAACCAAGCATTTTACTTTGAGATTCTTTCATTCTTGTTCTGCCGCACCTGTAAGCCATTGCTTTATAATTTGTAATGTAACACTTCCTAATGAAGCATCTTGTTAATTTCTTTCTTCTCCTCTCTTGTTAATGTGATATAATTGGTGCAAAACACAAAAAGCAGTGTGTTGCTACATTTAGTTTTATCTGAAAATTGACCATATTGGTATACTGTTGGAAGAGTCCCTATAGTTTTTTACAGCTTTCCTTAAATTAGTAAGTGTTGCCTATAAAGAGCGATGCAACTAACTGGTATTTATACACACAGGTAGCCTGTGGCAACAAGAATCAATCAGAAATGCAGCTGTTTTATGCTATTTTGTATACCAGACAGAAACTGTTAAACTGAACTATTCTCATCTGTTTCTTGTCAAAACATTAATCTCAACAGAGTATCATAATGTGCAATATGGTTGAGTCAGAATTACTGCATAACTGTTGTGTGACTCCACCAAGCATTCAAGTCCCACTTTACATCCATGGCTGACCTTTTGGATGTTCATCACTTCATCACTGTATATTATCACACATCTGAAGCTGTCATGACTTCTTGAGTTACGGCTAAAACCTGTTTATGTTAGTTCACAGTGACCTTTAACCTCTTCTTAATATAAGGAAATTCCCTCAAGGTGTAACTGAGGCATTGCATCAACATGAATGGTACAAATTAAAGGTGACAGTGACCTTGACTTTTGACCTTTGCATTAAATTGATATAATATTGGAATACAACCATTTATATCCCATTGTCTTACATTTTCCTCATATTTTGCATTTTTTAAAAATCTCATTCTCTCTTTTTTTATTTTTGCTACTTACTAAACTTAGTTTAAACAGGCTGAACCCCACCAGTAGAAACTATTTACAGTCAGTACATATCGAACAGTTTCTTAAGTTTGACAAGAATAATCTTAAATTCCAGTGCTTTTGGGTTCATATTTGATGAGCAACATAACCTGAATTCATTTTGAAAACATGCAGAGATGGAAGGAGAACTATAGGCAACTCGATAAAACATGGGGGGGTAAAAAAATGCTTTAAATGTCAAGCCAACAACAGCAGTGGAACAGCATCACACCTCAGAGCCCAGATGTCCAAACCAACAATAACTTCTGTTTTTTACAGACTTTGCAGCCTTTGCACACAAGTGATCATCAATTATAAATATACAGCACATCAGACTCCCTCTGTTGAGCCTCACCACTTCACTAACCGAAAAGAGGACGGCAGAGAACAGTTTAACACAACAGACGAACAATAAATTAAAATGCTATTGCGAACATTAGGCTACTGAAGTATAACTACTGGCCATTTTAGCAGCAGAATCAAACATCAATACTCATTTTAAACTCAACAGTGGCTGCTGCCACCACAAACGCACATAAAGCAGAAGACAGATGTTCAGTTTTTACACACACACATACACACACACACACACGCACTGCTAAGTTGCTAGGCAACCCTCACCTGTCGTCATCCTGTGAGACTTGTGCTCTGGAAAGTCCTCAAAAATCTTTTCTTCGTTAAACTTCTTCGCTTTAGCTCTGTCACCAAAAATGATTTGTCACTTTCTCTTTGAAGGTTTTCAAACATTTTGATCTTAGAGCGTCTGTGCAGTCGCAACTCTTTTGTTTTAGAACCAGCAGAAAAGCTTCACACATCTGAATGTAGAGGTTTAGAAGCAATGTAGCAAAGGTGGAAGTCACCACTTGAGAATCCTGCTTCAGTATTTAAGCATTTAAGCATTTAACCGAACTAGTAAGCACTTGTAGGTGACTCTGCACTCTGAGTGTCTCTGATATGTTTCACTTAGGGTGCAGAGTTTGTAGCACTAAATGAGCTATTCTTTAAAGCAGCGGTAACCTTTTTTGAGAGGATATAAAATAGAATAATTCAAAACAGAACCCATAATGACATCTCTTTAAATTTTAGTGCAGATACAGAGCTGCATTTGTACCAAACAGGAATGAGTCATGATTCAGGCAGAAGTCATATCTTTTAACAAATTGTGATTTGTGTTTTTCTGATCAGCATATTTGGATTTATTTAGGCTACAATCCACAGAATGAGTGTGTAAAAGAGGTAGGGAGATCATGCAGAAAGCAGTCGCTGTAAGCTAATAGACCAGAGTGGGTTAGTTTCCTTTGGGTTGGATTTGAGAATCTGATTCATTTTTTTATTTGTTTTTGCTTACATCAGGCTTTCTGTTGTTATGTGCGTGAAATCATATATTTTCTATCCTCCATTCCATCCCTTAAGGTGTGCTGGAAAGTCTCTCCATGGCTTGTTAATAATTTACATTTTTCCCCCAAACATTGTATATTTTCTTGTAATATTAATGATTCATTTTAAATATTAATTTGCATTTTTTTTCAATGACGGCTGGTGATTAAAGATGATGAATCTTTCTTAGAGATCATACGCATGAATGTGAATGAGGGCTAGAAATTAAAACTAAGACCATTACATGCTGTGAAAGACCGAGATCTTTGCATAACTACACAATATTTACAACTAGCGTTATCCCAAAAAATTGAATGTAAAGTATGTAACTGGAAGTGGATACACTGACAAAGGAAGTTTAAATTGCTTTAGTTTTTCCAAATGAGGATGTCCCAGACGGCTTTGTGAGAGTGAAACCCCTAGATAACCTTGATCTATTTTCACCAAACACACCTTCTCTGCCTCCAATCAATAAATCAATCAAAATAGGTCAAATCAACACCTACATACTTGATGTCTACGATTCCCTTCCAGTAAACAGTCAACATGGAGGATAAGAGACTGATTTGTGAGGTGGAGAAGTATCGAATGATCCAGAGCATCTCTTTTTTAAGAATATCTTTAAAAAATTTATGCTGTAAAAGAAATTAGGGAGCTTTTGAGACTTACAGGTAACTCAAATGTCCCCCACCTTAATAGAAACAAGCCTCACAAACACTTACTTACTTCAGCAAATGTTATCTTAGTCTCATGCAGAGGAAGAAATCACAGGCGGCACCAAACTCACCCACTGATGGTGCAGCCTAATTATATGTGCCAGTTCTTATAAACTCCCATCCCCCCTCGTCTTGCGTGACTGGGAGACTCATGTCATTCCTACAACCCCCCATCCCAGCAGTATTGCAAACAATATTCATGAAATTCACAGAAAAAGAAAAATGCCTTACACTGACAGATTACACGTTAATATTGGAATTATGATATTTCTAGGCTGTAAACACAGCTGTTTAAAAAGTTGCTGATGCTGTAGCTTGATTAGATTAATATGAGCACCAATTAAATGTTTGGAATATTTCACAGCCTCTTATTGCATCCTCAGCTTGATCTGCATCGCCAGTTATCCCACCATATAAATGCGTGCTGATTTTTTTGCCTGTCATGTTGGTCATACTGGGGCTGCACCATCAAACTGGATCATCTTTTGTAGTATATCTGGACATTTTTTGACACTCCATCCGCTGGAGTTTGTTTGCTGGCTGTATTTTTCAGAAGTGTTGTCAGTCTGTGAACGTGGCAACCTAGTCTTTACAAATATCCAGTTGAAATTTTGAGCAGATGATGTGTTCATCTAATAGCAAAAAAAACCCCCAAAACTGAATCTTATACTTCAGTTTTTCTTCACTCTTACTGACAGACACAATGCAACATAAACACAAACTCAAACATCATTTTTATTCTCCAAATATACAGAGCAAAAGCATCATAGATTCACAGACCAGTACAGTTAAAATACAACCATTTTTCTTGTATTTTTTTTTTTTCTTAGATACAGAGGAACCACTGCCTGAAAATAGTGGTGTACCCAGTAGAATTTACATTATGTTTTTTCATTACAATTATGCTAATGATTCACTATTTATACAAACTCTTGAAATGACCTTCTAAGTTAAGTGCTTTTTCAGACCCGGGTCATGTAATATTTGCAAACTAGTTTGCGTTATTTGGAGCACAGAGCCATTCAACCAATCACAGGGACGCGTACTCATTTGAATTTCAAATGCTCTTCTGTGATTCTTTCTATTTGCTGTTACTTATCGTACACTGTATGGCACTAACTAAACCATACTGATTTCTTGTGTGCCCTGCAGGCTAAAGCAAACTCGGAGGATTATTTGCAAATACTATTTAGTCCAGACATTTTTTTTCCCCTTACAGTTGTTTGTTATTAAAGTACTAACAAGGTATTGATTGGTAAAAAAAAAAAAAAAGAAAAGATGTGAGAGAGAAAGAGAGAAACCGTGATAGAAAGCATTTACACAGTAAAGAAAGGGTTTTTATGATCAATTGGATGTTTTAAATGGCACCTTCCCTAATATATATTCCATTATGAACAGTGACACCTATCGTATGACGGATGGAGACGCATGTAAGCTTCATTTAAACCACCTTTTGCAGGCATATCTGAGATATTGGCAGTACTAATTTCCAGAAGTCGTCTATCTCTTTTCTATTTTGTTTAGATCAAGAAAGAAGTGTTGTGCAATAAACAAATACAGTCGGTGGAAAGAGGGAACCATATTACACACCTATCAACCAGTCCTCATCTCACATTGCGTTTAACCTCTGTCTCTCACCTTGGAAATGTCCAGTGCCTGCTATTCTTGCTCGTCTCTGAATAATAGACTGCCCCTGCGTCCTCTGCCATGAAAGGGTTGCTTTGTTTTATTAGGGAAAAGGGCAGCAACCCCTTGTAATTGTTCTGGGTCTTTGTGTTTATTCATCTGTTATGCCCCTGGCATCTGTGCGATGCTCGTAGCCAGGCAAACAGGGCGCCGCCAGCACCAGCCGGAGAGGCGTCAGCAGGTGAACAGGGGCAGACTTTGTCCTCACATGGGCTTTGATTCCCAAAGACTGACATGGCACTCACATCCTGTGGTACTCTCATGCCCACTGTAGCTGCTGCCATGGGGGGGTAGGGTGGGACAGAAGGCTGGCCTATCAAATATTTATCTGTTTGCTGTGCAGTGTGCAGATTCTCTGGACTGGGAAAATGCATTATGTTTGGATGAGTGCAGGAGCTGCATCAGATAAGTAAAACCGAACCATTTGGACGGGAAAGTGAATTTGTTTTGTTTTTTTTGTGGAGAGACACGCCGGATGTCTGAGTTATGATTAGTTTCAAATGTTTAACAATTCTGACAGTGTGGGTAAAAAAAAATGATGCTCAATTTATGCAAATTATAATAAAAATGAAAACAATATTTAGTCCCATGCAAACTAGATCATATTGTTGCTGACTGCTGCCGATATCAAGGTAAGAATTTAATCCTGCACTCAGAAATGTGTAGAAAAATTAATGAAAAATGACGCAGGCTTACTTGACAGTCATCATTGGTGCCAAGTGCAATAAATTGCTGGGCATCTGGGCATCTCTCAGAAGGGCTGAAGGTATAATAACCTCTTAGTGCATATCACTTCAAAGCTGTACCAGCTAAGCTTAGCTTCTCATCCTATAGCCTCCTGTGTGCTCGGTGTACAGAGTCTGAGTTTCCCCCCCATGAGATCTGGGGGAAGAGAAACTGCTCACACAAGCCTTTCTTGTAATTTTACGAGAAACAAGGAAGGTTGATGAAATTTTTTTTGGAAGGGAAACAAAGAGAAAAATGATTGTCTGTCTTGCAGTGTTGATGCCATGTGGATTTGTTGAGCTCTAATATAATGAAATCTGACTGAGAAAGAAAGAAAAGCCAGGAAAAATTATATACAGAAAGACAGCATTAGAGATTTATATACAGTCTGCTAAGTGCCAAGCTGGATTATCAGCGTTGAAACAGAGCTTTTTGTCTTAAGCTGTACAATGGGCGCCAATCCATTTGTAAAATTAGAGTCCAAACCATTGCCACTCAAGTGGAAAACCCAATTCAAATGCTTTGAATATAATCATATGTAAAGTGCTTGCAACAACAACTTGCTTTTGTCGGAAACGGCATACTTGGTTTTCATGTGTTTAGAAGCTGATTTCACACTTTTCGGGCTCACTTCATCCCAGTTGACTGCTTCACTATGCAAGACACTGCAAAACTACATATTTAGATAAGACATACTGTATCTTAATATACTTTCTGTCAAGTTTTCTGCTTGAGTTGGCAAAACATAGATGACACTCATGTGTGAGCCACTTGTTAGAGATGATTTTACAACAATCTGCTGCTATTTACCCATCAAAGAACTGATCAAATAACACACAAGCTGATTCTATAAGTTATTTTTGGAGCAGGCCTTGAAAGCCAACCAACATTTGAGGCTTTTGATGACTAAAATCAAATGTAATGTAATACATGATTCAAATTGGAAATGTTCCATATTTCGTGTAATGGGTTGCCCTTCAGTCAATAAAAGCCTGCTTCAACACAGCTTTAGGAGACAACAAACAGTTTTGAGCGCAGATTTTGTTGTGTTTACATGTTATCTAGAGATTTAAACCTAACTGGACATAATGTGCTGTGTGGTATCATCCAGGTTAAAATACATTCAAAATACTTTTTACCAATTTCATTTCTGTATCTGCATTAGGATGCCCAATGTTACAGAGGTTGCTGCAAAAAAAGCTGAACCCCCCCCTCAATCATGACTTTATGTTCTGCCACAAAACATGCAAAATGCATGACTAACACGCTCCTGACGAGAGCATCGCTTTGAAATATTCGTGTAAAATATAAGTGTGTGGTTACTGCAAGTGAGATCACTACTCTCTGTCTCTACTCACAGCTAAAACAAATACAGTGTCAGCGACTCGACAATAAATCCAATTTCATATATCGCACACGGCGTAGAACGGAAGAAAATAAAACAATTCACTTGAAAAGAGTCAGTGTGCAACCCATCAGCTCCAAACTAGCCAAAAATGAACATCAGACAGCAAAAATAAAACACATTTTCTGAATTTTGTTTTTTTTTTTATGTCCCTTGATAACCAGCATGATCACAGGTAGGTATGTAGTCAAGATGCACTAAGCTCCAGTGTCAACTCTGTCATTGACAACAGCAATGGGATAACAACACTATAAGAAGCTCAGCTAAAATATGTTTACATTTGATTGAACAGGTACCTGATCTGCCGCTTTAGCAGGAAAAATGAAAACTCGCAAGTACAACACGGTACGTTGCAGTTTGTGGGCTTTCCTGCCGCATGCCTCGGAGCTGAATCTGGTGCAGTAAAACCATGGAGGATCCAACTCCACAACAACAGAAGAGCTGATAGTTTATGCCTATCTTGCTTAGTGAAAGTTTGTATTGACACAGTCCAAAAATCTCCTCAAGGCAAAGTAGATATGGACAAGAAGAGGCGCTCATGTCTCATTTGGAGTCCTCCGTGAGGAAAAAATTGAGTCGGAAATTAGATACTAGAAAAGAAATTACAGTCACATATGTACACTGATATTCTTTATCACAGAGTGTCACAGTAAAATAATGACTCATGGATTTAAACTGAGATCTCAGCCTCTTTTTTATCTGCCCAGCTCTGTGGCCCAGATATCACTGCTGAGAGAGAAAAAAACCAAAAAAAACCACAAAAAAAAACCAGCCGTTCTTTGAAACGTTCAAGACGTCTTTGGGCACATGGAGAAAGTTTTCTTCCACCTACACAGGACACCAGTTTCGACAAGAAAGCTTAACATACAGTGTTTGAAGGGAGGGTGAAGGGAGGAAAGAGTTATCGCTTTAACAACTAAAAACCACATGCACATTCATTTTTGTGCTTCATACTACAAGAGAGCAGCAGGACACTGACTCGCACTCATTATCGTGCCGTGCGTGCTGAGTTTTTTATGAATGACAATCTTCAAATGGCAAGAATGGTCTTTGCCAGGGGAGCTGATTGTCACACAAAGCATTCGCGGTATTCCTGTCCTCTGCTAACAAGTATGTTCAAATTCCAAACTTGTATCGTCGCTGTGTGGCAAATAAACCTCTCTGTGGCACAATTCTGATTATGGGTTGAAAAAGGGAGGTGGTCGATGGGTTAAGCAGGAGGGAATATAAGGCTTCCTGATTCACTTTTTTGGGACACTGAATGTCTTAATAAGTCACACAGTGTGTTCAAGCCAACCAGTCCCTTCAACTCCAGGTGTTTGAGAGCAAAACACCATTACATGGGGTCCCCTGGGAGCTGATCCTGTGTCAGTTTTTTTTACAATCCTGGCTGCTTGTTACACCCCATACAAACCCCCTCCCTCCCTGGTGGTCAGACATGGGTCTGCATGCGCTTCTGGAGCGGTCGGGTGAGGTCTGAGTTCTGCGACGAGGACTGGGAATAGTGGGAGGAGGACGAGGCCGATGCCTTGCTGTCTTTGTCGAACTGCACGTAGCCATCCGGCTTACTGTAGCTGCTGACGCTGCTGTCACACTGCGTGTCAATGAAAGAGCTGGAGTCGCTGAGCGAGCCGCGCTGGAACTCCCGCTCGCACAGCTCGATGGAGCTGCTGCCCATGCCCAGCACGAAGCGCTGGCTGTAGTCGTACAGACGGTTGGGACCTGCTCCCAGAGTGGAGTAGATGTTGGTGAAGGACATGCCTGTCGGTACCCGTTGCTTCCCAAGGGTACCCGTGTTGGTGGGGTTCCTCACCTCAGTGGACTGATTTCCGGCCATGGTGGGTGTATGGTGCTCCTTAAAGGTGTTGACACTGTAATAGCCATTTGTTGGATCCTATTGAAAACACAGGAAATAAAGATAATTGGCTTTTTTTTTAACTTTATTGTTTAGATTTTTTATCGACAATATTTTATATCAAATAAAAACAAGGGAAAAAAGAGAAGGAAAAGACAGCCCTTTTGTTTATCTGAATTCTGAATCCGTGTATTCTTCTCAAAGCCCAACAGGAGTCAAGGTCATTTTGGCAGTAATCACCTTTCAAACTTCTGAATAAATGATGCAAAAGGGGGCCAAGCGCATCATGAGGAAAACAGCATCCAGTGCTAGGATTTACTCAGCCCCCATGCTAACCTTAAGAGCAAGTTTCTTGCTAATTAAATGGGCCTTGATGATTCATAGTTTGGCATCTGACGTGTCATTGCAAAGTTCACTCACATAGCAGTTTAATTGGACCTAAATGCATCGTGGTGTCTGTGATTTCCTGTGCAAACTGAACTGGCTTCCAAGGCTACGGCTGTGCCACTTGTTTGTCTGCTAGGCTGCAGGCACAGTGCTGTTGCTAAGGGTCCAGTTAGGGCGCGCGGGCAAATGTGTGTGTTTTTTTTTATATCCTCGTGTGAATGGATGTGAATGTCAGGCATAGTAAGCATGGTGGCAAATCTCAAAAAGGAGAATGCTCATAATGGGAAAATGAGAGCGACAAACTGAGAGGATCCTCGTTATGCTTGTCGTTATCAGACCGCAGACAGGGAGATTGTTTGCGTCTGGCCTTTATGTCTTCTTCAGTCCCCCCTCTGCTCTCGCCTAATGCTCGCTGTCATTAACTGGGATCAAAAAAACTCCAGGCTCCAGAGGGAGCAGGTAAGCAGGCAAACACAACAGAAGCACACTCCGGGGAGCCAATGCCAACATTGGTTTGAACAGGAGGACAAATGAATGGTTCAGGTTTTTTATTTATATATTATTTTTTTTCCCCCTGGACAAGATATTCACACTGTGTTTAATAGACTGTAGTGAAGTTCATACACAGGTCCCGGCAGTTTTGATACTACAACTAGCACAATAATGGGAACAGAAGGTTGCTTTAAAAAAATTGTTTTTTTATTTTTTTTCATGCTGAGTATCGGATAATTGTGCACTACATCATTCAAAGAGGTTAGACGTGCAGCTGTGAGATTAAAATTCCAATAAATAAAACAAAATATATCTAATCATTGCCCAGCGTTTCAAATCTCATCTGTTCTTTAAAAACAGTCCAATCCCACGTATACGGTATAATTAACACCTTTAGTAAATTTAATAACAGCTTAAGGGCCAACCAGCTTCTGATTTCTTGAACCACCTTTGATGAGAGACTAATTAATAAAATCAGACCTCCAACAGGAGTCATTTTGCCTCTGGACTTGGAAAATCATGTGTAGCAGGAGAGGGATTAATGCTTTTCAGCTATTTTTGGCCCCTGAGTTGAAGACCACCCTCTGCCCTGAAGGCATTCTCCCTCTCACAACCTTATTTTTTTTTGCTCTGGTTTTCTCGCGTTCACGCCTTCACACTGTTGTTGTTCATGAGTCGTACCTTAATGTGCTGGTACTCCTTCTCCTCCTCTTGTAATACCTCCAGCTGCTTCAGAACAGACTCCTGCTGAAACTCTCCGCGTTCAACCTGCACAGAAATCAAGCAGAGTATACTAAGAGTCTGTGTAGATTCCAAAGCTCCTCCACTCAGAATAAAAAAGACTTTTTGAGATGGGAGGATTTCACTTTTTATTACTTGTTCTTCCTTTTTTTTTTAATATCAGTCAGACATGTTTTACCTTCACTCAGGGCTGGCAGGAAGCATTAATAATGCATCATTGAATATCTTTTATTTATCTTAACAAAATGCAGATTTGTAAGGTAGCTAAGCTCATTTCCCTCTGCTACCATCAAATACTGACTGTATTAAGTATTTTTGAAAGAAATTTAATCCAAAACCGCATACTGCAAATAGCCCAGCCCTGGAGCAAGCTGCATGAAAACCAAAACACTGGTACAGCTCCAAAGAGGAAGCAGTTCTTTATATGTCTATAGGGCATGTAGATACAGAACTACACCCACTGCAGGATTACCCAGTGTGCATCCCCACAGCATAAATGTCTTGGTGTCTGCTCTGCTTATAGGGCTAGTGGCATAACATAAGTAAATATAGCTCCTGCGCCCTGACTACAGTGCACGTGTCGGAATGTCTTTCAGCTCTATTACACACAAAATAATTACTGCATTTTGCAGGAAGTAGCTTTCAGAAGTAAAGTGCATTCATTATGTTACTATCCACTTGAGAAGAACATGCAAAAAATCTAAGGAACAAAAAAAATACTAAGACTTTATCTCTGAAAATAGGAAAAAGAAGTTGAAAGTAGTATGTTGCGACACTCACACTCACCATCAGTTGTTTCATGGAGGTGTGTTCTTCGTTTTCCCGTGCCGCATTGTGATCTTTGTGCACAATCTCCACTCGGATGTCATTTTTTGCAGACACAACACCTTTTAGATCTGGCAGAAACAGATGACACATATTTCTTAATAAGCCGGATAAACACCACTCTGTATTTGTTGACTTTATAATTTCCCCCTATTGCAGTTTGCAGTATTACAGAATTTAGCAAAGATCCCTGGGTTTGGTCTGTGAAAGCTTCCCCATTTCCCGAAAACAATGCAAAGCATTATTAATCACTTGTTTCCTGCCAACACAAGATTATCTTTTTCTGCATACATATGCAATCTCAAAAAGCCTTTTCACGGTGGCTCATTCTGTTTGGGACAATGCTGATGATACTGTCATATAACAAAGTCTTACTTTCTGTCTTAATTTTGCTTGCAAGTTCTCTCTGGTGAGCACAGATGGAGACGGGCAGTGAGGGCATAACCAGGTGCGCTTCCTCTGTAGTATACAGACAATAGACATGCTGAAGGGACCAGTAGCACAAATTGGGTTTTGGATAGAGACAGCTTCTTACTGTCTCTAACCTGAGTCACTTGGTACATGGGTGGGTGGCAGAGAACATAACGTATGATGTAAATAGCCTCAAAAGTGAATGCAGCCAGACTGAGATTGCATGAAATGAGCCCTTATTACAATCTGGCTATCTGTGCACCACAAAACTATGTCCATCTCTATAAATGATTTCATCTCGTGTTAAGTGTGTCACTATGTTCCAGCGATTCATCTTGTCTCAGAAATTTCTTGAAGCAGCTGGTAATTTCTCTCTTTTTTTTTCCCATAGATGCACACATATTTAAAAAACCTCAAACTCAACTTGCAGACAACTGTAATTGTTTAACCCTGAGAGCAGATGCTTTTCCATTAGTTTAGGTAAAAAAAAATAAAAATGAAATAAAAATAAAAACTTCTCACTTTGAAGAGATGGACATTTTTCTTGTGTGCTTTGGAGTGATTCAGTACTTTGACATGCATGCTTTAGTGGATGTAACAGTGAAAGGAGACGTACTTCTCTGGGAACGGGTGCAACAGAAAGCTCCAATGGTGCCCATGAGCACAATGAGGGCCACAAAAGCTCCAACAGCAATGCCGATGATCACCGCCACAGGGAGAGACTCTGCAGAGAGCAACAAGGACAAGTTTCCTACAATGTACAATATGTACAAATACCACAAAATCAAATATACAGGGTACATGACAGAGAGAACACAATAGTACACAGCCAAAGAGGCTACCCTTCCTCTATCAGGCAGGGACATGTACCAGCTCTCTCCATCTCTCTCTCTCTCTCTTTCTGTCTCTGCTGCATAAACAGGAATTGAAGAAAAATATACTGTGTTTTATTCCTATAAGTGACTTTGACATGATCCCTGAGGGACAAGGCAATGCAATAGAAACAAACAGGCACAATGCCACTGAAAAAAAAACCCAACAACAAAAAACTAAAAATGCAATGTGGTGTACATCCAAATGACAGCACATTCAAACGAAAAACTAATTACCAAACCTTTTATTATCAACATGGGTAAACAATTTCCCTCTAACATTGTCCCATTATCCTCCCGTCTAATAACTTTTAATTTACACTTAATTATGCTGATAGAAGAGTTTCAATAGGGGCTTTTATTTTCAATAAGTGCAGTGTAAAAGTGTGTGCAGTTTTTTTTTTTTAATTAAATAATGTTTGTGTTTTTTTCTGTGTGGATGATGCAACTGTGACTTAGCAGACACTAAACCTGCATCTCTCTCTCTCTCTCTCTTTATATATATATATATATATATCTCCGACATTAAAGGTCCTCGTTAGAGCACACTCTAATGATCTGAACTTCCAGCCCACGTTTATGACCTTGTTGCATTTTAAACAAATGCAAAACAACCAAGTGCTCTCCCTACACCATTAAAGCCTATTTAATGTCTTCATTGATCAATGTCACTTTCACATAAGCAGCTTACAATTTATCATTTGCGATAAGTGGATAGAAAACACGGCATCCCCTACAGTAGAGGGGAAAAGGTCGGCAGATTAAAAAGTATTAATTTCTGATGCAAAAGAAATGGTGGATGTTTAAGGTTTCTCTTTCACCTAAAGAAAGCAGGAAGCACGGTGTATTTTATATTCATGGTGCAGTCTATGCAAGGGTCACCAGTTCAAATTATGAGGGAGTTGCACTTCATGTTAGCCCAGGAAACTAATTTGTCAGAATACTATCAGTGTCATCATCACATTTACAGAGCTGTACATCAAACATTTCAAAATTTTAGCCAAGCAGAGCAACTCTGAATACTGTCTTGCAATTTAAAATTGGTAAATTTGTAATTTTGAGAAAGCTGGGAAGAGAAAACTTAATGTTTTTTGTACTTACAAGTGTTAAAACAATGACACTCCAAAACCTGTGTCCAATGGTTATACACCATTTATATGTTAAGTATGGTAACAATTTGCTGTTTTTATTTGTTATTTTGCATCAAGGATGATCAGTTACTTATAAAATGCAATGTCATACATTCTTGCATGCATACACAAAATCACACAAATTCAGTAACTCAATCACAGACATTAAAATGAACTGTCACAAGTACATGGGACAGGCTCAACCACAGAGGTGCACACCAAAAGCTAAACACTGGTCACCAGCTATCATTATTCAGAAAAACCACAGTAACGTATCATGAAGAAGAGGAAGGTGGAACTTGTCGAACCTTGGCTCCCACCTTGTTCCTTAAGGCGTATGATCTCAGTGTCAGAGCCAAAGCTGTTCCACGCTGTGCAGTTGTAGATGGTCTGGAAGTCAGCTGGGACAATGTTGCTCATGGTCAGCGTGGAGATTACTCCTTCTTCTGTGGTCACGGTCTCCACGGTGTAGCGGCCAGATGTTCCAGATTCCAAAACAGTTTCCTTCCATGACCAGGCCTTAGAAAAGACATAGAGTTTCGATCAATAATGGCACTGCAGAGCAAAGTTTTTATGCAGTTGATCATGTAATGCATGTATTGAGTGTGTTCTATGGGTAAATGTGTTAGCACAGGACTTATGTGATGAAAGAAGGCAATAAAAAATCATTTTTAACATATTTAATAAAAGCTTTGTTAGTTTTTAGCCATGCTAGTAATGTAGCTGTCAGGTCCTATAATTACTATCCAGATGAAAATGTATCAAAAACAGTAAATTTGTATTAAACTTCTGCAAACATGTGCTAATGCTAAAGTTATCATGCTTAACTCTGCACTAGCGCAAAAAGGCAGTGTGTTAGCATTTCTGCTGGGAGCATGTTAGCATACTGGCATTAGCATTCAGCTTACAGCACTGCCTAACAAAATGCCCACACACTTATTGACTCTACTCTTGTCATGCATTTAATATACATTTGCATTGTAAGTATTATGGAATAAACAAACTTTTCATGTTTTCAGTGAACTGTTGTTTTATACGGTTCTTGAAAAGCTAGCCAGTCAGCTTTCTTATTATACTGGAGGCTTGCAAGCAATCTCAATACAGACAGAGACAATAAGAACAGAAACCTGCTCAACAACACATACTGAGTCACCTGTGACCTTCGTAACGACTAAACAAGGGAACTCAAGTGGGTTTTCAAGCTGACCAAGCCAACACTCATCTATACCTTATGCAAACACCTAGCGATGATCAGTTCAAGGGGTTCTTGAGTTCACTGAAAGGTGTTTACTTGGTTGAGCTAGCCTGGGATCATTATGGTATTTCACCAGTATGTTCTTGAATTATTCCTGCACTTAACCAGCCATCGTTATGTTGCTAAGAGTACATGCATTCATAAGGACACACAGTGACCTCGAACGGATGAACCTGGGGATGGTTAAATGATCATATTATAAACTGGTATGTGTGGCTGTTGTCAAAGCACAGACATTGGCTCATTTTGCGGGTTGATTAACTCCATGTTATGGTTAACAATGTAATTAAAATGTGTTTGTTAATTGGCCATTTGCTGCTGTTCATCTGTGTTTGACAAGCTGCCAGCTCACTCAGATATCTCTAGCATTCGTAAACTGAGTTAATGTCAAAAAGATAATTGCAAATTGCGCGTACTCTGTGCAGATCTCTTCTCACCGTAGTGTTTAAATTACTCTGAATTTTTGATTTTGGCTGATGGGAGACTGTAAGCAACCTTCTGTATAGCAGTGCTTTGCTGTAAACAGGTTAGGCATGATACTTTACATTATTTAAAGACATTAAATAATTATTAACCAGACCGCAAGAGAGTAGAATGGCTGCTTCTGTATAGTTATCCATCTATCATCCCTGCAACTCTTCAGATTGCAGGTATCACAGGTAAAGTTTTTTTGTTTTGTTTTGTTTTGTTTTGTTTTTTGTAAGGGTTACGAATGGATTGAGGAGTCTCACAGCCTGAAGGAAGGAGCTGCTTTTTAGTCTGGTGGTACAGCAACATTATACATATATATATACATATTTACACATTACATTTAATGTTTTAAAAATTTAGTTTAATAAAGAAATGTTGATGAAAAACAATTTTAACATCAACAAAAAAAAACCATACAGGCAACTAAAACTATAAACTAAAAATAAGATTTTTTCATACATACAGGGTTCATTTATGTAGTGCTGTGACAATCATACATATGCACATTTTAATCCTCTGTTCAAAGTATCTTAGTGCAGATTGGCTTGTGGTGATCATGTTGAGAACTCCATTATTTCTTTTTTGTTGATTTTTGACTATCAAACAATGATGTTTACCAGTCTGGATGACAAATGAGTAAGACAAGTTGGAAGTGAGAAGATAAACAACAAAATAAACTCTCCTTTGCTTGCAGTAATTGACAGGTTCCTAAAAAGAAGTATGAGTTGATGTGTTACAAAGTTATAAATTTAACTTGATTCAAGTGCTCTCAATATTTTGCTCATTTGAATGTATGCTAATTGACTTCTTGTTCAAAATGACATAAATAAAAAAATCTTTCTTTGCTTTTATTCTAAAAAAAAATCTTTTATGGAGTGTTTCTTATTGATGTGTTGAGAATAGAGGATGTTGTATCTTAAAAAGCCTGCAGAGCCCACTGAGACAAATTTGTGAATTCTCACTATTCACTTGACTTAACTACATCTTACTTTTAACTTTTCTTATTTCTGCAGACTTGGAGCAAAAGAAAGGAAAACGGTTCGAAATCAAGGATAAACATCTAAGACCGAGCAGCTCTGCCTCCACCAGCACTCCTCTCAATTAAATCTGGTATTAATTATGTTGCTGGTTTATGCTGGACATCAATATAATAAAAACACCAGATGACAAAGTACGGCTATTAACCACACTCATGTGCAAACACGTACACACATTCACGCACACAAATTAGTTCTCGGCATAAAGTGAACTCAGAGAGAAGGCTGTTTATACAAGGTCCATCAATCTTGATGGGATTAGTGCTAACAAAGCATAAGTGTGCATTAGATGAGAAATTAAGGGTTCAAACTGTAGCTCCATGCCCACCTTATTTATATGAGAACAAATGATGGAGCTGATCTTATGCAATTCCTCAACTTATCTTTACTTGCTTGTGCTGTTCATGTATGGTTAGCAGATCAATAGATCAGTCGGCCATTATTTTACAGACTCATATATAAAAGTTGACACATAAATGAGATCAGAAAATAATCACATTTTTTCAGATGTACTTACAATGCGGTCTGGCGGAGGTGTACTTCGAATGAAACATTTGATTTGTCCTTTTTCTCCATGCAGAGCTTGCTGAGTCTGTGTACTGGAGATAGTCGGTGGCCCTGGAAAAGAACAATCATAAAAAAAAGTTTTGAAGATAAGTCACAGAGATTGAAACATGAATAATTAAATTACTTTTGAGAATCAAGGTCGAATTACAACTCTGCTGAAGCGAGTTCTTGCGGTACATTGTATTCTAATTGCTATGCTGTTCTGAGCAGTGCTACCTGAAATGTGCAGTAATTTGGGACTCCTGGGGATGACTGCATTGTGGTGTGCAGGGCTAAGCAGGGGCCCAGACATTTTTCTGGATCAAGAGATTGTCACTTTACTCCTGGCTTACTTCCTCTCATGCAGATTAATATATATGTAAAGTGCTATGGAAGTTCTTTGGAACATATATATATAAAGAATATATATGAAACACATGCAAGAGGTTTAACACATTTATCAGTTTGCATATTTCAGCCCTGAACCAATACATTAGCTATAAATAACTCATTTTTTTAGGCAGATTTTTGCATCTGAATTCAGGTTTTTTGTCCAAATAAGTTTGATTTAATGGAATTACTTCATTGGAATTACAAACTACGTAATAGGGTTAGTTCAGTCAACACGAGCTGCAGGTATAGACTTCGAGCCAGCACGTGTTAAACCTTGAACCGGCTACAAGATCTTGCCTGACAAGGGCAGCTCAGCCTAAACGACTGGCCTGCTTGCCATCTGGTCTGGAGGCTGTTCACGCCAGGTGACAGCGCTAATATGAAGACAAGATGTCACAGATGACCCAATTCTGTCTTTCAAGAGTATTTTCCCTTCGGTTCTGAGGAGCTCGCTGTAAGTGCCACCACAGACAAGCGAGGAACGGGAGCAACGGTTTCTGTTGATTTTATATTTAAATAGATGCAATTACAGATGAAGGAAAAGCCCTCAGGGATTCTGAATGTGATTCAAACATGTTTTTTATAAATTAGTTCGTATATAGTAACTCCAAATGAAATTGTATGGCAGTTAAGGAGAGTTTGATGAAGACATCTGGTGATCAACTGATTGAATCTACAGTAGCAGCTGAGTGTCTAATATGTAATTTAGAATTTCCTTTCACTTTATTTAATGTTTTTAGGATCTTGTTATGTGCGGTCTGTGCTAGCTTCTCTTGCACTTTTTTGACATGAGGAGTTTTTTTTTTCTCTTAATTGACTCAAATTTGAACCTCTACAAAAGACAGAACCTCAGCCAGACCCAATCTGATAAAATCAGGCAGGTCTGAAAAAAATCACATGGCGATCAGTATACTTAACTTCACTATCACATGACTGGATTACTGCATCCGTAATGATTTAAGTATTCTTTTGGTAAGTCTTCTTCTGAGCCCTCC
>JAPZDV010000024.1:7701928-7751988 GCA_029814665.1 Acanthurus lineatus | reverse complement strand
CAATACTGATATAATTTAATTTAAGAGAATTCACAAACCAACATAATCTGTTTCTTGAGGGTTAGATTTTTAGATTTAGCTGAGTTCCAAGAAAGATGTTCCCAGAAAAATGACATGAGGAAAGGGTTTCAGTTTTACAAGGCTTTTAAAAGAGGAAAAAAAAAACATTTAGCACGTCTCCTGTGATGGTTTAGGTTAAGGATGTGGGTTTAAGGGGGTGGCAAGTGAGGCAGCTTCTTGATTAGTGAGACAACTCGCTTCTCCGCCAACTTCCTTCAAACTCCCGCTTTCTGCCATCTCTCTGACGATACATAATTGCAGTTTATTACCTGTCTCTTATTAGAATGAATTTGCATTTTAATGAGACTTTGCCAGATGGCGTCTTGGTATGCTGCTGGAGGATGCTGGAAGGCTGCTGCTGCTGCTGCTGCTGCAAAATGAATGTTGCACACAATTTAAGAAAAAAAAAATGTATTGAAAGCTGTTTCCCTTTTTTTTTTCCACTGATCTGCCAACATCGAGTGACAGTATTAGAACAGCAAGCATGTGCCTTAGTTCATGTAAGGACATTTCTGTGAGCAGTGTGCATTGCACTATTTGTGATTAGAAGATGAAACAAAAAATATGTGGTTCATATGAGCTGCTGTCAAAGTAAGATCAATTGCTTGCAGGCTGCAAAAGGCCGGTGATTGTGACTGGGAAGGATCTTGTCTATGGATCAGAACTGCAAATGAGGAATGTAATTATAGCTTTATCTCGCTGGCTCAGCCTGGGTTGAAAGTACGTGTGTGTCTTTGCCTGTGTGTTTGCCACTCAGACTATGTGATCAGAGCACAAACACGTTGGTAGCAGGGAGGTGGGTGGCACTACAACATCAATGGTAGCAGCAGGGGAGGTAATCAAAATGTTGGGTGCAATGTTTTGCTCATTCATTTGAGGAGGTGTTAACTCTGGAGTGGACATTGCAGTCTGATTACACAATATCGCCGTGGGTGTCGAAAGGCCAAGGCTCAAATTTTCTCCCTAAACTGAGGCATCCGCTTTGAACGGAGGCTTGACATTTCCTCTCTACCTTGACGCAACTCTTTTGTTTTCTCAGTCTTCTTTTTTTTTGTGATAAAAGGGAACACAAGACAGCTACAGAGCAACCCAAACAGAGGAAAAAAAGTCTATTACGGTCACTGGTGGCCACATTTTACTCTAGAGGAAATCCATTTTCAGGAGATCCTTGGTATGTTCAAGCTGCTTCAAAGACACTGTTTAAACTGTTGTGTTTAACTGCATTTACCAACTTCAGTTTTTTTTACCTCTACTTGTGCTAAAGATATAAATTCACACTGACATTTCTGTTAAAACACGTCAAATGGAAAACTCTGATTATGCAAACAAGCAATGAACATTTCCATGAGAATATTGTCCCAATTGAACATTTCAAACATCAAACTGTCCTTTTGCCTAGTAATTTCACAGAGTCCAGTCACAGTGTAATGTGTCCTCATATAAGAGAAAAAGGGATACAATTTGGTTAGCGCGAGTAAGTACATTGTTATTGAGTGGCCTGTTATCTGCATTGCTAGCCTATAGCAATATTAGGGTAATGTTCCTGCTGTTTATTTTAGCTGTGCTTTATTAAATTAACAGCAGCAAGTAGGAGTGGATGCGGGGCTGCGATCACAAACAATTTAATCTTCATTTGGTCAGCTGAGGTAGCCATCATGTTTAATTTCGGCAGAAAAACACACCTTTCTACCCTCAATGCTCTGACAGCCTCACTGCTTTTGAATACATTGGTTCAAAACACCTCTTTTCTTCCATGCAGCCTGAGGCCTACTGTTTTTTATGTCACATTATGAAATAGCTGAAGTAATAACATATCATATTAACATAACTACAACATCATTTATGCTCAATTATAGAATTCTGCAACTTTTTAGGGGTGCTATATTCATAATTTCAGTCAGTATTTACAAATGATGTTGATTTTTTTTGCCTAATGGTCTTATTAAGGGAAAACATCTTCATTAAAAAAACTCAAAAAATGAAAACATCCTGCTTGCCTGCCATTTTAAATAACAACAACACTTTTGAGGTGACTAGTCAATCTATAAGAGTATTCTTGTGGAACTGGTTCATAGAAAGGAAACGATATTTCAAGAAAGACGATGAGATCACTCAACATAACTACATTATGAAGGGTCATATTTGTTCTTTTTGGAATAAACTATAATGCTAAAAAAACATGTCAAGATGTCATAAAAGAAAAGTATAGAAAAAAGTAATAATAAAAGTTGTTAAAATAACATCAATAAGTGAAAAAACAGGTGATTTGTTCTACTATGTTTAAGTATATTTCAAGTCATATCTGTGATGCTGGATGAATATCTAAGTTTAAACATATCAAATATAATCCGTGGGAACTGTCTTCTAATGTGATGGTTACTTATTGAGACCTTTCCCCCCCACACCATTTGCTGTAAAGGATGGTTTCTTATCCATTCTGCCCTTCCCGAACAGACACATGAAGCTTTTGATCTCAAAGCTCTTTGCTCTAAAAAAAATATCATATGAACCTCTGGGAATTTCTAAATGAACCAAACTTTTAGAGAACTTAACACACCACATATAGCTTTTTAAACATGGTAAAGGATTAAATCAAAGGTGTTTTTCTGATGTAAAAAAAATAAAAATAAAAATAGTGCCCAAGCTGAGTAGACAAACCTCATGTGACAGGAGCATATAAAAGACAAAGTCTGTTTCAAGTCTTGTAAAAAAGACTTGCAGATCATCTCCAACTACGCTTGAATTTAGCCGGTCAGATAATATGTGCTCTATCTTAAATGCAGGTTTCTCCCTCATTAATTTGCACTTTTCTTTTTCTTATACAGTGTTATTGCCAGCTTAAAGGAGACTGGAATGCTAATTAACTAGGCACATAAAGGCTGTCTAGAAAGAGAAACAGCGGGGGAAAAAAAAGATCTATAACAACTCATGGCTCTGTGGGATATTGTGAAATTCTCTGGCCCTCCCTCTCCCTTACTGTCATAATGGGCTTTCTCTCCCTAGGCTGCCCAAGTACTGTGCATGTGTCATTATACATACTGCTTTGCCCAAAGACACTCACACATAGAAACACAAATGGCTGAACAGATCTACCCAAACTTCTGGATATACGCTATTAATTAATATGTATTGCATGAATATATGGTCCTTAAGTACACACAAGCTAAATCCTTTCAAGCATGTCAGATAAGTTCTCTCAATCCCAACTTCTGCAGGACTGTGGAAAAAGCCATGCATATATTTCATATGCTATATAAATAATCACACGCATGGATGTGCACAGCTCCCACCCCTTCATATGTGTAGCCACTTGACGGATGCATTCAAAATGCTGAGGAGCTTTCCATTCTGAAAATGTTTGAGTAGAGTAAGCAATATGTATCCATTAGTGACTTAAACACAAACTGCCTCCCCTGCTAGCTGTTTGATTATAATTAAATTACATTCTTCCCTGGGGAAAGCAGGAATCCTCATGTCTATGTGGCGTGCCACAGTGGGAGCCAGTGGCACACAACGGCAGAGAGGAGACAGACAGAGGGAATGACAAATTACAAACACATGTAATTTAAATGACGGCATTAAGGAATCGAGGGATAACTGCAGGGAAAACAAACAGCGAAGGCACATTCAAATGTGCAACAGACACCATCGCATCATGAATACTCTAAATATGCACAGCGTTGCGTGATATTTACTCTATCATGGTCGTCCTCCCCCCCCAAAGCTTGCTTAACGCGTTATGTTAGCTATCGCCTGAATCAACTGTGTCCTGCTGACTGACTGACTGAATGACTGCCTGTGATGTTGAGGGGGGTGTAGGCTGAAGAGAGGTAGGGTGCAGCCCCCCCGCCCACGTGCACACTCAAACATACACGGCACCACTTCAGCCGCAGTGTTTGCACTTTAACAAGTTTGACAATCTGATTCGCCTCAAGGAACGGGAAAGAAATGACTCAGGATTCCTCATGTGGTTTAGCTAAATAAAAAAAAAAAGAAGATGAATTTCAATTATTCAGAAGGGTAAAAAGGAAGGATGCTTTTGAATGTCAAATTCCAATTCAGGCAGGGAGGTGCATGAAGCAAAAAAAAAGACGAGAGGCGGAAAATACACAAATGAAAAGGAAACATCCAGAACTTTCTTGAATGAAGACTGCAGAGACTAAATAAACATGCCATTTCAGCTTTGTTGTATGTTTCCCAGAGTGCTCGGAGTTGTTTACGTGTTAAAATCTTTATTAAAACAATCCGTCTTCCATTGTCTCATGGCATCATTTTTGAAAGCAACAGAATCTCGATGGTTACATGAGCAGGCAAGAGATGCATCAAAATAAACTGGCATGTTGGATATTATGTATTCTGTTTACATATTAAAACTGCAGGAAAAAAAAAGATGCCAGCATAGGTTCGCAATCAACAGAATGGAAGACAAAAGAATTAGTCATGATGTTTCCTTACGCCTCTTCTGCCTTGATTCCAACTGAATTCCTGGTTGAGAAGGAGGGGGCTCATTGCAGTTCATAGAAAGCCATGGTTCTGATCTTGTGCTGGAGGGAATACTGGTATCCCACTCTTTCAGATATGCAAAGCTAACGTCGGGGTTTTGAAAAGAAAATCTTTACACACGCTGTTTGCCATTTGATGTATCTTCATCCCCAAATCAGCACCAGCGTTGCTTACAGGCAAACTCTTTTGTTAGCTTTGTGTGCAATGTGCAAAGATACATCGTCAGCATTAACTCAACATCATCTCCCCAGCATCTTTAAACCCTCTCTTGTTTTTTCTTTATTTTTTTTTAAATTGTTTTTGGTCCAGGTTTCTTTCAAATGGACATGAGGGAAATAAGAGACATGTAAATGTAACTCTGCCACACCGAAGCATGCTCTTTGAATATCAAGCACTGATAATGAAGTCATTTGTTTGAGAGTTGCCAGGTCTCCCACCAAGGCCAGTATTCATTAGTCAGTCAGTGCCTCAGAAAAGGCAGCTTCCCTGTGACTCATGCAGAATATAATTAGCATCTATGTACATTTCACCTGTTTATAATGTCTACGACCATATCTTAAAAATACCAAGTCTTATATTTATGTCTTTTTTTTTGTAATCAAAGACTTTTCTGTGATGAGAGCTGATGAAGAAGCTTATGTTTTATCCCATCGCCTCTGTCAAGAAAATTACTCTGCATGGGCATGCTATGTGCCACATACCGTGTATGTTTTTGTGTGTGTGTGTGGGTGGGTGTACGTGTGTGTGGGTTAGGACTCGAGTTTTGTTTCTGTACCTGCCAGGTAAAATTAACTATGTCTCCAAGAAACTGCTACACCGAAAAGAAGGCTACAGGAGAGAAACAAAAACTGCATATTTCGTTGGAAGTTTTACAGACGGAAGGCTTTTGTAAACCACAGAGGAAGCAGAAAAACTGACTCCTGTGACAAATTGCTTTCTTCCAGCCGCCGTTGACCCCAGACCTTAAGATTCACTCTTGTATGTGTATGCATTTGACAGTCTTGTGGGTGTGCATCTTGGCCTATTTGTGCGAAAAGACATATCAATAATACAGCTTACCATTGACAGTGAGAGAAACCTCTTTCTCCCCTGCTCCCACACGCGGGACCACAGCACGGCAAACGTATTTGCCAGCGTCCTCCTGTCTCACAGATTTCAGTGTCAGGAGGTTCTCATTGCTCAGAACCTACAGCAAAAAGAAAAAAAAAAGAAAAGTTGAAGATCATCAAATGCATTGACAGCAGAGGCACCTTTACATTTGAGAAAACAACAAGGCAGAGCGATGGAAGGAAAAAAGAAAGGCAGCACATGAACCATTTAATACCTTAAAGGGCACCTCTCCTCAATTATTAAAATCTAATTTAGGTCTGGGCTCAGTGGAGTAAAGGAGTAAGGAGTTGGCTTTGGCCTTTCATGTTGACAGAAGGAAAGGTGGATTGAGTCTGAATTTAGGATCAAATCAACAGATCTCGTGAGAGCAGGTCAACTAGAGTCCGGAGCTGTGGTGGCCTCCAGATCTTTTGTTTTTTTTTGAGAAAGTCTCAAACACATGCTTTGTGGAGAAAAGCAGCTTCTATAAGCTGATGCTTAACAATATATTATCAATATAATCAATATACTCACCACTCCAGACCCCCTCTTCATCCACACTATGGTAAGAGAGGGATTTCCTGTCCAGGCGCAGTTGAACACAGCGTCAGATCCCAGGTCCACCTGCAAGGACTGAGGCTCGGCGGCCATGCGAGGACCAACTGTTGAAACAAACATCATTAACCCTCTATGATCCATTAAATATTAAGCATCAGCTGTGGTAGCGCCAGCTCCTCAAGTTCAGTGTCAAAATATAAAAGACTGTAAAAATCCGAAGGCGTATCAAGTCACTGGAAAGGCATAAAGCTCTGGGAATGGATCCACTTACAATAGACGTCGACATTCCGGCTGATGTTGGTGCTGCCGAGAGGGTTGGTGACCTCACAGGAAACAGGTTCTGTAAAGAAGGAGTGGTCCACGATAACCTCATATGTGTCTCCAGAGACCTCTTTGATTATACTTCCTCCTTTGGCCCACCTGGTGAGAGGATTAGGAAATACACACACACACAAAAAAAACGAGAAACGGTAAGAAATGGGAAAAAAACGAAAGGAAAAAGGGGAAAAGGCATTAAGATAGGTTTTCACACTCCTTATGTCAATAGAATTCTTTTGTGTGAATAAATCATCATTCTGCGGCAGGTTTTCTGTGCTGGCTTCAGCATATTTTTGTGGCAGCCCTCCATGCTGTGACAAGCTCCCTGGCGACTTGGAGCAGACAGCACGTTCCTTATTATGCCAGGCAGAGAGTGCAGCACAGAGTGCCAGCTAAGAAAAACAAATCACAGAATGATAAATGGGTTGCTCCTCCACCTATGAAGACGTCGGTTGACACGTACTGTATTACACACAACAGCTGATGTTAATAAATTGACACAGGATCACATAAAGAACATCTGTTTGTGTTTGTGAATGATAGCTCGTGTGACAGGGACACAGACACTCCCCGCTTGTATAGGTGAGACTTTTAGGATGTCACGATCGGCAGCGTATCACTCTGCATGGTGCAGATGACTCTCTGCTGCTACAACAGACGAGGCCCATTTATAAAAGTGAAGCAAAGGCATCTGTGGATGTCTTAAGGTCTCTTTGGGAAATTTAGACAGTGCTGTGGGACATAAAATGTATTATGCATCTAAGCGCTGCCATCCTCCTCAATAGAGATGTGGCTGCATGCTGATGTGGGCAAATGAAAACAATGACAACGGAACTGGTGCCTGTCTCCATTTTATATTCCTGCCAGTGCTGAGAGCAGTTTTCACGGGATAGGGGACACATTTGTTTTCCATGACTAAGCTGGCCCCATGCTTGACTGAAATGTTATCATTTAAATGAGAACAGATTACCTCATTCAATCAGTAAGTGAAGTGAAGCAGAATTCTAATTGGGCATCATGGGATTTTTTCAGCACTTTTTTTCTACGGCGGTAGATCGTTTCGGAGTTTTGTTCTCGTGTGACAGGGATACAGCAAGGATACAGCTTTGCAACACCTGCGTTTCCATAAATGTTGAAAATAGGGCAGACGGGTGTTTTTTTGGCGACTCTGTTCCAGTATTAGTACTTATATCGTGTCTGATTGTCTGTGTGTGTGTGTCAGCAAGTGTGAACAGATGCATACCCTCAATAGCCTAAGGACGGAATAGAGCACACACACACTTTCATTCTCTCAGTAGCAGTCTACCACAATGTCAGTTTATTAGCACAGTATATTATCACAGGAAATGATGTTTATGTTACATACAGAAAGACTAACAATGTGAAAACAATTATGCTGATGATGACTGTTTATATCAGTGTGTATTAGAGTGCATCATTAAGAAACTTTTCACTGCTTTTTATAATAATGATGTACATAATGATGTAAAGTATAGTTGTGACAGTGACATTTGTAACAATGACAACGATGATGCCATTACTTACACTGATGATGTTTGTTGTGATCATGAGTTATAATGTTATAATTAGTGTGATGATATGTTGATGCTGCTGCTGCTGGTGATGATGATGATGACAACAATGAAGATGATGAGGATGGAAATTACACTGATGGTGAGTTTCAAAGCTCACTTCTGTTCTTGAAATAATAATCTCCATCACGATCCATTTACAAACCACTCCGGAGCTTTCGGTCATGCACTTCATCAGCATTCAGACTTTTCCCACTCGTTAAGGAAATGTTAAATCAAATAATCACTTTCGATTTGAAATCTGTTGTATCAATTTTGGCTTGGCATCAAGTTTGAATGTCTTGTTGTAATGTTTCATCTCAGAAGCAGCGGTTGATGAAACAAGCTTCTGTAAAGGCTCTGTTTTGATCACATCACAAATATTAAAAAGTTCTAAGGTTGGAAAAAAAAAATAGTAATTTTAACTTTTAATCAGTTGATGTAGATTGTGTGATATAATCAAAAGCTCCAGAGCTTCTATTTCAAGAACCTTTATGAGTGTTCAGCCTGTCATACACTGGCAAATGTTGTATTATTCATAACCATCATTATGACAGCAATATTGATGCATATGTGCATACTGTGTGTATTGGTATGCTACCATTCCCACCCACACTTCACCAGCTCATACTGTAGGAGTTGTTACAGGGGGAGGCACAGATGTTTGGGCAGCCGGCTACTCCGAGTGGAGGTTGCGTCTGCCAGGTTTGGGAGCCCTTGACAGTGTTAGAGGGAAAAGAGACAGAATGCCGCCGTCCTAAGGGAGCATGGGAGCTCTGTTAGGGTGCTGGGCCTTGTCCAAGACTCGTGTCTAAACATAGCTGGTCCAGGGCAACACAGACACCTGCATTCCCCTTTGGGAGGTTAGAAGGTCCAGTGCAAGCTTACTCAATAGCTGACTCATTTTACACTCCTGTATCCTATTCAGGGATTTGATTCAGACAAAAGGGTGTGAATCCTGTGCGCCAGACAGTGAGTGTGTGTGTATTACACGCGCGTACAGGTTGTGTGTTTTTTTGCGCGTGCACGGGTCTGTAAGCTAACACTGTTATACAGATAAACATGTCTGCTGTTAATGGAGGCAGAGGATGAAGGAGATGTGGAAGAGGAGGGGGAGATTTGTATTCACTGAATGTGATTAAGGCAATAAAACAGTAACAATTAAATTAGGCAGGTATCTGTGCCATCAGCATCGAGACCCACAGTAAATCAGGCCCCACAGTTATTATCAGCATGGTTAAGCACAGCGCAGTGCAGTTCCCCTCTCCCTTACATGCATATTGTAAGTGATGAGTGTTGAATTCTCAGTAGAATATAAAATAAAAATGCAGGCTTAAGTGATAGCATGCTGTGATTTTGGCATTTGCATGAATTACAGACCTACTTCTACTTCTGTTCTGCCAAGGAATTATATAAACTTCTCACAGATATGTACTTATATGAATAAATTATCTATTTAAAAACAAGGAGAAGTGTAACATGTCCAATGACGATAAACCCTTAGAAAATATATTCAAACATTTAAAAAATTAGATAAGATTTTGAGAAATACTTAAAGACGTCTGTGATCGCAAACTTTTCAGGGCTACTTGGGAGACTTTCACTTCTGAGATACCCCTTGCATTTTACTCAACTTTTTAACATTGTGCTTGAGTTTTTTAGGTAATAAAATAGTTTTTATGTGCAGCCCCAACTTTTCAGGGTAATTTCCAACTTGTCAGGCTGCCATTGATTTGTGTGTTTGCAGGAACGGTGCACTTTAATCTACAATTTGCAATTATGCTGTGAATTATTGAACTAATTATATTTCAAGTGTTGCACTCAGGCACTTATGTTCTCTTCAATTTAATAACCCTTTAAATTACATACTAATACACAATAGTACTTTCTTTCTCACATTTTTAAGTATGTGTTGCTTGTGTCTAAAAACAAACAGTGGGGTGTATCAGCAATAGCAACCTCCATAGTTTGCAAAGAAAGAAGGTAAAGTGATTGCAGTGTCAGTTAAAAACAAAGCAAATGAGCAATCCAGCAGATGCAACAACAACAGTGAGATTATAAGCGTGTGGTGGATTGGGATGTTATTTACTGCAGTGCCATGCAAAGGAGGGGGTGTTGTTGTCGCTCTGTGCATGGTTGTATGTGCAGACAAGGGACCTGATTTGCTTTGTTTGTTTTTATTCTCTCTCTCTCTTCTCTCTTCTCTCTGGCGGATTCTTGTTTGTATCCAAGAAAAACCCTCTGCGTCTTCATCAGAGGGGCGTTGAGTGATTGTGATGTATGCCAGTTAGCCCTTCCACCATAATAAACAGTAATGAAGATGTTCCGACCCACTCGTCTCTCCCTCTTAGAGAGCGTTGATTCCCTGAGTGCCAACTACAACACATGCCCATTACTCTTACTTCACTCACACGTTCAGCACAACTTTTATCTTCCCTTCCAACCCCCGCCTCCACACCTCTAGTCCTCTCTGATCCCCTGACTTCCTTCCTCTTTACATCTCCCCTTGAGCTGTGTTCTGGCAAAGGTTCAGGTATCTGTAGAAATATATCTTATTTCCATTTTCACTTTTAAAGTCAGATTCATTGAGGCAGTGTGGCAGTCACGAGAGGTTGTAGGCAGCAAAAAAAAAAAAAAAAAAGCACCATGTTACAGAGAGTAGTGCCCCCACTATCCTGGGTCTGTGTCTCAAGTGTCCATTGAATCGGAGGATGGCAAAGTGGCGCGATGCACATTGGGAATGGATGGCTCTCTCGAGGATAGAAAAGAGGCCATCCGTCTAAGAACTGCGCTGTCCTTGTGCTGTATCTGATCTGGGGTAGACAGAGTGTATTAGCACTGAAAAATGGCCCCACACTGCTTGACCAGCTTCCTGCTCTCCTCGGTGATATTGCTCTCTAGAGGGTGAATTTGTGGGGGGCTCTCCCTAGTCAAAGTCTCTCAGGCAAGCATTATGAGGCCCAAAAAACCCCCTGTCTACTACGCCCTGAACTCCAATGGTGCACAGGAGTCCTGGAGCACTTGTATAAATTGCAGATAAATCTAAATGGGAGGCTATGAAACCAGGGAACTGGTGGAGGGTTTAACCTTGAAGTATCAAAAGTTATTAGTCTGTGTGGATATTACTTAATCCTACAGCGGATTGTATCAATGACAGAAAGCCAGAGAGCCGAGAGAAAGCGTCGGAGAAGAGAAAAAGGGGAAGAAATAAATTACATAAAGGGAAGGTTCAATCTCCACCTTTTTTTCTTCCTCCTTACTGTGGTTCCTCAAACTAAAAGAAAAAGTCATATCAACAGCCATTGCATCTTAGCTCATGATACCCCTGGGAGAAGCCTGAATCTAGCATTGATCCAGTCTCATAACAATGGAGGTGAACTCTCTTTGCAGGTGCAATAGACGTCCTGTCTACGCCGCGCACCTACACAATCAAATAGAAACCTTGTTTTCCACAATATCCCTGCCCTCCCTCCTCCCTTTCTTTTTTTTTTCCGAAAGGGCAGAATCCATCTAAAAGGCAACATCTCTGTTTTGCCACCTGTGAGTATGTTGTACATCCATTTCATTTCCCAGCACCTTTACAAGATTCTGAGTTGGCCAATTCCCTCTGCTATCGATTTCATTCCATTTATTTTTCACTGGGTGTTTTAAAACCTCCCACACAGAACACCAACTCTTGACAAATCACTTCAGTATTACACTTCGGGACGGCCATGCTGATTTTATCAGAATAATTACTGTTCATTTTGTAGTTTCAACACAACTACAGATGTCCCACAAAAAAAAAAAGAAAAAGAAAAAAGGAAAATCTGACCACAACAACTGAGAATGCACCACTGAGGTTTAATAAACAGAGGGCATGAATGAGAGAATTAAGCCCTGAATATTGTTGTGGTAGTAAATAAGGGTTGGCAGAATGAAATGGATAGTAAGATTTTGTTAACTATTTTCCAGAATAAGCTGTTTTCTCAACTAATTTTGTTTGTTTGTTTGTTTTTTGCTGCCTTTTTCTTATTGTTTTTGCTTTTTTTTCCAGTCTAACTCAACTTTATTTGCTTCATCTACTGAATTTTTTAGCTGGTTTTGTGAATTAACTGCTTTGCTTGGCTAAGTCGACCCTTATCAAATAAATTGTGTTGGAATTATTTGAACACAAGCCCAGTTTCCAAGGATTTATGATGCATAGGATGAATCTGCATGACGCAGTTTATGTGCAGGCCTAATGTTGGGCAATTGCAGGTAGTAAAATGCTGTTCATTCATTTAAGCATCAAGAAAAGTGGATTATTTTTTTGTAGCACATCAGATTTTAAGGCTCCATATTATTTGCTATAACCACAAAGTGTCCCTGACCTAGGTGTTAAGAACAGAAATTTAAGAAAGAAATGGTTTTGAAAACATGCGCATTTTGAAGCTAAAAAATACCAAAAGAAATACCTCTGTTACTAAAAAACATTTTTTCCTTGTACATAGTAGTTCTGTGGGGTAATGGTGCAATACTAATAAATGTGCAAGGGTGTTGTTCAATAAACGCGTCAGAAAAGCTTTGAAATCCCTTGACATTTTTCCGGAACTTTTTCCTGCTGCAATTTTAATTTGTAAAGGACAGAAATTACTCTTTTCTCAACAACCTTCACATGACAGTCCAACTGAAAATCATGTTCACTAAACTGTTGGTAAATGTGTTGAACGTCAAATGAAAGACTTAATGTGACTCCCTCATGCTATGAGAAGTAACTTTTGTGTCATTTCATTACTTAAAACCGAATCAAACCTTCACATTTTTGCTCTAAAACTACTGTAACACCATGGGAATGTCCCAAAAATATAATTACTTCAATCTGTGTCATTAAAAAAATGGAACTTTCGGTTGAACTCAGATCTCTCAGTTTCCTGCAAGTTCCCTCACACCACTTCACAGTGGAAACGATGTGTGATAAACTGTGTTCAGGTTTTTTCAAAGGTATAATTTCTCCAATCTGCAAATCTTTGCATTATTTAGTTCCTTTTTTTTTTTCAGGTGAGGTGCGATGTAATTTAATTTTCTTTATCGAACTAAAGGATCTTTTGCCTCATGTTTTATTCTTAAGGCATATTTTAATCTTCCTCAGAATGAGTCTTGGTATCTTGATCATAACCCCCCTCCACCACCCTCCCACCACTGCAATTATTAGAGCATATTTGTTATTATGAAAATCACTTTTTTTGGAACATTTCACTCAGTTAAAGCATATCATGAAGTTAAAGCATATCATGAAGTTATATAAAAGTAAATAAAAATGTGCGTGAGCTAGAACTCAAACTTGTACTATTGTGCAGACTTTATTAAACTAAAAGCTGCACAACACACAAATAAAAACATCAACCAAACACAAAGGGACCCTGCCTCCCTACCTTTTAAATGGAAGCACAACCTAATCTCAAAAGCTGTAATCTTGACAGCTTCATCAGATGTTTTACACGTTGTGTTTCCTGCTTTCCTCCAACACACTGATGGACATTTAATGTTCAAGGGAGATGGTATGACCACAAAGCAAATAGCTTTGCAACAAAAACACTTTGCTGCAGCCCAGTAGAACATGACAAGGTTTCCCAAATGATTTTCTGAGGTGCATTTTCATTAAAATTTTCAGCATGACAGTTTTTCATTGTTTTTTTTTTCTCTTCTGTTCTTTATTTCAAACTGTGGGTGGATCTAATGGTGTCATGGCATCATAGGAAGGTGTCTGACAATGATTAATGCTATCAATAATGAAGAATAAAATTTGACTTATATGAAAAAAAATGTGTCATCCAGCAGGAACATTGATTAAAGAAGACACAATTCAAAGTCAACTTAACCACCTTTGCTTTTTTTTTGTCACATTCCAGGTTATAATGCTTTTAGGCATTAATGACTTGTGCTCTTTCAACATTGTTATTTTGACTTGTTATGCCAAGAATTACCAGTGCTTGGACTGGGTAGCTTAGTGACGAAGTACAGCCGTTGGAGGGCCTAGTGTTGCTTTGTTTTTCTATAGGTTGTACGATTTTTAAAATTAACTAGCAAAAGTTAACTTGAGCAGCGAGTGAGTGTTGAGATTTTCAAGAATCAAGAGTTTGCAGCAAAAAGAAAACTCAGTGTCTTGTCCTTTAACAGTCTTTGTCCCATCTCTGGTGCAGCCGACGCAAAAATCTACTACCTTCCTGATTTAGAAATCCATTGCCACGACAACTGCGGAGACTTCGAAGCATTCAAGTCGACCCTAGGTTATTTCTCAAATTAAACATCTGCAGTGTGATATAGAATTATGGAAGGGAATTAGACTTCATCACCATTATGGTTATTACACCACAGATAGAAATAGATTGCTTGATTTGATCTGTCTGTTTTATGATAGTATTGCACCCGGTCTTCTTGATCTCACCTGTAGTGCGTGACTGGAGGATTGGCTTTCGCAGAGCAGTGGAATTTCACAAGGTTGCCCTCAAGAACAGGCTGAGGCTCCACTGAGAGATTGACAAGTGGGAGATCTAAAAAAAAAAAAAAAAAACATAGAGACACAAAGACAACCAATTACAGAGCTGGCAACCTCATCAATCATCCTGTTGTGAACTGTAAGCCTGAGACAAACACTATGTTGTTGACATTTTCTGTGACTGAAGAAGGCTCAGAATGAAAATATGGTGTGATTTTGCAGAGAAAATACATATAGGAAAACAAAACAAACATGAAACGTTAAAAGAAAAAAAAAGCCAAATACACCAACATGCACAATAAATTCCGAGTTTTATTAAGGAGAGCTACATTTTCCACCGTTTTCTTCTTATAACCCAAAACTGATATTGCAGTTTTCTTTATGCGGCGGTGCCACATGTACAGCAGTGCAGGTAATTATGATGTACT
Source organism: Acanthurus lineatus (assembly GCA_029814665.1). Classification (NCBI taxonomy): domain Eukaryota; kingdom Metazoa; phylum Chordata; class Actinopteri; order Acanthuriformes; family Acanthuridae; genus Acanthurus; species Acanthurus lineatus. Next base: position 7,737,004 of record JAPZDV010000024.1, on the reverse strand, counting down.
TAAAACCACCAGGTAAAAAAAAAAAAAAAAAAGCGTCTCATTCGGATTATCTTTTTGTTACACTGTGTCAGTACAGTTGTGACAACACATCACAGTCTGTGCTAGCATTTTCTCCCCAATAACAGGCAATTACTCCTGAATAATATGATGCTCCATTTGTTATCTCCAAACCACCCACCTGGGGTCTTAGACCCAGTTAGTGAAAAACAGGATAGTGTTTTTCACAGGTGTGGGAGAAACCATGCTATTTTTTACTTAAATAATCATAATGTTTATTTTAACAAATCAAAGAAAAACTCGACTTGATAATGAGCTTCAGTAAATAGCAATTTGAAAACTGTGGCTAGTCCATAGTGCAATCCACTGCAATTAAGACAATGAACAACCTCAGTGATACAGTATCCTACAATTAAAACAGTTCTTAGAATAACAAGCATTGAGATTATGCAAATTTAATAAACAACTTAATTTATCCTAATTGACAAAGGTGGGATTCTTTTTGAAGATACGTGTTAATTTCCATATCAATCCCGTCCCATGCGAAACAAACAGCTATTAAGCACACAGACTCAGAGAATAAATTTCAAGTGGGCGAAGCTTGTCGGGGTTTCTAAAAAGAGGCTGAGTATTTTGCTGATGAAAGCTTCAAATGCAGCAAGGATAAATTGATCGGCTGACCTATATTTGACCAGGAGCTGTTTAAGTGGATTTCTAATGTTAATGGAAAATCAGGTCGATGAAGTTCCCTCTTTGCACAGTGCACATACTCTCATTATGAGTAGCTGTCCAACACATTGTGATTCATTGGAGCACATTTTATCTCTTTTTATATCATCGTTCTAAATGTTTGCACACAATCATCCATTATGAATGTCTTCTGTCATATTCAAGACTCTGAAAAAAAAAAGAAAGGTTTTGTGCTGTGTTACCTGTAAGGCTGCTTGTTAATTGAGTATCTAACTTTAACAGCAGGTGATGATTCAGTCAAAAACACTTAATATTACACCTGCAGGGTAACAGTTTTTTGAGATGCCACTTCCACAGCGTCATAGCTGTGTGCCATTTGTGGCAGCCGTGGCATGGCGAGGCATCATGCACAGGAGGTTAGTCGCAGGGGGAAAGAGCTGGTTCTGAATTTGATGCAGGTGCAACCATCTGTTTCAAAGGTGTCCTGATGCTGTCTGCTCTGTGCTCAGTAATACTAATGTACTAACTAGGGACTGTGTTTGGATGTGGATGATGAGCAGTGACTGGCATGGAGATCCACACAGAATTTAAAAAAAAAAAAAGACACAAACACTGCTTTAGTGAAGCCAAACAGCAGTGTGTATAGTTATGTGACGCTGTGTGCATGCATGTGTGTGTGTGGGTGCGTGTGTGTGTGTGTGGGAGAGCTGCTTTTTACCCCGTGGCTGTGCAGATGCTCTGAACGGGCTCAGCTGCCACAAAGCCCCAGAGAGGGCGATGGCCCAGGTGCCATATCCCTTCATACTCACACACCATATTCCCCATCAGTAGACTTATTTTCCTCCTAGACAGCCCCCCCCAACACACACAAACCCACACACACACACCAACTGCTGTACCACCTTCACACCTACGAGCTTTACCTGTGCCAATTCTCCCCAGGCCAGTAAAGAAAACAACAACAGTGTGGACCCTGGAAGACTGAGGGCCCATGAGAACCAGCAGGTCTCTCCAGGTACCAAACACACAATTGTGCATCTGTGTGTGTGTGTAAGTGTGTGTATTTTCGTGTGTGGGAACAGATTTAAAGGGGCATATCTATGCATGTGTGTCATAATAAGGCAGGAAACCTATACATGCCTTGAGACACAGTTTTAACTGCCCAGTAGGTGTTTTTAGCTTCATGAGCAGTTAATTGCTGGACAAAAATGTGGACACGAGGAACCTTGAGGGCAAAACGACAGATGTGACATTGATGGTGGTGGTGGTAATAAAATCCAGCACGAAGCTGGAGATAAGAGGAGAGGCAGGCATAAGAAAAGAACGCGGGAGATCTGCGTCTGAGTTAATAAATGCAGTATATGTGCGAAGCTAATTGTAGAAGCTAATTCACAAGCCTTTTTCACTGGAAGTGTTCTTATTATAATGTACTTTTCAATCATGCCAACCTTTTCTTCTGGTGTTGCCGCCAAGAGACTTCTAAGAACGCAAATGCTCATTACTGTAAATCTGGCTACTAATTAATGTTCTTTTCAGATGATTGAAAGTGATCCTCCCTTAAAAAAGAACCTCAGTCGATTTTTAGAAAAAGGTAATGTCATGACAACTTTACATCTATTTATAAGTCAGACGAGTTATGCTGTTGTGCAGTTCAGCAAGGACGAGCATGGGAGCAGCAGCTTTCATAAGGCGGAGGCCTTGGGTGTGGATCAGGGAACATAACTCCTCAAACCTTTAACACTTCAAACATAACAGGCATCTAATTAGTTAATAACAAAGGATATTTGCTACTTTTGATGTATAAATGAACAAATTGCGCAGTGAATGCATTTGAGGCATCATTTGGTGGCACATCAGTATGTAAGACTGTTAAATTCCTCAGATTTGTTAAGGGGGAAGGATAGAGTGAATGGGTGGTAAATGGATAGAAAGGGATAGCAGGATTGATTGGAGCTCAAGTTAAAACAACAGGATGAATGGGGCGGGTGGTGTTGTAGTTGGCCGTCAGCTTTTGATCAGTTAGTTCAAAGTGGAGACCAGATGGTGTTTTTGGTACAATCTTCCAACTTCTCTTCTGTTTTCCTAGAGTTAGTGCCAACATAAATCGTTTTTCCCCCCTTTCTTAAAGCTCAATTTCCAATCTCTCCGGGTCACTGTAGGCAGCTGTTCTCCAGTAGGACCAGCCTCAAACTCCGGGGGTGTCGGCTGCCTGTGAAAGATGGGAGAGCTGTCTGTGGGCCGTCCGCTTGTGGCTTATAGCCTTAACAATATGGGCACGCTGTAATATGGCTGGTATTGTGGAATATTTGAGGGGAGAACAGACTGACTGAGAACCTCAGGTCCAGCATATTAATTATGAGACGTTCAACCGTGGAGCAGCAAAGAATTTACTTTGTATAATTAAGGCAGATGTCCTGCTTTTCTTACAGCTGCTTAAACTGCAACTGTTGTTTTGCTTGTGGCACATCTGTAGTATAAAATGTCTAAATATTTGTATCAGCGTCAAAGTATTTACACTGATCCAAAGAAAAAGCTTGGTTTTTACTATCGGGTGCATGTTCTGACCATTAGATGTGTTATATTTGCAAATGGTGTCAGCACACAGCAGAAAATATGAGATCATGAGAGATAATTCGGTACTGCAGCATCATTAGAACCTGATCTAATGTACAGAAAATTCAGAGCATTTTATTGCCCTGTTTTCCCAACACACGCTCCCTCTCACTTTCAAATTTCGTCTTCTGTTGTCTGCCTCCAGATGAATTTGCTATTATCTGCTTGATTAAGCAGGGAGAGCATGTAGCTGCTACCAAAAACAAATCCTCCCCAATTGCACATCTGCATGTTCTTTATTAATTAGTCTCAACAAATGGCATTCATTTTCCTCCCACATGGCTCAGCTTGTTTGCATTGCAAACACACGGAGGACCTTGGCTTTGCTCGTCCCCGGCACTTTCATTCCCGACTGTGTGTTTGAAAGCGTGTGTTTCTATTTGGGGCAATGCTCTGCAGTCATCCAGCTGGACTGGAGAATATTTGAGGAATATTTTAAGTTGTGTGATGAGTGGGATTCAGCGGGACATGAAACTGTGGCATCAGAATCATATTCCACTGCAGTGGTTTTTATGCTGGAGGGTTGGGTAGTTTACTGATTAAAGTCCAAAGGGCATAATGCAAGTTAAATCATGCTGCTGCAGAAAACAGCATCAGGGGGTAGCCACCCCTCTGCTATCAAATAATTACAGTCTGCTAATGGACTGGTGTGGACAACTGAAGTCAGCAGTCTATCCAGGGTTCGGAATCACCTCTGGTGGCTCCAAATCCCTCTCATTTTGTCAAATCACCACTACATACTGTATTTAGATGCTAATTTGTGTAAACCGAGGTCAGATAACTCTGGATGAACTTCCATCAGAATGAAAATGCTGAGGTGGATGTAAATCATGAGCATTTGATGATAAAAGAAAATACTATTGTGAAATGCATTGGATTTTAGGCTGGTTTAAGCTGTAGAGCCATGTGCAAGGTGGTGTTTAGATTACTCCAATTTTGGCTTGCTGTAAGGAGCGAGGAGAGAGAAAAAAGGGCAACTAAGCCTCGAGGTGAGCAGAATACAAAATGTTGAGAAGGGCAGACGGACTGAAAAGATTTTAATTACTTTTGTTGCCATTAATATTATCTTACTAATACGGTCAATTAGATAACTCTGGGCAGGAAAATAAATGAGACTTTTAATTCTTCATATTGAGACTTGTGCACAAGGAGACATGAAATGGGAACTACCAGTATTTATTCAGAGAGCACAAAAGCTTGGTGGGCATTATTCACAGCAGTTTCAGGGACTAGACGACCATTTTGGGAGATCTGCTCTCTAAAAGACAGATAAAATCATTGATATCATTTCAATACCCTTGATATCAATTCAGAGCTAGCAAACCATAGTGTCAGAGAAATGTGAAAAAGGCACTGACTGTGTTTTCTGTGGCTATCAACTCTTAATTTCTGAGAGTAAAATTTTGCCTCTGATTAAGGTCATATGACTGTTAACACAAATGTTGCTTTTTAAAAACTGTATGCTTTGAAATCATGTCTATGTAAAATTTCAGCGAGCCAAATGGAGTGTAGCCGGGATGCATTTTCCACTTAAGCCTTCTATCTCTGGCAAAAAAAAATGGGAGGGGGGGGGTAAAAGTTTTACCTTAAGATCAAAGGGACTTTCAGGTCAGCAAATTTCAATATAACCCACTGTGATGGTGGACGGACGGGGTTGGTCGTACTGTGCAGTCTAACCTCAGCGGTGGACTGTATCCAGGGTCGCACTTAGACTAATAGCAACTGTTCACCAGGGACTTCCATTAATCACTCAATCTTTGAAAAAGGACTCTGCATTTTGAAGTACCTTTTTTTTTTTTTAAAACAAGAGCACACAAAGTGGAAATGATGGTTAAATGGAATTTATTATTTTTACTGAACATGGTCACCCAAGGCCAAATTCATGGAAAAATTTGTGGAAAACTGAAGTATCTGGCAATAATTCATATACATGTAAATTAAATATATGTAAATATTATGTGTCAAGAAACAGATGATGACAAGCAAAAGATTGACTTCAATCAGGAACTTCAGAAATTTATCAGGGTTCAGGCTCTTTTTAGTTTTAATGTATGAATATTTATTTTGTGTTGACATCTGCAGTATCAGTAGTGACATAAAATTCATGTCATCCTCATCATGCTCATATTCTATAGCAATGTCGTTGCACAAGTGGAAGGAGGCAGCTTTTTGGTTTGCACAACCTTGGGCATACAGTATGAGCACGGCAACAAAACATGCAATTACTGTGCAACGTTGCATCTCTGCAGTTGCTTCGATAAAAGGGTTTTTTTTTTCTTATTGACATGACTTTCAAACACAGCTACTTTATTTCGCAGCTGAAAACCTGTAATGTCTCTCTGACAATGTAAGAAAACGGCTAATGGCTACTGTTTGAGTGATGAATAGGTGAACATGAATGGCACTGAGTCCAAGTTTACCGCTCAGAGGACAGCGTAATGGAATCCTGAAGAAAGCTTGGAGATATTTTAGCAGTATATCTCAACAGGGTGTTTGATGTTTATGATTGTATCACAGCTAAATGGTGTTTTTTGGTCAGGTTTTTTAAAACAGTATTATCATTAACATGTCCATAAATCATCTGTTAGCCACTGCTCTGACAAAGAAATAGGTCTTCCAGATAGCCTGAGCAGATTAGAAGGCAGCGGCTTTGCAAACTTCAGAGTTTCAAGACTTGGCCGGACCATGCTGTGTCTCATTTTGTGTTCTCCCATATTCACAATTGCAATTTCCAGTGCGGGAGTGTGTTCAAATAGATCGCGACAGTCACTTTCACTTAGTGCACCCCGCTGCTGAACATGATGACGACTGGGAGTCCAATCGTCCAGGACGCAACTGTGAAGTTTCCTCTCTCCTGGTTATACGCTCCGTTCAATCAACTCCTCCATTGTTAGGTCACCGTGAAGGTCTGAGTTGATAATAACAGTTCCCTTTTTGTTGCCATTGTTACAATTGAATTGTGCAATGTTTTGATCGCTGTGAATTGTCTCACTGTGTTGCCTATATACAAAGAGGAGCGAGCTGGAGCGTCAGATTATTAAAATTTATAATAATATTAACATTTACAATCGCTCATTCAGGAGCAAGTATTGATATAACCTTGATATATAACTGATTTCTGTAGATGAATAGTAGGAACATATATATGCACAAAAGTGAAGATGAGATGGTCAAGTGTTATGTTTATTTACCAAGCTTACACAGAGAAACTGAAGGAACCATTGCTCTGATATGTGGGATGATGGCTTTTACTTTCTATGAGAAAGGCTCACAAAAGGAATAGATGGAAGAAATAAAGGCATAGCTCCTGCTTCTGCTCCAAAGAGGTTAATACATGTTGTCCTCTCTGGCTTTTTTCTATCATCTGGCAGTGGTCTCTGACTTTGAACAGTATACAGTAGGAATTATCTCTGTTTACTGTTATTGTGTATTATTACCAATGGACCTTTTCAGTTTGTCAGCCAGTTAATTCAGTTTGGACATTTTTTTTTAATGGAATATAATTTGAAAAGAATTGGCCTTGACAGTTGTTGTTTATTCGTTTAATTTTGATTTGTAACTGGAATAAAGAAATTAGATTAATTACGAACAATTAGATTTATTTTAGAACTGTGATGAAAAAAGGACAATTTATTTTCTCTTTGACTGATATTACTAACAAAATAGGGTATTTGGTTTGGGATTTGTGGCAAAGAGGAGTGATTTGGTGCGTGTTTGATTTGTGCATCCGTCCAGCTGTTTCTCCCATTGGTCTTACATATCTTGTATGTTGTTCTCCTCAGGTGTCACATTTAATTCAAACTTTGTTGGACATTTGAAGAGATTTTCTCAGTTCAAGATCCCTAAATGTTTAAATCAGGCAGAAGGGTTTGCTTCAGCCTGGCCGTTTAATCCTTTACAGACTCACCTTCGTTGGCTGCGTTCAGTGACTGAATTAGGACACAGCTTTGCACGGTGCCTCCTCTGTATGATAGCAACATCTCTTCATTAAAAGTTACTTTGTTGTCTGACTACAGTGCACTGTGTGGGAGCGAATCACACCTTAGCCAGACCAATGTGGTGTCTGACCATTAAAGAGATGAAGATGAAGTGTCATTCGCTAGTATTTGCCTCACCAGTGTCACATCATTTATTCACCGAGAACATTTTTGTCGTTTCAGAGACTGGGTGCTACTTTCTAGTCACATTCATATAAAAATGGCCCTCAGATCAAACCTCATTATGCTCCAATACTACAATATTTTTGCATTTTGTCAAATTTATCTCTCTATCCAAATAGCAAATCAGACAAACGTGAGTAATCACTGGACAGGTTTAAAGACCTTTGTTTAGAGGTTACAACTAATAAAATACAACTATAATCTGAATACTGTATATAAGTACATGTCCTTCACATGTATTTACTGTTTTCATTGTTGTCAAACGCTTCAAATTTAAGTGTTTTGCTCAAAGTGCAGATTTGGGGCAAACTCACATCAAAGCTTATATTTAAAAAAAAAAACATGTTTCAGCTGGTTTCAGATGCTGCGGTTGAGCCAAGAACCTCATAATCAAGTTAGGCAACATTAAAATTAAGCAAATTGATACCCAACACGAATGAATCAAAGTTCAATTACAGCATGTTTCATTTCAGGAGCGGCTTAATTTGGCACCGGATCTTAGAACAAACTCCGGAAGGCTCTTCTGAACTGTGCTGAACACTTTACCTGTCAAGTCTGAGGAGAGGCCGGGGGAGTGAGAGGGAGGGAGAGAGGGCGGGAGGGAGGGGAACGAGAGGCTAGGGCCTTGTGGGAGACAATTTGAATCCAGACAATTAGTCTCTGCTGTCGCTCAGTTTGATCTCACACTGTGAAAAAATGTTGTCATGAGCTTTAATTGTGTAAAGAGCACATTTTGGAATGCTAATTAGAAATCTGCTGCACTAATTTTTCAGGGTTAAATCACACATTCAGAAGCGAGGATGATGCTAGGATGGTGAGCATTTATCACAGACGCATCATTATACATGGTGACAAATCAGTTTACATGTGGGCAGACTTCCCTCTCTGACTGCACGCCAGAATGTGACGAGGAAAAAACTGCAAAGGTTGCAAACGCTAACAACTGTTAATTATTTTTACTCCTGCGCCTGAGTTGGCCTGATTGCGCCGCCATGCTCGTTCCCTCATGTGATGTACATAATAAAAAGAATGGAGCCGTCAGTCATTTTGGCTCTCTAAATAACATTTTCTGCTTTATTAGTCATACTCAATGGTGTTGAAGGGGCTGTGAGTGATGCAAAATCCCTTTGTTCAAAGCCCCTTCTCTTACTGTGAACGGTTCTTGATCGAAAAAAGATTCCCTGACAATTGAGGCTGAATGTGTTTTACACGCTGGGCTTACTTTGCCTATTTTAGAGGGGGAATTGTGCATGCTCTCATCAAAAAGATTGATGGCATGAGCAAGGAAATAAAAGAGGTGGACACAGCGTGTGTATAGTGCCACAGCAGGCAGGTATTTGGGCCGAAAAAAAAGGAAAAAAAAAGACAATCCTATTCATTTTAGATGGACAGCTCCTTTGATATTTCATCATAGCAGACAAAAAATAAAAAAAAGTGATACATCATCAGTCCATCCACCCACCTACATGGTATGAAAGCAAAATGGAAACCAATTATTAATATCCATCAGAGCCTAAAATGAATCTTAGATGTTTACAGAGTGTTAGTCACGTAAGCCTGTCTGACAGTTTCGCGCCTCTAAATGTGAGAAACACCTCAAGTAGTGTGTAACGCATGCCACAAACTGACTTCTTTCCCTCCATCTGCATTGATGACAAAGTGAGGAACTTACAAAAAGACAATAACTTCTTACAATATAGAGACAGTGAAAGCAATGAGGGGAAAGACAGAGAGGGGGACTGGTGTGCTTACGTTGGATGTCGATGGTGACGCTGGTCTCCTTGCCGTTGGGGACTGCCTTGTTGGAGGCCTTACAGATGATCTGCTGACCTGTCTCGATGTTGGATGGCGACAGGTAAAGCGTGCTCACAGTGCTTTCCCTCCTGCCGTCTCTTAGCAGGGTCTGCAGACAGGAAAGTAAAGTCGTGTTAAATTGGGCTGTTGTGTGAATGAAATGTTTCAGACCTCTGTATCTGTAACAAGTGAAGTTGGCTGGGATCGCCGAGCTGCGGCCTTGGATTTTGAATTTATGATCAATAAACAGATTCTCCAACTCTGGCTCCACACCTAGAGATTAATCAAATGCATATTGGATTGCATCTTCAATATCTCAAATTCAAGGATATCTCAGCTGTTTGCATCAGTGGCTCTCATGGTTTTTCACCTCAAAATTCACAAATCTGACAAATTTCTACCATGGATGCCTACCAAGAGTTTGGTTTTAGTTTTTTAAGGGTGCCTGAGAATCTTTGAGAACCGTTATTTTACCAACAAAATGAGGAGCGATTGATAACTTTAGAGCTTAAGGTATAGAGGAGATAAGTTTTACAGCTCCCGTTGCATGCACACGCAGTTGAACTCTTTTCATGCTTCGTGCTCAAAGTTTGAAGTTCATAACTTTTGTTTTATTTGTCTCAGATAATTGAAAATTACACATCATCAAGTTCCAAGAAAATGGATGACATAGACCTTCATAGAGACACCTGCTGCCTCCATCCAAAGAGCTCAGCTCAGGAGGCTAATGAGGACACGAGGACAATGTTTTCCCTTTTGAATAGCAGAGTGAGGAAGCAGATTTTTTAAATATAACAAAGAGAATACCTGCATGAAGACCAGTGTTGTTTATTTTAACCTCAAGTCTTTTCATTTATTACTCGAAAAGTTGAACTGCACATACATTTAACAAGAGCTAAATAACTCACTTCTTTCTAAGAAAAGCTATGACCTTATCAATTATCTCTGCCACACACATAGAAGAGGGATGGAGCAAAAATGTAAGGTTTGTAAGTGAGTGCTATGCTGTAAAAAGCATTAATGAAAACACACATCTTGCCCTTTGCAGGACCAAAGGGAAACCATCACTTTAAAGTGTATAGTTTCACTGCAATGCTGATTGATATGAAAAAAAAATATAATAAATAAAAAGTAGAAATATGTTTTTCTGAGCCTCTTTTGTGTGTCTGGAGAGCTGCGCTCTAGTGCATGGCTTGTCATACTCCACAAAGGAAATCAATCTTCTTTTCAGCGCTCATCCTCTGAGCCCTACATTGTGGAAGCCATCTGGAATCGGTTGGTAGCGCTCAGTAGCTCTCACTCTCCCTAAAACGCTCAGGGGACGACTCTGGGAGTCTATGTTAACCAATGCGGGGCAGAACAAAGTCACTGAGTAGAACAAATTGCGTGGGCAACAGGGCACAGTGTGGTCAACCACAAAGTCAAGATGCATTTCTCTGCCATCTCTTTAGAGGAGGCATACTGGTGCTTTTTTGTTTTGGAGGAAACCAAGTCTCTTCTATAGTTAAGGACATCAAACATGCTCTTACTATGGAAACAGATAACCAGAGGGAGCACACTGTCAACTTTTCTTTTCTTTTTTTTTTTTTTTACTGTGTTGCAACCTGAGGATTAGCCTCAAAAATATATAGACTGCTTTGCAGGGACTTTATTTGTTTGAGTTTTCTCATTGCACACCATACAAAAGGATGCAAATATCATGTCACACCTCTAAATCTATAAGACATTTCATTCTGCAGGCCAACACTCTGCATGTTATGGCTCTAATAGGTTTGAATGTAAGACAAAAGAAAGCCACAAGGGTAAGTTGAGGTGTCATGGCTGAAACTTAGCCACAGTACTTAACTGTATATTAAAGTGTCACGAACAGCATATATATTCAACCACCATAATCACTACCCATTAATCAGAGGCTGAGTCAAACTGCGGCCTATTGTCGGTGTACAAACCAGTAGTAATTATGTCCTCATTTCTCCACTTTAATGCAAGGGTTTCCTTTTAATAAATCTAATCTAAGTATGAGCTCTTCTTCTCTCTTAAGCATAGCATATTCTGAATAATATAATTAAAATGTCATTGAACTTGTAAAAAAAAAAATCAGACAGCAAAGACATTTCCATAGAAATCTTTTTTTATTTCATCCACTTTATAGTTCAAGTACCTCAAAGTACCTCTTGAGTCACGCCACATTTTTCTGCGGTATTGGACTGAAAACATTATTTTTTCTGTGTATCAATAAGTATTTTATAATTGTGAGAGTATCGTTAATGCAATGCATGTTTCTGTGAAGTCCATTTGTATGTGAGGAACCATGTGATGAAAATCATAGTTGTGCGTGAGTCACTTTCAAAGCAGAACGCATTAGCTGTCATACGCAGGATATGTCAATGTAATATCCTTTCTGACACAATCAGGATTGTTTCCCTCGTCGCTCCGGACCTGTCTGAAGTCATTAATCTTAGAAAGGGGGTTAGCCGGCTGCTCCATTGAATTCAACACCATGCCACATTACAAATTGATAAATTTTCATATCACTGCCTGGAGTCTATGTGAAGAATATTTTTAACCATGCCGAGAGACGAGTGGCAAAAGTAACAAGATTGAGATGGAAAGGATTGTTTTTTTTTCTTCTCCATTTGTATTCAAAGCAGCATTAGTTGGTTTCTAAAACTGGAGGCTAAAAGAAACCCAGTAAGATGCAACAATAAGACGACATGTGGCTTATCAAGTTTATTAATGTGTTAAAAAAAAAGTAGAGGGAACCGAGCATCAGAGGTTTTTTTTTAGGTTTTAGATTTGTTGGGTTTATTTTTTTCTTTGTTTGGGTTATGCTTGTTCATATCATCTTTCTACCATCCAAACAATCCTGTTTGTATTATTTTGCAGGAGAAAACTTCTTGCCAGCGTGGCTCATTTTAAAATACATTCTCTGCTTTCTCACAAAAAAACAGCACCGAGGCTGCAGAAGCTCTAGGCTATGCAAAGACACATTAACAATAAGCTAAACAAGCAACCGTCAAGCCTGGTTTTGACTTCCCAACACGGTGGCCTGACAGTAGAAGGCCAGCCAGTGGCATCACACAGTCCAGCCCTCTGGATTATCTACTAATTAAAAAAAACGGCTGAACCAAATGGATAATCTACTCAGTGAAACTTGATGTGCTGCCAGCCGAGCTAATTCAGTGATAGTCCTAAAACCTTCACTGTGTTTACTTCAAAACTCCCCTTGCATTTATTCTAATGATCCCATTAATATATGCAAGTTTAAATTATATTTGGCCTCTAACTTGCATACTAAATGCACCCCGTCTGTGTTTTATGTTTTCTGATGTCTAACAAGCCTGACTTTTAGCAAGAATCTTTAACGATACTTAGTGATCAGGGATTCCAGTGGCTTTGCTGTGAAAGTTTGAAATTTGTTCACTTTTTTTGAAGGTGTTTGGAGAATTTTTAAATGTACTCACTTCACAAGAATTAAACGTTTCCCTCTGAAATTTGTTATTAAAGGAAAAGTTAATAAAAAAGAGAAAAGTCAAACCTTTAGGATGAACTACAGAAGAAAAGGCACTTAAACTCACATGCACTGGCTTCAAAACTAAACACATGAAAATCTGGACCTCGAGTCAGGATACGAATATTAACCTTTTTTTTAATCGGCTCATTTGCATTTCGGGATTCAATGTGTTCAAATACAAGATGAAAATGTGATGTGTTGTTACAATTTGTTGAACAAAACTTAAGTGAAGACATTAAGACATGCATGTGGGTCAGTTTTTGTGAGTATTTCATTTAAACCCTGTGGTCATCTAAAACATAAAGCTCAAATGTTATAAAAAAAGCAAACAAATCCCACAGGCATGCATGCAGGGAGGACTTTGATTGGGTCAGTAGGTGATGAAGAGGAAAGAAGCCTCCCACAGACGGTTCTGAACTCACCAAGTACGGGTAAGCTACTAATTTATACATCATTATTATTCTGCCAACCCACCAGCATGCCTTTGATTTGAAACCAAATACATCTCTGGGATGTTTTCACTCAGACATTTTTAATCCTGGACGACAAAAAAGGTTTTTTCTCCAGAGAAACTGATAGCTTTAACATTGTATTCTCGCAGAAGTGAAAATATACCTTTTTTTTAAAACATGGTCACTGAGGTTAAATGGAGGTCTTTTTCTGAGTTTAACTCACAACTCACCCCAAAAGAATCTTTTTGAAAAGTTGTTAAAAGTAATTAATTAAAGCGATCTATATTTCAGATCACACTTTTAATTTTAATGCTTTAAAAAAAAAAAGAGGTTAATTAGCTTGCCAAAATCTTTTCAGATCTTTAAAAACTGGCACAATGAAATACATTAATGCTGGAAGTGAAACGCCTGTGTTTCTCAGCTGCTGTGAAAACTACACCTGTGTCAGGATGAAAAAAAAGGACTCGTTTAAAGCCCACTCAAATTTTAATTGGTTACTTGGTTTTTAAGCATTTTCCAGGCATATTACTCAGTAAATGTGATGATTTGAACGCAATGTGATGATTAAACTGCAATAAAGTGGTCTAATTACACAAAAAACTCGGATGAAAGATGGGAGACAAATATTGAAAGTGACATGCGGGAAAAGCAGCTGCTTTGAATGCTTGTAGAAAAGAAGAGAGGGAAAATACAGAAAAAAAAGCTCGGATTGGAAAAGGGATAATTACTTTTTTTTTTTTTTGGCTGAAAATGATATCCATCAACAGTAGCGGCTTCATGTTAACTTCAGCAATTTTACCTGATATTAAACAGCGACACGGTTTTACTGCAAAGCTGAGAGGGTATACAATAAAAAAAGCAGTATTCTGCTCTTGCCAGCAAGAACAGCTCATAAAAATGTCATTATTTTTTTTTTTTTTAAAACCTCCTAACACTGAGATAACTCCCCAGACTCCTGCTCACCTCTCAGCTTGCCACCAGAGCATTCAGAAAAAAAAAAAAAAAATCCGTAGCACATCGGGGAGGCGAAATGCATCATGTTTTTCAAATGATTTGCTGTGCCGTTGCAGAAGTATCACAGAGCTGGTGCGCACACCTCCGAACCACAGCTTAAGACCCAGAGGCTGCATATTACAAACAGTCCTTTGCTGTTTGCCACTGAGCAGCTCCACTGGAGCAGATGGGAGATGAGTGTTTGAGGAGAGAGAGTGAGGGAACATTATTCATTAATGTCCTCTGCCCACATTTTCACAGCCAGTCTTGATATTTGAACCATTCACCTTACTGCGACAGGCTTCTGCCACTTAATTATTATTATGGCTGCCTTCTTCATAATGTAATGCAGTTCTGTTTTTGGAAAGCTAACTTCACAAATGATAAGCAATATGACCCTTTTTATATGGTAAAAGCGACACACATTTTTTTTTTTGCACAGGGAGAGCTTTAATCATACACTTTTCTTTAACCGCTGGTCCAGTAAATAGTTTTCCAAGAGGTCATGGAGATGAGGTTTCGGAGGCCTTAGTGGAAAATTATCTTTGGGTCAGAACTGTCATTAGATATGACACCATCAGGAAAGCCATTTCTGTGAATCCTCCGCCACATCTGCTCACATTAGTCCTCTTCATCTGCGGGAGATGAGAAGACCATCAGAGCAGATGATTATGCTTACAAAACGTCCCCTTACTGCTCTTCGGACCCCCCCAAAAAAAAAAGAGTCATCTTCTTTTAATCGAAGCCATTGCTTTTTAATGGTCGGCAATAGAGATAAGAGGGAAGAGGGACAATCTTGGGCTCGGAGCAGATATGTGAGAATCCATCAACCACCAGGACAGAATGTCCTCATATCTGCCTTCGCTCCAAAGGAAGTGGAGGCAGGAAGTGCATTCCCCGCCCACCATTAGCAAGCGGCACCTCCAGCAATCACTTTATTCAAATCGGCCTGGTGCCGTACCCAAGTCCAATCAATGGCATTTATCTGCTCTTTCAAAAAGCCGATAATGGGATGAGGCAGCGCAGGGAGCGGGGGGGCAGGAGGCAGGGGAGGTGTTAGTGCTCTAAAGTGCCTGGGTCTCTCTATGTCCTTTGTTTTTAATGGAAATAGAACATGACAGTGTTGATTGCTTGGTTACCCTTAAGGGTGAATGTCAGTCAAGAGTCTCTGGGGTCAGGTGATCACGCCACTAGACTGGTGCGAACGCCGGCTATTGTGTAGCACGGCGTCAAAAAGTGGGAACACGATCTGTCAGCGGGAATCATAGTTTTCCTGTGAAAAGGTTCGGGCAGATTCCAGCACAGAAAGTGACATAACAGATTTTCCAACAAGTCGAGAAGATGAAGAAAGACAAATGCCAATGAGGGAGGAGATCAAAACACCAGCGAGAAACGTAAAGTCACTGACAGTTCCATGATCTCACCATCTGCTTGTCTCAATTGATTTGTATACCAGGCGAAAATAAAAAATAAAAAAATTAAAAAAAAAAAGAGGCCAGCCATCTTTTTGTAATCAAAACACAACCTGGATTTTCAAGGGATTTCATTTCAAAAAGCAGTCTGGATGCTGAGGCGAACGCCCACCAATGACCCAGGCAGTCATTCTGAAACATCTCATGGATATTTAGCACTTCTGCAGCAGTTATTTACAGCTAAGCAAGACATGCACAAATGGAAAGTAACAGCTTTTTTTTCCCTCTCTCTTTTCTCTATCTCAGAAATCCTTTTTTTAGAAACTGGTCCAGAGAATAAAAGCACAGCCTGGATGCAACCATCGCCCATCATTCCACCCACACCCACCCGACCAACCAACCAACCAACCAACCACCCACCCTGCCCCCAGTCGGCTTTCAAACCTGGTATGACACACACCTCTATGCTTACCTTGGAGTACATGGCCCCGTTAAGGACCTCTCCGTTGCGGATCCAGATGATCGAGGCCGCCGGCTTGGCGTTATCGGCGTGACAGGTCAGATTGAGCGGGTCACCGGCTCTCAGGCTCACAACAGGCCCCCCACTGATGACCGGGTCCTCTGGGGGAACTATTGATGAACACACAGAGAGAAAAAGAGACAACATTAGCCTCATGATACCCAAATGATAACAGACTGGTTGTCTATTATTAGGAAACCAATATGGAATGTGTTATTTACATAAAATCAGTGATTTTAATGTATATAGCCATGCTGCTGAGCCTTTATTTGATATACAATATGTTGTTTTTTTTGTTGAATGCATGCTGGCCAATGATGACTTCACTAGCTTTGTTTTTTACATGTTGTTATTATTCTGGGATATTTGCCTTCCCACAACACCGACATCAAATGGCAGCTGAAATAATATGACTGCATGTAATCTAACCTCATCAGACAGCCAATACTGATACAACAAGTATTTGCTTCTAACGCCAACAAGGGACACACTTTTGGTTCATTATATACAAATTGTTTTTCTTCAGAAAATAAAAGCCACATGTATGTTTACTTAGACGGTAATGACTTCACAGTGAGAGACAGATTCATCTTGTTCTTCAATAAAAAAAACCAAAAAACTAGCAATAGATGGTGCAGTTTAGACGAGGGAAGCTTTACCCACGTCACAGCATGACTCTCTAAACAATCAAGTTTGCCATCAGTCAAAGCAAATCTATTTTCCCCGCTAAACATAGAATACTTGCATAAATGTCAATATTAGATGTAATTTAGTCTATATAACCACCCATCAGATACACAGATGCACTTTTTTTCACTCTATTCCTCTCAGCTTTAACAAATAAGACAGAGAGAAGAAAGCATCACAACAGGGCCGCATGTGCCTGTAGATGGCACTGATCAAAGTCCTTTTCCTGTTTTACCCATGAGCTGATCTGTTTGTTTCTCTTTTTTTTTTTCTTCTTTTTTATAACTGAAACTGCAGTGAATTATTGATTGACCCGAGTGCTCATTACAATGCAGATCTGGGGCAAGATGAAATCAAAGGCTGCAGGCAGCTGCCATATTCCACTGTAAAAGCATCAAGATTGGAAAGGAGGTTTTTATGGGCTAGATTTATGCTGTCAAACAGCGTCGAGATGAAAAGAGAGAAAATGTAATTTCAGATGCTGTTTTGTACATTTAATGACAATAAGTATAAAAGCGCTCTTTAGTGATAGACATAAATTAGAGTGCTGGAGGAGAATGCAACAGTGTTTTACGTTGCTTACTCTTCAATGAAATCACTTATTTTCTCACACTCAGATAACTGTTTTTACCTTAAAGTTATAATCCTTGAAATTGAAATTTATTCAAACCACATTTTTTGAACTATTTATAGTTGACATTTTTCAGCAAAAGCTATTTAATGTGTTTAGATACCTTTTTGTTGTTAGATTTATATGAAATGATGCAATGATAATACAAACACCACTTTTTATTCAACTGTTGCTTTTTTTTTTAATATCAAAAGTATTCAGCCCGGAGGCTGGGCGGTTTTTATTATGAAGCAAATAAAAGCACTGTGGACATTTGTTGTGTGGACAGTCAGTGTGCACAATGAAATCACATCATGGTTTCAATTACTTATTCTGTTTAAGCAATACTTTATTCTTTGTTTGAGCGGTAAATAAACTCACCACTTGTGTGTTCATATTGGGCGCGAATGCTGGCTTCATTGTTGCGAGTAACTTGCTCCGTTCATGTGTTAAATTCACAGAGGGTCAGATTTTTTTTGACTCTCGCAAATAAGCAGATGACGCAAGTGGCACATGACAAGAACTTTCATTTAGTTGCATCTTTACATTCACTTTACATGTAATTCACTTGTGTGAATATTACTCTCGCCCGGTTAGAACAGACTGTTATCGAATAAGTGCTGAAAAAAAACTGTGGTGTTTAAATGCTGTTATCACGGTAACCATTGGTGTCAACAAATCATAAGAATCCCAAAGTTAGATTTATTTAAAAGGTCATGTGTCATATGTAGCATCATACGGAGGGAGTAGAGCTGTTTGAGCCCGATTATTCACAATAAGACCACAAAGGTCGCATTAGTCAACAAGTGTTGTGTTGAATCAGTGCGGGGGGTTGGCCACTTTTTGTTTTTGTTTTAATGGCTAACAGAAGTTTATTGACTAAAAAGAATTGAGAAATATGTGTTTGTCTGAGTTTTTAGAAAACAAACTCATCAGCGACTGAATCAGTCCGCACTCATTTACACTGAGTAAGGGCTGATGTCAGAACAGCTTGGAAACAGTGAAGTCTAGTGATCTCTTAGTCACTCTGACAAACTGGACCAGTAAAACTGCTAATTCTAAAGCAACTCTTGCTATTATAACTGTTTGAAAAGCAGCTTTAATTCAGGTTGGCTTCCTTTCATTGCAGATTCATTAAAATTCAGAGGGGTCAGGAGAAGCAGAGAAATCTCAGGTCAGCACCAGCAGATCAGACAACAGGGTGTGCTGATCCAGGCAACTAAGACTGAATTTTTTGTGAGAACGTGGTCACCCTTTAGTCCTTTATCAGCAACTGGAAACGAGGTCATGAGAATCATATTAGTTTATTCTTTTACTAAGGGATAGAGCAACCGTATGAAATGCAAATGAGACGGGGAGCATGTGAAAAGCAATATGAGCTGGGTCTTTTCGCACGGCACTCGCATTTGTCATTTAAAAAATAAAATAAAATTTAAAAAAAATAATAAATGTGAGGGCTCAGTGATAGCACGGTGACACCTGATTGCAAAGATCCAGGGTTCCTGGCTTGCTGTCAGTGCTCTCTTGCGCACATGACTGAAACATTAATTAAATGTCAAGCGTATAAGGCAGCCATAAAAGGGTTTTTATGGAGAGGGGAAGATTAGAAAGGAAAGTCTAGCAGTACGTGACTGATAGGACTCCAAGTGAGGTGATTTTCCCATTATTGCTTACAAGTGCTCCAAACTTTCAGAGAGGCTTATGTTCTCTCTTCCGAGGAGACTTGCAGACTGTTTGTCACATATGTGCCTCCCTTTGACCTCTAATATTCCCAGTTGTCTACTATTATTCAACCTTATGTTTCCAATTAGGAGATGTCAGAGAGTACAGTGCGGGAGGAGTTCATGATTTTGTGCAGAGCGGAGCTACATAGGAAGATGGAGGTCATGGGAAGACCAAACAGAGCACGGCTACACTTTCAGGTCATGTCCCCGTGGAAGGCTGCCAGCCAGCAAGCAAGACACTGAGGGTGAATAGCGAACAGACACGGAGAAGAAGGACATGGCTGGCTGCCTCCATCCTGCATCCATACCTTTGTGTCTTTCTGTCCTCCATTGTGTGTGAGGTCGTGCTGTATGCGCAGAGCTCTGATGTTGAGACCGTGTTTGCCTGGGTTTGTATTGTTTTCTGTGCGGCTACATGTGCAAGGCTCTTAGCTTGTGTCACTTTTGTATCTTTTTGAAATCACTATCACAGCAAGAGCATGGCAAAAGCCTCTCAACAAGGCTCAGAAGGCAGCTAGACTTGATTACACAATAGTCTCGTAATAGAGGAAGCGTCTATGCTCCTTTCTTGGCAGGCAAAGGTCTATATGTCTGCTGAAAAATAGGACGACCAATAAACCAAAATCAGTTTAATAAGACTGAATGACTCGAAAAAGATGTTATAGATAGTTGGAATGGATGGTTAGCTCTTTTCGTCATATGAATTCTGCAACTGATCCTGACTTATGACTGCCAGGTCTGACAGTTATACAGAGGCCAAGCCTTGAACTTGAATCAGCCATCATTATTACTGGGCTGTTTGCAAACTCGGCAGTCCCTAATGGTTCTAAATTAGCTCTTTACTGCAGCCATTCAATGGACTTGGCATAAGTAGTGTGGTCAGTGGTACAGATTGATTGCTCCTCTTTAATTACAGGGCTGACTCACTGCAAACTCTGCTCCGCTCACTACTTTTTTCTTGGGGGTTAACAATGTAATCCCTTTCAACGCTTTCACAGATTTTTCATTTTCCTGTGCATGCACACAAATTGATGCGGTTGGGATGCATGTGCACGGACAGAAAGGCATTAACAGGTTTTACACAAATCAAAGATTAGTGATAGCACGTTGGTCATGAGAAAGTTTGTGTTTTTTGTGCTTGTCCGAATTTTTTTCAATGGTGAGCGGCAACTAAATTTATTGATAAATTGATAAATGTCAAATACAGATTGTTAATCCATTTAATCATTGAATGTCTGCTCTAAGCAGTCACTGCTTTGCTTAAGGGAGGAATCCAATTGATCTGTCACAATTTACATTAACCTATCACGGTCCTTTTCATAGGCAAATCCAATAATTTGTCTAAAGGCTGCTTAAAATTTCTAGGCGCACTATCACAACCAGTATGAGCAAAAATGTGGGATTAATAAATGTTTTTTCTCTAAAATTTATTAATCCACTTGCACATGCAGGATCTGAGGTCGCCTCGAACGAAAAGATAAACGACAGTGATGTTAGACAGCCTTGACTTCGGTGAGATCATCCACTTTTACAGCATAATCAAAGATCTCCATAAATGAGACCAAGGCATATTGATGTTACCAATTCAACAGCGTAAAATCTGAAAGTTCATCACCTCCAAGAGGAGCTTGAATATACTCTGGGGACTATTAGGCTGCTTTTTGTCCCTCGATACATTTGAACTCTCACCAAACACAGAGCATAAAATTTCTCCAATTGCAAAACATAAAGCTCGAATTTACGTTTTTTGCGGGGGGAAGCTGATAACGTGCTCTGGAGTTGGCCGGGAAGTCGTCTTCAATCCGGTGCCGGCTGGTGTTGCTGATGTTGAACCTGCTGGGTTTTCCAGGCCAAACCAATATTGGGGGAAAAGTTCTCCAAAGCAGCCAGTGAAATCCTGCAAGCACCCCAGCTTTCCAGGAGCATGAGCAACAGAGAAAAAGCAATTTGGAGTCGAATGGATGGAGTGTGGGGTTGGGGGGTTGGGGGAGCGGGCGGTCGGGCTCCTCACATGGAGGAAGAAGAGGCTGGCGATGTGTAGCTGCTGTAGCGCTGTGCTTCAGCAGACGTGTCCTGAACAACAATGAGCTTCCTGACTTGCCTGTCTATTTCAGAGGAACGCTTGCACGGGCCGCCTGTCACCCCATTGCGACAGCTTGCAGAGTTTGTGATAGATAGATCAGGAAAAAAAAAAAAGAAGACAAAAAAGATAGAAGAGGAATACTCAGCGCAGGTGGATACAAGAGACATGCGTGGCTCACTGGCCCAAATCACCGGCCCTCTTCAAGTGCTGTCATTGTACATCTGTTTGAAAACCAAGAAGATCTTCAGCCATGTGTGCACACACGCACACACATACACACTCACACTCATACACCAACACCCACACCCACACCCACATAAACACACACGTGTGAGAGTGAATGAATGAAAAGGTGAGAGAGAAAAAAAACACACAAAAGCATTTTACTCTCACAAACAGGATGACAGATGGCAATCCCAAACAGCGTGGCAGCCTGAACAAAATGTATACACAAAAATAAAATTAAAAAAAAAAAAAACACATACAGCAGAGGACTGATTTGCTGGAAAGTGTACGCTATCATATGGTTAAAAAATAAATAAACTGACAGTGCAAATATGGGATAGAGGAAGAAAGAGAATGCAAATACATGGAGTAGGGGATAGACCGGAGAAGAACTCAAAGGCCGAGGCGTACGCAGGCACATATTTGCTGACTTTTTAAGTGCAGTATAGACGCTCTTGCTAACCTCTTGGTAGTGCTGGTTTCATGATTTATCAAATGAGCACTGCCAAATAATAAAAGAAGCGAAAGGAAAGATGAAGATGATATGAGGAGTGTGTGGAGATGCCAGAGCTGTCAGAGACGTGCCGAGCCTGTTTCTTCACAGCACAGCCATGTGCAGCCCCAGAAGCTGCTCTCCACAGACTGGGAGTGTGCTGACATCGCTGCTCACCACCCGGCTATAGAGCTGTGTGTATGTGTTTGTGTGTGTGGGTGTGTGTGTTTGAGGGTGGAATGCATTGAATTTGGGTTTCACTTTTGATAACAACAGTTAAAAATAAGAAAGAATTTTTCTTATTATTTTCAGATTCTGCCAATCATTAGCCCCTGATGGTTTTTTACATATTTCTCCGTGCCAATCATTAGTTTGCTAACAACAGTTACAGTTAGCTGGAGCAAAACCTATTTACTATGTAGTGCGAATTGAAATCAGCTCAGCACCTGTACACAGTTGGTACTGTTGTTTTGCAGAGCACAGATGTATGCGTGTCATTTCTCCTCCTTCTGTTGAAATGCAGGGGGAAAAAAAAAAAACATCCTACATACAGTCTGTCTGCCATAATCACGCACCTGTTCTCAGCCCCTCTGATATCATGGCTGTAGTTATCATTCCGTCTTGTGTTTCAGACAAAACGGCAGAAAAGGCGATGTAATATAAACATTGCAGTCTTATTTTACTGCTCTCCGGGGCATCTTATCTCCATTTTTTCTTTGACGAATATCCTCGGCTGGACCCAAATTAACTTCTGTGAGAGACAAATTGGCTACTTAAGCAGAAGGATCAAGAGCTTTTTTTTGTTTTACTGTACTTATACTTTGCACCGCTGCAGTCCTTTTTGTGGTGCGCAGACAGTTTTTAGAGCAGCACTCAGTAAAAAGTACATGGATATGACAGACTTCTACATCTTCAAATGATAACATTTGGAAACCAAAATTGAATGTGCATTTAACCATAGAGAAAAAACACTTTGGGCACAAAAGATCTTGTTCCTAGTCGTAAAGAGATAATAAGCCAACTAACACCACTCCTTAAACAGCAGGCTTACTAAACTTCTAGTCATGCTGAGCTTTCTCACTGTAGCTGTCGCAACAGCAGCAACCCTGAGAGTCTTCTAACACAAAATACTGAATGCCCTAATAATGACAGAGAACAGAGCGAAATTACTTCTTTGTGTAAGCTTCTTTCCAAGAAACAACAACAACAGCAGCTAAATTGCACTCATTGTTATATAGTCAGGCCAACAGTTGCAAACAATGTCTCTTATTACAGAGCCATCATTGGTCAGTGGTTCCCACTCGCTGTGAGCAGCATCACTGGCTGAATTAACGGAGAAACAGCTCGCAGGCTCTCAGCAGAGAACAAGGCAAGCAACAGAGACAGCAGTTTTAACAAAACACACATTCATGCACAGTGTGGAACAGCATCTGTGTCTTGTTTTTTTTTCACTATTAACTCTTCTAATTCTTCAGTAGCTTTCTTTCTTTTATTTTTCTTTCTCTCCTTTTACCCTGCCCTTAGTTTTCACCTCTATTACTAGAAGGATGGCTGTGTGATCCTTGAGAACTAATGAATTCAGACTTATCCACAGAAAAAGCTGATGTAGCTTTGGCAGTTGGGAACAACGATAACAAAAGATACCCTTGGGCTTTTGTGTACATGAATATTGTTGCTAAAGCACTGGTCCAAAACACTGACAATGCAGGAAAGGGAAAACAAATATCTTGCATGCACTGCCTCATTCAAATGGCACGTTATCAGTTATGTTTGTCAGAGAACGAGCATTATACCGAGTTTATGAATGCCTGTCATTATGAGAGATCTTGTGCAATGTCTTTAAAGTTTCATCCCCTGCAACAATTGTATATATATATTTCATTTTAATAAATGAGATAAACGAGATATTTGTTCATATGCAAAGATGACAAAAAAAGGCATCCTGAGAAATACTGCCATCATGGCAGCAAAAACAAAAAAGTATAAGTAAATATGAAAAGGAGATAATCTATTTGTACACATTCATATGACAGTGCATGCTAACTGTAAGAGCTATGCCTGCACTGCGTCCAAGTGCCTTCACAATAAAAGTATTGTAATACTTGTTACTGACATGCAGCACAAACTCACTTTGTAAAACTGCACTTTTTTTTGTTTTGCTTTATGCTAATGCAGTTCAAAATATATTATATAAAAAATAATTTAATATGAATAATCTCTCCTCTCCTCTCTCTCTCTCTCTCTTTCAGTTTTGTATCATCTGCCACAAAGGCTTCAGTAAGGTCATATGGTTTAGTGCACTCTTCTATATTTCGGAATGCTCTTTCATTGCTGTTATGTTGTAGACATCCCTCTTCACAAATATGTTACTTTGAAAGGTTTTGTGAAAAAAGTATAAATTTTTACACGGAGAACAAAACTTGACGGTTCAACCAGACTGACACTTGCAGGGGGCAGAGAGAGAGAGAGAGAGAGGGTCAGTTACATGAGAATATAAGAAATCACCTCTCAGTGGTGAAAGAAACTGGTAGCTGAGTATAATGATCTGTGCAGACTTAAATGAGGACAAGTTCCTGTTTCAGTGTCAAGTGCAGTGTGATGCTGATAACAAGCTGGAATCAACAGGTGTGTTTCTTTTGCAAAGCTATTCCTAAAACTTAAAAAAGAGAAATAGAAGGTTTGTACTTGAAATCACAGTTTTACCTTGTTTAGTCTAAGCACTGAGTAGATATGGCAGAGAGCCCTTAGAATAACTAAGTCCCAGCATACTGAGAGCCGAGTGGCACCATTGTGGTTTGACAACAAATCCAAAATCACTTATTCATGAGGGAAAAGTGTATAAAGCAGCATTCTCCAGCGTGAAACAACACTGCAGGGACACTGAGTATTTGGAAGTTTAGATAATTTAATTCTTTTTTTTCGGGATCAAAACTATTTCAGATGCAAATTATTTAGTTTTTGAATTAAACTGTTACATGTTAAACTAGCCATGTTTTTAAGAGGAATGAAAAATATTAATATAACAGGTGATCCTGAACTAAATGATAGTTTTTACTGTATTAAAAGTCTAGAGAATCATCACTGTTATTAAACAGTATTGCAGATCCTGACACCAAAATGTTCTTTGTTTTTCGTGTAGTGATTTTTTTTTGTTCTTAATGAAGTTTTTAAGCTTTGCAGTTCATCTTGATTCATTTGCAATGAAGTTCACCTCTTTAAGCATTTTTCCAACTTCTGCCTGATCTCAGTAGCATGTTTTGCAGGATGACCTTTATGGCCCCGCACCGAGCAGAGCTGGAACGCAGAGGCAGATAATTATGAAATGTTTGTCAAAGCTGCATCTGAAAGTAAACCATGCTGATCCCCCCCTGCGTCCCCTATCTACAGTTTGAAAGGCAACACTTTGTCAGATTCTTTGCAGTCTTGTAGGAGGAAAAAAAAAATCCCCACGCTTTAAGTATTCGGATGAAGTAGCAGAAACTAGTGGACTGCCAGTAAGTTTACACAAAAAACCAGCTTAAAGATAAAGCAGCTCAACTCTGATTTATGACTTGAAGATAAGTGAAAGTAAAGAGTTGTCTCAGTCAGTATGTTATCTTCCCCAGTTATCTCTGGTAAACAGCTGATAAGCAGTTTTAAAACTTATTTAACCGATAACAGGTTTGATGGATGTCCAAAGCATCTCTGCATTAAAATCTTTCTAAGAGCGTTCGCTAATAAAAGAATTGCATGGCTCCTCATTAACTAAAAATAATGAGTCATACAAGAAAAAAAAGCCCAAAAGAGAAGATGAAAAGGACAGAAAAACAAAAACATTCAGGATCGGACCAATTCATCAAAATGTCAACTATGAGTCAATAAATGGCACAACAATTCATTATGACATAATGACACAATCATGATTTTTCGAAGTAAAAAAAAGAGAAAAAAATCTTAAAGTTGATTTCCAGCCGAAGACCTTCATCAAACAATAGTGATCTCTGTTCTCTTTGTTCTAGTGGTCCCCAACCTAAGGTAGAAAGATCAGAGCAAAGGTCTGAAGTAGTGCCAACTTGCTGCAAGGGATATAATTAGCCTCAGGGGTCTTCTTTGGACCTGAAACCCCTCCGTTCTCTTCCTTCATGACTAATTCACGAGACCTTGATTCTCCTTTTGGCATTTAAGGGTAAGCCTGCGAGTTCCCCATCCATTGTCTTCTTATCACTTTTTTTTTTTTGGATGAAAGAACTTCACTGTTTTGTTTTTTTTTATAAATGTTAATGCGATCTGTGTTTTCACTCTTAAATTTTAATCGCGCTTGCATTTGAACTATTGGCTGAAAGTAATGGAAGTAAAACAGAAGCTTCATGTGCGTCGGGAGGAGTTGGAAGGTCTCAGAAGAACCTTTTGGTTTTAAAGGACAAACTCAGCAAATTGTGAGGAAAAAAAAATGGAAAACGTACAGTACAAAATCTGTTCGTTGGCGGTGATAAAGGTCTTTCTCTATGTGTTAGTCAATATTAATGTTATGTTACTTCCGAGCCGATCAAAGTCAAGAGGCAGGAAGTTCCTCTGATAGGCACATGGAGGAGTTTGGGACGATGTTATGAAAGATGGAGGGGGAGAGTTTGAGATTTATTCCACTGTCAGCTCGAGGAGGGAGGCAGCGTGAGAGTATGCGTACCTGTGTGTGTGTGTGTGTGTGGGTGTGTGTGTGCATGCGTGTATAAGCATATTGTGTATTTGCCTATGTATGTATGTATTTGTGTGTGTGTGTGTGCGTGCATAGGTGTGTGGGGCTGTAGCTGTCTTCCAGTCGATAGACACACTCTGTCACCACTGGCAAGTAATTGACAGCTTAGGGTTTGCAGTGACACAGGCCTTGCATATATTTCCTCCATTACTTTGTGTGTGTGTGTGTGTGTGCGTGTGTGTCAGCCTGCAGCTCTCTCTGGCAGTGCATTCAGGAGTCAGCTCGCTCGGCAGGGGATTAAACAAACACCTTCTATTCGGGCTTAAGGGGAGGAATGATAAACTCTCTCCCCCTCAATCAGCCAAACAGGTAATAAAGGTTTCTCCTTTCTCGTCTCTGATTAGTTGTTTAAATACAGGACCAACTGCTGCTGTATGTCGCTCGCAGTCCAAAGTCAAGCGTTTGCAAATAATCTTGTGTCTTTGTTTTAATTACTCTGAGTAGTTAGTGTACGGTTTGCCAAATCAGGAAAGCACAGTGTCAAGAGGATTAAAACAAACAAATAAAAAAAAACACACACACACACAAACACACAAGAATTATTAGCATTCACTGTGTATGGCAGCTGTTTCCTCAGAGGGGGATGGAGCAGAGCTGTTTTTTTTAAATGAAACACAGTTTCATTGGCATGAAATATCCCAAGGATACCAAGAAGGCCGGAGAAATTGCCATTTTTGGAGCCCAAAGTGTCTTAAAATTGAATATAGTTTGACTGAATTGATCAAATCCTTGTCCAAGACCTTGCAACAGTGTCAGGGTACCCATCCGAAATTGACGGGGACAATTCCTTCTCTCTTTGACACTGTAATCCAACCACAAAGTTTTAGCATAGAGCGCTATGTCAGAGCAGCTAAACTGCCAAAGATTTGAACAAGTAGAGAAAAAAGGGACAGCAGAAGAAGGTTGGATGGTGCAGTTGCAACAGACATTTTTAGCTCTCTGTTGAAGTATCCATAATTATTCACTCATATCCATTTGCAGGGCACTTGGCAGCCAGAGAAACGTTATGCCGCAATTTGTCTTCTCCCCCACTCTCTCTTTTTCTCCTGCTGCCTTCTCCCCTACAAATCGTTAGTTTCACTTTTCATTAGGCCGGATCAATAAGGCGGATCAGTCGCTCGTGGCGAGGATACTGCGTGGCAGACACCCCTCTCTCTCCCTTTCAACACATCACCCTCCTCATCCCGTCTCCCTTGTTCTCAGTCGCTCTGTCACCGACTCTTGCTTTCTCTCCAGCTATCCTCCAGCGAGGGGAGTCCGTTAGAGGTGGGAGACAGGGAACCAGCGGGAAATTTGAAGGGCCCGAGGATGAAACGTGAGCCGGCGATTGCGCCCATGCTACTCAATAATAAGGCAGAAATGGCAACATTGAATGATAACCCAATAAAGTTTAATTATGAACCAGTATCCTCTCAAGCTTATGGTAATAATGAAAATGGAGGCTGCATGCAGGGGGAGGAAATTAAAGTGGAACTGTAAGGGTCTGTGAAAGTTCAGTCATATTGACACTGGCTGCCAAATGGGAAACATTAGCATTGATTTAATTCCTTTCTGATGATTTTAATATGAAATAAATCTTCTGTTTCCAGAATGTGATGCGAATATATCCTGACATCATAATGTTCTGGCAAATATCTGCTTTAATGTTTTACCTTTATTAATATAATGTTCTACTAAATGCAAAAAACAATTTGTATACTGTATACTTTTATTATTGCAAAGCACCAGTTTATTTGCGACCCCTATGATGTGCTATGATGGTATTTCTGTCCCTTGTTTGAACTCGAGGGTGTAGATTTGGGTCAATTATTTGGGATGATTCATATGAGCTAAATGTCCTTTTTCTCCTTCACACCACCTGGATGTTGATCACAGGACTGCCCCCCTTCCCCCCTTAAAGGCAGACCACTAATAAATAAAAGATCAGGTATCTCAAACAGCTAGATAACACGCACATGTGATGTTAAAAGAATTCTGTCATTTTGTCTTCAAACTAGCATAATTAAATAAAAAAGAGTGTCAGTGAAGCGTTTTCCGTGAGTGGTATTGCACCTCAGTCACTGGAGATGGTTGTGTTGTTTGGTGTGTGTGTGTGTTTGTGTGTGTGTTTTGTTTTGGACTCACCCAGCACGGTGAGACGGGCAGGACGGGACCTCATGGCAGCCTGGACGGCCTGGCACTCAAACACAGCATCATCCATCAGCTCGACACGCTGGATTCGCAAATGATGCTCTCCAGAGCCGTGGTCACCAATCACTGTGTAACGAGGATAGCCTGCAGCACAAACAAGTGTTTTAATTTCAATCATCTTCCAAATTAGAGCACTGCTCATTTTCCAAATGCGAGAAGGTGCTTTTCATTTTTCAGCTTTGCAGATATAAAAGCTGGATGTGTCAACAGTAGGTTCATTTTCACATTTTAATTGGTAAACACATTAAGAAATATGTTAAAAAACACAATATTGGTTTTGGGTGTGTTATCTGCAATGGGACTGCTCCATATCATTCAAACAGGCAGCAGGTGAGTAATATAGATTAAATTCGTGTATAATTTTTGGTTCTTTGTTTACTAATTTAAGCATGAATTGTCATACAAGGTGAAAATATGAATAGCATTAATGTGTTTTAGCACTCTTGGTGGTGTTGATGAGCCACTGAAGGGGTTGCTGCATTGTGCAGAATAATGTTTTACTGCAGCCGTAACCTGGAACAGCTAGCGTTTGAGTTGTTTCAGCATTGCTCTGTGAAATGATTTATAGTTTAATAATGCACAAAAGCAGAGCAATATCCAAGAGACCTGGGCATTTTACACAAGTCAAGCGAGACGGTTTTAAAGATATCCCCTTAACTATTATCAAAATATGCATTGAGAGTGCATCGTGGAGTGAATCCTTCCACAGGGGCAAATAAGCAAGAAGAATGTGTTTGACTGGAAAGCTTTATGGGGTATTTCTCATGCCTATGGAATTGCTTGTCTCTGATGATCCCTTTTATTCTCTCTCAATCCATCTTTCTAATTATCGGGGATGCAGGATGCTGAGTGAAATGAGAGTGTCTGTTCATAGAAATCACTCAAAAGAAAAAAAAGGGGGCAGAATTTCAGGCTAAATTGCTTTTTTTTTTCTTCCAGTGGTTCTTAAGTAGTTGATCAATACTGAAACTTGTGGATTGCATTTTACGGCAGATCAAGGTCAGACTTTTAACAAAGCCTCAATCTAACATTGTGCCTTCAGAAAGGAAAAAAAAATGCACACACTTTTGATTTACACACTTGTCATTTCCTTTTCCAAAAAACTCAATCAGTATCCATTCAACTGTTGGGTCATTGCCAGCAAATGTTGGGAAGTAAAACATTGATTTCTCAGTAACAGCTAGCCAATTACTCATGTGCACTTCAGAGATCCTCAAACACATCCGTCTTTCACTGTAAATGTTTTACAGACTGGTTTTTTTACCAACAAAAAGAAACATAACAGACTGGGCAGCCTTATAACAGCTTTGAAGTCCTTGAATTTGTCTTCAACAAAAACTCATTGTATGCTCGAAGTCCAATTACTGTCTGTTGCCTCAGTGAATTCACTTGGTTTTAATAGAGACTGAAGTGGGCCTCATTTTATGCTGGTGGGGTGAGTTACAGCCGATTAAGCCATCCTCCTACGTGTAGCCTTTAATCTTAAGGGTCTGTACAGTGGGAGGACGGACAGAAAGAACACATAAACATCATAGCTGGGGAGAAAATAAACAGAAGAAAGCAAATTATGCAGAGAGCTAACTGAAAAAAAACAAAAAGGAGCAAAAAGGAGCAAAAAACTGGAAGCTGCCCTTGTAGATGTGTTGTGGGAAAACAAGGCACGCAGGTGATAAAATGTCATCTTTCTTTGGATTTTAACAGCACATGCTGCAAAATGTCTTACACAGAGGGACAGCGGGACTTCAGGAGAAAGCAGTTGTAAACGACAGAGGGTTAATAGAGACCTGATCATAACTAAAAGCTTCCATTAATAACGTTAATAACCCCTGAGTGAAAGGGAGCTTTCTGCTTGTTCATTCTCAGAACGATGCCTAAAATACAGGACACACCATTATGTGCACAAGGTCATCCAGGGAGCCATTTTGCTTCAATTTTATGTTCATTGATGAGATTTAAAGCAATAATGCCATTGCGGATCACAAGGGTAATGATCATTGCACATTCTGAATGATGTGACCTTGGGTTGACTCCGGTCCACCTAGCGAGTGCATATTCTACTTGCCCCCCCTCCACCTCAGAAAGAGGATCGACTTCAAATGGGCTTTTGTTTGCTTGCCTTAATTGTAGCAAGGTATAAGCCATGTAAATTTCCATTTACACAAACAGATGATCTGGCCAATTACCTCATCTGTGCCTCTGGCAAACTAAGAATAATTTTGCAGTGTGAGGACACGGCTCCGCTCCAGTTTTTGTCTCCGTGCATTAGCTGCTTCCAAAAGTAAAAAAAAAGTAATTTGCATTTGTTTTTGGACAGTGAGTGATGCGAATTTTATAATCTAATTTTTCCAAAGAACAGAATCATACTGTAATGTGTTTTTTCGACACCTTATAAGCACCTTTATCATGCATTTTGTCAATATGACTAAAATTATAATGGCACACACGAAGACGGATCACCTCTGCACATGTGATATGTGCATAAAGGGCCATCGATCTTAGAGCTCAGCGTATTTCTAAGACACAATGTGTTACCTAAAGCAAACAATGTAAAATAGGCCCATTAAGGAGTAATGAATCCATCAGGGGGAAATGGATTTGTCTTGAGGCTGGATCAATGGTGTTTTGTGCATATGTGCGTATGCGTGTGTGTGTGTGTGTGTGCATATAACTATACAGGCCTGTTGATTTATAGCGATCACCTAGAACATGTTTCACACAGTGTAACCACCTGGGGATTGACACAGGTTTGATGAAGCTGTAAACCTGGAGGTTGACATTTGGGTCACATAGGTCATTTTTTTTTATGTAAAGTTGCTCAAATATGAATCAACATTTCTTATATTCAATTTATTTTTTACTCTAAACATTATGATGATCATTCTGTTGCCTTGATGCTCACTAGTTGTTTGCAAAAAAACACGACTAAATAACTGGATGGGATGGGAATTATTCTTTTGAGATTGTGATGGGACATAAATGTTTTCGTGGCAGTGGGATTACGTAGAAAATACACACCCGGTATAAATTTGCTCTCCTGAGAGTGACATATGCTTTCTAACTGTTCTCCTCTCCTGCCTCTCTCCTCCAGAGCTCATCTCATATATCCTCAGTGCATAATGTATATAAACACTTCTCCTCTGTATGTGCACCAGGAGAATTCACTTATAGCTGCTTTGTCTGTTGTATAACGTGCAGATACGTGTTTTTTTTTTTTTTCTTGACATGCATATTCATGACATTGATTGGTATGTTCTGCGTGGTTGTGGGGCTACTTTATTTTTTCCTTTAATTAGAGTGGAGATGCTTGACACAAAAGGGAATGAATAGGAAATTCAGGGGAAGATAGGAATCATTGGCTTTTGTGCTGTGATTTCTGGCGCTGAATGGTGAAAGAGTTCTCTCGGTTTAATCACCACTCCTGTGAATGGAAACAGGTCCCAGGCGGAGCACCACGTTGCCGACGCAGCTTCTTTCTATGAATAGCCTAGCAGACCTATATTATTGAAATGCTCCATGCAACATTTGATTCGTCGCCCCCTTTTTATATATACAGCTGCCACTTTCCTTTCATTGTGTACATCTTGCAGTGGATGCACCATCACTCTTTTACCGCTGCATGTATTGCTTGTTTATGTAGGCAGGAGTGATAAAAAGGACAGCTGTGGAGCGCTTTATTTTTGAAAAGTGTCATCCCGTTCAATAGAAGGCACTCTGTCTGTATCACAGTGCTGAATCTACCTATCTTCACCAGGCAGGCAGAAGCTATTCGTTCTCATATAAAAACCTATGCGTTTTTCAAAAAGGTTTAAGAGATGAAGATCACTTTTAAATCTCCAAGTTGGCCAAGGTCGGAACCACTGCTTCTTGTGTGAATGTGACTGTCCATCTGTGTCCACATACAGGATGTTAAACGTTTATCAACTGTTGGCTATTTTTGAGATGAAATTTCATTATGACTGTCTTGTCTTGTTAAAGCAATAGCAAAAAAGAAAAGGATAAAATAAACTCTACATCTCTGCTCCACTCTGACCCTAAATAGAAATTCTGCTCCTTTCCTCCCTCCTCTCTCTTTCTCTATCTTTAGCAATCATAAGTACTCTCCCTGTCTGCCTCCTCTTCCTCAAGAGGAGACTTGAAGACTGCAGTGCCGTTGTTTACTGCAACCCCTTAGCCTCCCCTGGGCCTGATAAGAACCTGAAGAGGGAATAGGGTGGCTTTACTGGGGCTTTGTCAGCCACTGAGGTTTAATTACAGACCACATCGGCGACAGGGAAGGCCTCTAAGAGCGTTTGCTAAAGGTCACAGAGTGGGAGACCTCCGATCTCAAGTGAAATACATATTTAAACACATAGATCGTAAGAGACTTTTGTGTTTTAAGCAACTTCGACGGTTAAATATTTTGTCACTGTGCCTTGAATTTCTATTATTTCTCGGTGATCACACAGAGGTGGTGAATGAGGCAAATTAGAGAGCTCTAAAATAAAGGCTGTGCCCATGTAGGCGCCCACTGTGTGCTATTGCCAAGATTCAAATGCGTCTCTATTTTGGAAGAATTTAACGATCTTTTAAGTAAATGATGCAGGTGTACTACACTTTTATGGATTTTCTCATTCAGAAGCTCAGTGTTTCAAAAGGTTGTAAATGTTTATTTAGAGGAGCGTTACGTTTCCTCGAAATTCGTCATAGTCATGAATATACATTAAGCCTTGATTGGTGGAACAACAGGCCATTAAATGACAGTGCAGTTGCCACTTTTACTCCAAATTAAACAATTAAGCAATTATACATGAGGTGCAGTGTAATTAGAGGACGCCAGCTACTCTTCAAAAAGCCATTTAGCAGCCTGAAGCACCAGAGAAAGACCAGTGCCACTATTGATTTCACATTTCATTTGGGTTTTTGTGCTTCCCTGCCAAACCCAAAGTAGGCTTTAAGAGCTTTAGGTCTGCGTCTGACACCGAGACAGAAATGAATTTTTGATTCTGTCTGGTCATGTTGAGTGATACAATTATTGATGCTTCACGCAACACTTGTAATGTAATACTTCTTTTGTAACACAATATTATGAGACCTCTGTTATCTGTCTGTGGAGTGATATATTTGGCAGAGGGTAGGATGTTAACATGTGGGGGCTTTAGCAGCCTTTTTGAATATGACAGTTTTATTAGAGAGTGTTAATTAATAGGGGAAAAGTGAGGGTGATGGATAAATCCAGTGTGACACGCTCGAGGGGATAATTGTTGTTCCTTACCAGAGAGGTCTCTGCCTACTCCAAGCGCTAGGCCATCTTTGATCCACAGAACAACGCCATGGTAACCAGGGATGGTGCATGGTAACGTTACAGGCTGACCCGCCACCACCACCAGGTCCTGTGGCTGCTGGGAAAACATGGCCTCTGCTCCTTTAGAAGAGAAAAAAAAAAAGAAGAGGAAGGTTAGGTGTGACCTATTTAAATCCCTGTTTTCTGAATATAAACAGGAGAAGAGGGCATTAATGATTCAAGATCAATGATAGGGGGAATGAGTGCGGTTTTACAAACACCTGCTTTCAGTGTATGAAGTGCTGAATGAAGGAAAAATGAAGGAAAAGTGCACAATATGCCCATTTACACCAATTTCACTCAAACCACCCATCAAAGTCATGTTGACAGAACCCTAAAGGTTGATATATGTACAAACGTGGCACATTCTTTTACATTATTATTTTTTTTTTTTTTTTGCGATACAGAGACGTGATACTGTACGAGCATCAGAGGTGTCAGCGCAGCAGCACCCAGGACTGAGGCACAGCCGAAGAGACAGCCGTCACAGCTCAGCTTGGTTCATTTATGAAGGATGTCACCATACAGATGGGCTGGGCTCGTACACACAGCAGCAGATCACACGATCTTGTCTGCCAACACTGCTCTAGTGGCATACATTAACTCGAGCTCACACCCATGTTTTCCAACTGTGCAACCGCTATTAGCGGCTCTCCTCCGCCGCTTGTTCGGGGCTGAGAGTGCTGTGCAGTGAACTCCATTAGAGGCAGAAGGGTGTCTTAATAGGGAGGGGTACGGTGGCTGTGAAGGAGGGTGGGAGTGGGGTGGTTGGGGGGGGGGGGGGGGGGGGGGGGTTAGTGTAAAATGTTTGGGGTTGAGTGTGGTTAAGTATTGTTAGTAAAAAAAAAAGCACGAAAACAAAAAAAA
>JAPZDV010000024.1:7644917-7701828 GCA_029814665.1 Acanthurus lineatus | reverse complement strand
CCCCCCCCCCCCCCCCCCCCCGCCCCCCCCCCCGGGGGGGCGCGCCCGGGGGGGCGCGGGGGGGCGGGGGGGGGGGGGTTAGTGGATCAGAGTAGAGGGTGCAGGGTGGTACTGATGTGTAGTTAGAAACACTGGCAGGCTGCCTATCAGCTAAAGCCTGCGCGCATGCACACACTGAGACACGCATGCACATAGACACAGTCTGATTCAGGAGCACGAAATTGCGGTAAAGCTCTAAAAGTGTCGCTCTCCTGGTTCCCGCTTTACCGAGACAGTTTTGTCCACGGCTCTTTCTTATCTCAAACTAAGTTTAATTGCCTGGATCAGAATGGCTACCTCTTTCTTCAACAACTCAATATCCCTTTTTCTCTCTTTTGAATGTGTAGTGGCACATACAAACAGGAGCATATACTCCTATTGTACTGGAGCACGCACACACACACACACACACACACACACCCAAACAAAGACACACATTTTAACTTAATCATGCAAATGAAAACCTGATAGACAAATAACATGTAGTGAATTATAATAATAAGCAGAGCGAGCACGGCAGAGTCTTACAACATCTTTGTATCACATTGCAGTCATCCACTGTCGTTCCTCAGACGCTTGGATTTATATTCAAAGGAAATTACTTATCCTATTGCAGAGGAGGAAATTGATTCGCTTTGTTGTAGGATTTTAAGCCACATCAGAGAAAAGATTGTTGTCATACAAGGAACTGATGTTAATTTAGTTTTGAAATACTATTTTTTCATAGCCTTAAATTCAATTCTGCCTGACTGATAGCTTGTTAAGGAGGTAAGCAGAAGTTTTTCATACTGATTCATGCTCACGTTTACCCTGTGAACACTGTCACACAGACAGACATGGACCCAGATGACCCTGCCTTTTTTCAATATAGATTTATTACTCAGCAGACTTCAGGAAAAAAAAACAATGTGTTGTACCTCAAAGCATACAAGAGGTTTTTCATCATCTTGGGACTCAACAGTTTCTCCCAGGCTAAAATGGCCCCTTGGTAAACATGCATTTATATTGTGGGTGCTGCTGGCTAGATGAGACTTTATCCCACCATATGAATTGCCCTTCAAACCTAGACAGCTTTGTTCAGCCCCGACTGTGTTCCCACGTGAGCAGCTTATCTCGGCTGTACTCTTGCTACCCAGTCAGCAGCAGCGCCAACATATAGACAGCTCCTCAACAGATCTCCTGGCATGTTCCGGAAAAACACTGTAAACGCCAGGGAATCTTGTATCTGCTCAGTCATGACTGATATTATCAAACAGTTCAGCCTGTGCTGTAATTGATTTAACATTGGAGGGATCTCTCTGTTGGCAGAATACACGCCTGAAGACTTCCTACAACCCGCCCAGCTTCTTCACTCCTGTCCTTCTTCTCAGGATCCCCTCGTGCCTCATGTGTCATTGAGACAAATTGAGATCAGATTTGTATTTTCTGACTTTCCATCACGGCGCACAACTGGCACAGCAGTGCAGCTTAATTACAGCATTTAGTCAAAAGTATAATATGATATATTTCTGCAATAAAACGTTTAAAAATGACTTTATTTGTGTTATATTTTTTATTAGCTCTACACAAACAATATCTCAAACTAATGGATAACTGTGATTTCAATTAAGGTAGAGGTGCGTTTCATTTTGCCACCTGTTGCTACCTTGGGGTAAAAGTATCAGTCAAAGAGTGATGAGAGAAGCTGGCAAACAAAACCAAACATAACATAAATTCTTTGTAACATTTCCTGCCTTAGGCAATCTGATAGATTTTTATCTGCAACTGAGGCTGTTTAAAAATAAAATAAACATATCCCATGATCCCATGTTACTACACAACAGCACCGAACTATTAATTTTATTTTCATCGTTTTGATAAAGAGACCTCTGGGAGCACACCTTACATGTTGTGCTTAAGTGAAAAACACTCTCAGCTGTTTTATACGTCCTTCTATACTGTCTGCACACTGACACATATCCAAACTCAATTTGTAGTAGAACTTCAAGCTAATCCCCAAAATGTTAAATGCTAATTCTGTGTCACATTTTGTCCCGAAGCTGTTGTAAACAAATAATTGACTCTTAAGCAGCCCCCTCAAAAATATTAATTAACTGTACTTGACTAAATCACACATCTCTCGAACAAAATACACACATGTGAGCCTTTACTTGTAGCTTCACTTGAACTTGAGCTGCATGACTTAAAAGGGGCACTCCACTGATTTTGCACATCAAAATCAATTTACTCATCACGGAGAGTACTACTCAGCCTGTGAAAATAGCTGTATAATGTCTTCTGTGGCTCTGAAGGGAGCTTTTCCAAGAGTAGCAAAATAACCCTCATAATGTCATCAGATTCAGCTTGGGAACTTCGGTTCTTGACAAATAGCCTGTGTTTTAAACTAGTGCGAATTTGGAAAGACACATGCATTTCACTGGTGAGTGAGGGACTAAGATGTGATACAAGAAAGTTGCATTATTAGAATTATAGGATCCAGTGTTTTGAGATCTTAAAAATAGCTCCAGACTTTGCAGAAGTGCAATGCTAGAATAACTCTTTCCTTCAGACCAAAAATAGAGAAATTCCAATTATCATTGATTGCAAAGTTGCTATGTAGCATTCAAACAGAACATGCATGACACAGCGAGCATGGAGACAGATTAGCATAACAAACATCTCAGAGGAATCACAGACTTAATGGAAACTGAAACATTTAAAAATGTGACCTCCTTCATTCAATTTAGAGCCTGGCTGAGATTTGAAATAATTATGTTTTCACACAGACACAGTAGTAAAACATTGGGGTGAGATGTTTTTTTTGCAGGGCTCCAGCTCACATCAAGTGGCTACATTCATTCATCCATCCCCCTCTGCACCCGATAAATCTCTGTCGCATCTGCCAGATTCATCCCTCATTGGGCATCACAGTGTTGGCAAAATGCAAGTTGCTCCTTAATCCACCTCTTCTTTATTCTCTGCCAGGCTTAACATGCAACACAGTGAATGCAACCCCTGTCGCCTCATTGATTCACAAAAAATATTTTCCCTAACAAAAATGCCCAATTAAGGATTAAGCACCTCATTTTAGATTTTTTACCACTGACAGTAATAGGAGGGGAGAGGGGCGATCATCAAGCAGGTGTCTGCAGTGCTGGAAATACACATTAATAATGCTTTATTAAGTTTTCTGGAGACATTGGTAAAACGTATATAATAAAATAAACAGCAGTCTAGACATGCCAATTTACTGTGAGACAAATGGGCCTTGACTTCAGGGGTTAGGTTCTGTAAATGTGTGGGCACATGGAGCAGAAGCAGACACCTTTTGTCTGTCGCTAGAGACAACAGCCAGGCCTGTGGGTTTTCTCACTCAGCAACAGCCAAATCTGTATTATGAATAGAATTATAATAATAATAATAAAAAAAAAACTATGTAAACGTCTTTGTTTGTTCTCATGTATTGTCTGGGAAGATTAGTGACAGTAAAAGAGAAGTGTTACTTCAGCACTTCGGATTTGCTAAATCGAGATTTGTGCATCTTTCATAAGAGTCTTTGCACCCGTTATCTAATCGCCACCTTTCCTTAAAGACACACTGCAGCTTTTAAATACTAATCACGTCCTCTAACGTGATGGTCAGCATGTTAGATGGAAAAAAAACGACAATGGACTTTCTGCAGCTGTATCTTTAAGGACAGGAAGGGAATCCCTTTACACAACCTATCACAAATAACACATTTGACAGCATGAGTTTATGATGGTTACAGTACCTTTAACAGACACTGTTGTTGGACTTTACTTGGCAATTACCACGGATCTGAGAGAGAGGATTTGCTGTAAACGTGTCTGTAATCATCCACATTCAAACACACATGGAAAAAAAATCAAAGAAATATGCTCTTCTTTATTCCAATATCCGCATATTTTTCTCTTTTATATTTTCAGGTGAGCAAACAACAGCGTTATCTCCCCTCGCACATGTCTCTGCATTACCCTAACCGAAAATGTTTACGTGCATCAAATCATCGACTGCCCTGCATTTAGAAAGATGAGGCCAGAGATCTTTGATAAGGACTGCCCAGGTGATTCCAACGGGAGAAAAAAAGCAGGTAGTAAAAAAGACTGTGCACAGAGCCATATTCATAATGTGGACCGGCACTTTGCGTCGCCTAATGTTGTCATTTCACTTCAGATAATTTGTTTACTATTGGATGGCTTCTGCATTTCCACACACTCCAAGCACTATTTTCCCCTCAGTGCTAACTGCCCCCAATTTCATCGCTCTTTGCCAATCAGGCCTGGAAATTACTGTTACGGACACACATCCAGCCCACTTCAGAGAAATAATCAGCATGCTGTCTGTGCGGCATGTGGCCAC
This sequence comes from Acanthurus lineatus, assembly GCA_029814665.1. NCBI lineage: Eukaryota > Metazoa > Chordata > Actinopteri > Acanthuriformes > Acanthuridae > Acanthurus > Acanthurus lineatus. The sequence goes on along the minus strand of JAPZDV010000024.1, from coordinate 7,697,430 downwards.
ACAGCACCAAAGCTTAGTCCAAGATCATTATCAAAACTATTACCCCTCTGGCCTGGGCATTTTACACCAGCAATTTAGAGGCACAGGAGGGCCTCAGAATATGTAGGAAGGGGGGAGTTAGTTAGATGTTTTGTAGTCAGGTTGCTTGATGACATTGTAGCTGTTAGTTTTCAGTAGCATAAGTGAGAGAACTAAGGAGAGAAATGGGTGGGGGGGGACTGATGGGGAGAGGTTTATTTTTATCTTTAGTCTAATCCATTGGTGGCGTTGCTATAGGTGACAGGTGCTAGGCGCTTTTTTTTTTTTTTCATAAAGATTTGAATTGAGAGCCTAAATCATTATATTCTTATAGATCCTATAACAATGACCACCGGGACCTGATCGAATGAAAAATATCATCCACCCACCCCTGCAGGAGGCCCCCTGCTGGACAATATGTTTAAACCACAAACACAGATGCAGCCCGCAGCAACCAAAGAAAAAAAAAAAATACATTAAGCTAAACACATGACCAGACTTTAATTTTTTTCAAGTAATTTCAGAGCTCTGTAAATTATTGTGTCTTGTTGGCAAAAGAACTCGAGCTTCGTCTTTGATTGTGGACTTCTTTGGTTCTATATAAACACAAATCTTCTGTGCCGAGGATCTAAATCAACTGAGACTATTGCATTGCATCCCCCACCACCCCCCGCATCTTTTCACAGTACCTTCTTTCCCTCTGAGGCAGCGACACACACACACACACACATTTCTTGTCCTTCCTCATCAGATGCTGATTAGTCATAAGCCAACAACTGCAGCATGCACTCTCTCATTCTCACCATAGATCTACTGGCTATGATTTGTGCCCTTTAATTATCGGCAGCATAATCATTAAGTTGACACTGTCAGTGAAGCATGCTGTTGAGAGATTCATCAATCTATTTAAAAGAAAAAACCACAGAAGAATAACTTCGTATCTGCCCTGTGGTTATGTGACTCCTATCTATGCAAAAAGTCGGTTTCAGATTGGTGATGAATGCAGTCTGTAAGATATCTGAAAAAAGCTTTTTGACGAATTAGGAAAAAAAAAAAAAGGAAGGAAGCCGATTTCAGAGGTGTTAAAGCAACATTACTGCGAATGTGTTGCAGAAGTTGGCCAGAAAACAGCAAACTAATTACCACAGACAGTCACACTTCAACCGACAATGTTTTATAATCTAATTTATGCACCATAGTCACCCAAAAATTTTGATTATCTGTGATTGATTTTTATTACTTAAAAGAGTTTAATGAGGCAGTTAGATTTTACATTTTCTTAATATTTTGCACTTTGATCTCATTAAAAGCAACATCCCGGCATGTTTCTGACAACATGTGTTAAGTACACAGTAAATAGAGGCGTGACACACGAACCCACGATACGCACAAATGCTTACTAGACACACAGACCATGACACAGCATGCTAATCACAGCATTATGTCTGAGGGTATGAAAGGACTAACTCTAAAGATGAATTGCTTAGCTCACCTCGTTGAATTAAATCAATGAAACCCCATGAAAAGCAATGTGCACTGTAGTTTAAAAGAAGTCTAAAGCGAAAGACAAAGCACACAGGATGGTTCAAACACAACAGGTTTATATTAAACTCAAGTCATTCTGGCAGAGAAATGCCTTCAGTGCGTTCTGAAAAGCAGAAATTAAACAGGACCGCAAAGAAGCTGAAATGACAAGGAGGTAGATATTTTCTATAGTATTCAAGGATCCTTTGGGTGAACATGGCTTTTCTTGTACTAATGGGATTTTTTTTTTTTTTTTAAATCTCATCAGATGCTGGAATTTTTGACATTTTTCAAGGGGGGTTTTCACCAAGGTTTCAATTCAAACTGGAATGCCTTTATTTTTTTTATTTTTTTATTTTTTTTCTCAGAACAGCAAGGTCTTTGTTACATGGGCTACTTCATGTATGTAATCCCTCAGATGCAGCTGGCATTGTTGCAACCTTAGCTACCAGTAATGAATATTTCATAAAGCTCTATCAGGCCCATTAGAGGAGGCATGTATTACTATCAATCCGTCTTCCTCATCAGAATGATAAAATCCTTTTTTTTTTTTTTTTTCCTGCCCGTCCACTTGTAAAACAAACACTGTCTGCAGACTTATAATGCGCCAAGCCTATCTTTGATGTGATTGCTGCCACTATTAGTAAAATTTGTCCGTGGGAATGCAAATCCTCAAAGCAGGGAAGATAAACATCAGTGCTGCCGGAAGACATTGTATTTATGCCCCCTTTCACAGTGTGCATTAGTGGAGCATGACAGTTGCCAAGGCATAATCAAGACGGATCGCCTCCGATGATGACTTCTAAAAATTACAAATGGCAACAGCGGGAAGGCCTTGCAGGCACTCGCTTTATCATCAGCTACACGGCCAGAAGAAGTGAGATTTCATGGACATCAGAAACTGGAGTATCAGGGGCCACAAACAGTTTATTAAATCTCTCCAGGCTCCATCTTTTCTGGCAGTTCGCATGCAGTCGAGTCCAAAGGTCATTAAGGCATCATGAGCCATGGATTGGATTCTAAACCTCCTTTAAACTCCAGAGCAGTAAACAAACAAATCTGCTTCAGCATCTTCTATGATGGATGGAGAGGGAGAGATATTTAATGAAAAAAAGTCAAGAGCTCCAAGGTTGTCGGCCTCTGAGCAGTCCAAGAAGTGTGAAAATTAAACAATACACACAAAATAGTTTGCTCACTGAACGTATGTAAGCTTTGTTCTGGAAACACAAGACCTAGTCTGACCACTGATTGCAATTACTGTTATAAAGCAGCAACTCCTGTGGGTTGGTTTCCAAGGTAACTACAGTTCAAAGAGAACCGTTCAAATATTCTAGTTAGCACAAATGCGACTGAGCACCACATAACCCTCCTCCCCTCATTGTATTGATTAAAAAAAAAAAAAAAAAGTGTGGGGGGGAAACGAAGCGACTCGCTTTGCAAACCGAACTACTTTTTTTAGCGTCACACGTTTGCATAATGGGAAGAGGGAACATAAAAGAGATGCAAATGAGCGAGGGAGATGGAGAGGAGAAGAAGTTTGGGAGTTCAGATTGGGGCTTGATTGAAAAGGAAAGGTCCCTTCTGTTTCTCTACTTCATCATTACATCCTCTCTTTGTCAACGTTCACCACTTCATCGCCTTCCGCCTCTTCAGTGCTCTCTGTTATTTGTTTGAATGTTTCTCTGCAGAGCACAAGGCCACTCTGGTTATTGTTTCTTTGTTGACACATGAACACTTGAGTGTTTACTGAATTTATGGCTGTCAAGACACTCGATGATTTGCAAAGGGAATATTTTTTTTTTTTTTATCTCTTCAAGGGGGAGGGACCTTGAAGGGTGTTCAAAGTGAGTCTACATTGGAATTGATCATGTTCATTAAGAAATGATGAGCATTTGAAACAGACTCAGGTGGCTGACTTGATGGATGTGGTGTAGAGAGGGCCTTAGTCCAATAGGGCATATCATATATTTTGAGGGAGAGTCCCATTTTTCTATTACATGATATGTCACAGGCACAGAAAGCCACATTAAGCTGCCTCTTGTCCAGCCATAACTCATATTTTGTAAGGCTGACAAGATAAAAGTGTACCTTGACTTTCAAGACTTGGGGCATTTTTTTTTTTTGTCTCTTTGAGTGAGATTAAATCAAGAGGCAGATCAAAGCTCTTTCAAAATAAAGCCAAAAGGGGGGATATCTGTGTGTCTGTTGAGTTTAGGATTTGTGTCCAATTCTTATAAAGGCTTTGAAAAGTTAAATAAATTGCTAACAAGTCTACATGTTACAAAAAATAATTTAAAAAAAGTTAAATCAGGTCAGTTTTGTTGCCATGTGGGAAAAAGCACAACATGTTTCACACATATGAAAAATATCCCTTAATTATATGCTTATTGCAAATAAGCATGCATGTATTTAGTCACAGACAAATCCAGGCTTTATTAGCATTATTAAATTCCTCACAGCAGTAACCCAAAAAAAAGGTGAACGGGGGGGGTTAGAGGCTCCATAAATAAGCCACAATGAGAAATATTTTGTCCAAGATTAGGTTCTCACAGCACAACAGCGTCGGCACTTTGAGCTGTTTACTGTTTTTTCGGCATGTGGTATCTGTCAAGCTTTTTCTCTGGCAAAGCTTTGCTGTAGTTTTTCTTTTTCTTTTTCTTTTTCTTCTCACTCTGTTCCCAGTAAGCTGTGGAACACAGGCATCAACGTTTGGTGCTTTATATGAGTTAAAATATTGCACTACATGAGACAGCGTGTAAAGTTGGAAACAGCGGGATTAACAAAGGTACAGCGCGAGCTTGTGAGATGTGGGGAGAAGTAAAGGCTCAGCAAGGTGTTTTCTGTTCAGAGTGCAAAGGACTAGATAGATAGATAGATAGATAGATAGATAGATAGATAGATAGATAGATAGATAGATAGATAGATAGATATTAAACAGTGTTTCCCACTTCCTGTTGACTTCAGTTAGGTTAGAACTGGGTTAGAAATGATGGCTGAATGAGAATGAAGGAAGAATGAGAGCCCCGCTTCCTCCATTTCTCCAGGGACACGCCAGTTTATGCTCACTTGTCTTCAGTTGGGATGGATTTATAATTATCCACTTGCAGTGATTAATTGCATTATAATTAACTGTGATGAAATACATCAACACAGACTTATAACGGCCCTCACAATCGAACTCTTCAGTAATAATAAAAACACTGTATGGATATGGGGATGTGTTAATGATAGCATATCAATGCCTACTGGTAACTAATCAGGACATTTTCACAAACGTTGTCTTGGAAACACTCTTCTGACTGTAATTTAGACACATCCATAAAAGCCCATCCAATTAAGAATAACTAACATTACCAATGTCACTATTTCTTTCCTGAAAGATTTTGTTTATTATATCCAGTTTTTTTTTCTTTTTTTACAATTGCTAGGAAGGAATTGACACGGTCCTCTGGAAAAAAGGAATGCGGTCTCATTAAAAGAGATGCTCTCACTGAGCTTTCTCTGACTCATAAAATCCCCATTCGACACCCTCTCGACAGTGGAGACATCCATTTTCCTCTCATCGTCTTCAACTATTTGCTTCCCTGGGAGACAGCCTCATCTCATTCTTCTTCACTGGCTGCCGCGACATTGAAAGAGACCCCTAATCAAAACATTTGTCTTTCTTTCAGCCTGTGCTCAGACCGGTGAATGAGAGCTGACACCAGAGGGAGATGTATTTGTCCCAATCAGGGCCTCATCTCCGTGTCACCACCGGGCGAGTGTTTTATCTCGACAGGGCACTGATGAATCCACCACTTAGCCTTGATTTGGAGGAGCGGCTCGCCACTGCCAAAGTGCCAGGTTAAATCACAGCGTCAGAGGCTCAGCCGTGGCCATTACAGGCAACACAGGCATCCTGCCTTTATCATAAATGCTCATAAATGTTGCTGTAATGGTCCCTGCCTTCTCTTTTGTCAAGTGAGCTGTAATTACAAAATGACTTGTATTGAATAGAATGTAAAATATACTGTGTTTTTTCTCCAATCCTCCTGTATGTTTTGGTTCCAGCGTTGTGTGAGTGTATAGTCTTCAGTTTTCTGATCCTTTCATTTATTTCTTCTCATGAACATAGCATCAAAATAGCATTAATGTGCGGCATCAGGATGCTTCTTTCGTCTGCAGAAGAAGATGGTGTAACATCATTTCTCAGGTGGTTTTAAGCCGTAGTCATGCAACCACAATTTTCCAGACACTTACAAATCTCTTCGTTTAAAGCTCTCAAGCCTTTGACACATGTGCCTCCTAATTGAAAAAGGAAATAATAATTGGCCACATGTGTCACAAATAGCACCACGCCACTGAAGACAGGTTACTGAGCTGTTAAATAGCGCAGGAGAAGGCTACTGATCTTTTGTGTTACTTCAAAGGGACTTGTTTTAATAGAGAGGCTCAAATGTTGGACCTAAACATCTTTATTTTCCCTTTATACTCGCTTCACTTTGCATAAATTCTAACACAAACCAACAGAGAGTAATCCACCGCAGGCTTGGTTTTCTAATAGATCACTTTTACCCCCCTATAACAATAATAGGGCTCTAATGAAAGCCTCCATTGTTCCATTGGAGAGGTTTTGACTTAACCTCTGTCTGGTTGGCAGATTGTAAGCTGTCAGCAGCTCTACATATAAACGCAGGTGATGAGGAAGAGTGTATTACACTTTGGATTTAACCAAATGCATGTCCATGGCTGCAAGCACTATCTGCTACATTAGTGAAAAAAGCTTTTTGGAAAAGTGGAGAAAGCCTGTGTGTGTGTGTGTGTAGTGTGTATGTGTGTGTGTGTGGAGAGAGATGAGAGGCAAGCTCCTGCAAGCTAGTACCTGTCAGACAGAGTGGTATGTTGTTACAAGACAAGGAAAGGAGGCTTTATCAAGGTGTGCAGGATACCACTGACATGAGATAAGAGGCCTTAGTCGGAACTACATTATGCCACACCTTCACTAAGAGGACTCTGTCAAGACGGGAGTAAAGAGATCCATTTCAGTGTTGGAGCCACCATAATACTTGACTGCAGAAAGCCATTACCTTTCAAGTATACACTCTACCTTTAAGTGCATATAAGGCAATAAGCAGACACTCTAGCCTGTAATTTCATTTGGATTCCCAAAGCCTTTCTTTGAAATTTGCCTTTAAATGGACAAAAAACATCATTTCCAGAAAGCTGTAGGCAATGTCTTTAAAGTAGAGTTAAAAAAAAGGGGAAAGCTGTAGTGTGTTTGGAATGGGAATTCAGCTTTTATAAAAGGTGTGGTTTGCAGTGAGAAAATCACACCGGATGATTGTCTGCAAAAAAGTCTGCATGTCATGGATGGCACTTGAGTTAGGAGCTTTACAACGTGTCCTAGAGCGTCCTCTACCAGTCTGTGTGGTTTTTCTTCAGCAATACATCAGCGGGCCCTGAATGGGACCACAAAACATCTCCCCTCGGACTTGCTTTCACACACAACACCCTTTCCATGAAAATCTCTCAATCAAAGCTTCATTTGCATTTCAAAGTAGCACTTTAACAGCCATGGAGAGGACATAAAATCACACCTGCCTTCAAATAAATAAATGGGAATTCAAAATGGTGTAAAAAAAATTGATATAAAAGCAAGAGCTGGCAGAAAACTAAGCTTGTCATATTTTATGTCATTTACAGTACATTAGCAAATGCCATAAAAGTGCACAGCTGTGTGAGATGCAGCAGTCGTAGGATTTACGGGACTTAAGGCAGTCATATAAATGGGAGGGTAATGATGGAAAAAAAAGGTTTGCCAGAAACTGTGGGCAAAAAGCCTAAAAACTAATTGAAAATGCTCCTTTTAACTCTTTGGAATCACATGATTTTCTAAACAGATCCATTTGTTCAGAGAGCTGTTTATCAAAGTACTTTGCTTTAAATGGAAATACATACACCTGACTCAAGAAAAGCAGAAGCCCCCCCCTTCACCTCAGCCAAACATATTTCCATTAAATGGCCTTCTTTCATCGGATGCTATAAATTTTTTTTTTTTTTTACCTCCTTGCAAATAACTTGAAACAATTTAATCGGTGTGTTTAAATTCCAAAGCACGTCTATAAAAGACATCCATCTGAGAAAAACAACCTTATGTTCACTCTGCTTGATAGGCGTCCATCAGCCGGCCTAACCAGGCGCTGAGCATCGCCCCCGTTGGCCATCGCTGGTAATCAGCGAGTGAACACAAAAAAACCACAGTCTTCAGTGGATCACAGGAGTGGTTTGATGCTAAGGCTCAGGTACCTCTCATCTCAGGTTACTGTCTCTCAGCGCCCCTGGTCTCCCCCTGGGCACTTCGCCACATCCAACCGAGCATCCTGGTTGCTAGACTGTAGAGCCTCAAGAAAGTCTTTTTTCAAGACTCCTCTCCTTTTTTTCCACACCTCTTGAACTTTCTTTCGCCTGCAGCGTTGCCTGTGGCCATAATTTAGTTCCCTATAGGGAAGAGCTTTGAACCCTCACACTCCTCCCATCGCTACCTCCAAACCCCCCACGCAAGATTGTCTTTACCTTTTACTCTTTTCCCATTTTTCTAATTTGATATCAGCCTTGTTCTCGACAATTTTTATTGTCTGCGCTCGTAAATCTCTTTGAGGACTTAGGTTGAATCTCTTGTTGTTGTTTTTTTGAAAAAAGAAAGAAAATACAGAGCAAGGCACCTTATCTCTGCACATCTTCTACCTCCTACACAATTTAAAAATCGGTTGACTAATGACTGGTACACGTTTAACAACTGAATCCTCTCACCATGAAGTGTTTACAGAAGAAGCTCCGCTGTTTTAAAGTGCATTCACACAATATTTGGTCACTTTTTCATAAAAAAAGCCCTTTAGAGTTCACTTACAGACTCCCACTGGCTCAGCAAGCAATGATGAGGTGTGGGACTGAGTCGTTCCTTTCACACTCATTAACATTTGAGTCAGAGTCAGGTTACTGCCAATGCCTCTTACTCACAATTTAGCTCTACTAGAAAAAGATACAGCATTCATGTAAGAGGAGGGAGCGAGAGAGAGAAAGAGAGGACTGAATTGCTACTATGGGTTTTAGAGTGGGGAAACATCCTTGACTGCTTTTGCTCATTGGGAATATAGATCGTTACAGCAAGAATGCCAAGCATGAAATGCAGTCATAAAGACGGTGCCATCTACTGTAGAGTTCTCTCCAGAGATCAGCTATACCTCATTATATCAAACGATCTTCCATTTAAACCTGTTCATAATCCGGGGGAAGGTCCTAACCACCTTGCCACTTAGCGTGCATGGCCAGTGGGTTGTGGAGGCACGTCTTAAACCACTGTCAGCGATGATGACATGGGTTTTAAACCAATTAAAAGACCTCTCAAGAAGACCCAGTTGGGATCCTCTGCAGGTTTTTTTTTTTCTTTTTTTCTGTGCTCTTTGTTTTTTTTTTACCTGGTCACTGAACTGCCTCTGTGGCTCCAGCACTCATGTAGTTACCCTTGGATTCTACCATTGGCTGCCATTGCCTCAGTTGTCAGAGCCTTTTGTCCCAGTGCTGGGCAGCGAGCCAGCTGCTAGCTGGAAAATTCTGCAAGGCTCTCAAACAAAAAAAAAACAAAACACACACACACCAGCAAATGAACACTTTCAGGTGTACACACAAACATGCAAGAATATAAATATGGATGTACTCGCATATAGAAATGAAGTGCAACTTTTGTAGACGCTAATGTAGATAATGTTGTGCTACTGAAGGTCAGGTCAGGGGAGATTAGAGTGGCTGCCCTGCTCTGACAGTCTGACCTTTAGTAAGCTAGTCCTCACTGTGTGACTTCTCTCCTTTTGCCTTGCATGATCTCTGTGGCAATGCCTCACTTGCACAGCCTGGAGGGTTGCACTCTATGCATGCACTCCTTAGAAATATGATCCAATAGCCAGTTTAAAGGCTTAAAAAAGTAAGCAGCAATCAGTACCAGAATCTCCAGCATTGCATTTCTTGGACAATCTGAGAGTATAGGAGAATAGGAGTGGGGACTTTTTGAGGACAGGAGTCAAAGTCCGCAAATGCAAACTAAGCTAGATACCTAAAGAGGAACAAAAGCATCTTAACTGCTGTTGAAAAAGTGCTATGAATGGACTGTGGCATGGGAAGGTGAGGCTGCAAGTATACATCTCAGTTAGCGAGTTTGTTGCAATCAGTTTGAGTGAGCTGGACTGGCGATGTGAAGTGATGCCCTTTGGGATGATAAACATCAGCTTCTGTTATGCTACTGCAGGCAGTATATGTGTGTGTGTGTGTGTGTGTGTGTATGTGTTTAGATGTGTGTTTGTATGTGTCAGTGCTACCCTTCAGGTGTAAATGAAGAAGAGTGGAGATATGACTCTCAGGCAGTTTCAGACCCTACAGGATGACAACGCTTTCCCGAAACAGGCTGCAGAGGAGCAATTAACATGTCACAACCTAAACCTTCTGTCCTGAGCTCCCTCTGACATCGTCTGACTCCTTCTGTCTCAATTTCTTTCCCCTCTGCCTCTCTATCTGCAGCCCAATCTTTTCATAGCTTTTTTTTTTTCCCAAGGCTGCCATTTGCACCCTGCAGATAACTGGATAGACACAACTAAATCTGTGGAGGTTGACAGCAGGTGCCATAACTATTCTCCATAAAACGACAGACTTGTGGTCAGACACAAACTTTAAAGCCAGACAGATGTAGTAGCGTGCATCCTGTGTTCAGTTGCATACACAATACAAAACAACATATCCTTGGCTACAGGTTAACCATTGCTCATATGCATTGTCTTTAGTTTTAAGCTTCTATCTGCAACTGAAACGCAAATTGCTTCTACAAAAGCTCTGGCACATTACAAAAACAGATTCAAAAACCAAAGGACGACTGTTAGCCTGATAGGAAATTTCTTGAGTGCTGTATATAAATGAGGAGTCTGCCTGAAATGAGCGGTGTGCATTAACATATATCCATTGTAGTGACACCATTATTACTACTTTGTTCTTTTATTCGCTCTCATTTAACCTTGGGTGAAATAGTGCTGCATATGAATAATAGGTTGCAGGTCCTAACCTGTGCGCCGGTGTTACCTTGCGTTAAAAATACCCTCAATACATTACCAGGGTAGAGCAGTATGCATAATGCCTCAACATTAATTTGCAGGTGCATATTTTTTATGAATAATTATTACTGGTATGCCTGCATGTCTGAGGTAATGAAGTCCTCATGCAGAGAGAACGGGCAGGGAGAGGGATGAGAGAAATGGGATGTGCCAGAATAATAGGGGGCTGAGGCCTCTGGAAAACAAGTCTGTGGAGAGGATGATAGCTTAAGAAAAGACACTTGGTACGATTCTTGAAAAGAACACTATTTATAGAAGTCACCCTCAACTAAGTTTCACTTTAAGAGAAAATAACTGAGTTTAGAAAACATTTGTGCCCATGAGACTCAACCCTCTCCACTGAGGCCCCTGCTAGTGCTGCATAAGAGGCAGCCCAGGAAAAAAAAAGGAAAAAAAACAAGGACCTACTGTATGAAAACATGTTTCAAGCCTCTGTAATGCGATTTCTTCTGCAGCTGTTTGGATGATGTGCCTAATGATGCACCAAATGTCACCATGTTTCAAACATTAAGCCTGTTGCAGATCTATTCATTGATCAGTATTAATCCCATAAGCTGCGTTATATGTGAGCATGCACACACTTAAACTCTCTCTCTCTCACACACACACACGGAGACACAAAGTAAGTATGTATATTTGTGTGCAGAGGTTAAAATGATTATTTTCCTCCTTCTTTGTAGCGCATATAGCAACAAACCTGAAAAGAGAGAGATGAGTTGAGTGCCCACGTGAATCAGATTAGCAAGAGGAGTCCAGACAGGAAATCATAGCAGCCATTGTTGCTTTGAGGCAGCGATTTGAACTTAATCAGAGGTACTATTCTACTACTGTATTAAATAGATAAGAGATGCATGCGTATGAACAGAGAGGGCAGATGTGAGGTTTGCAAATGTTATCCTGCTCAACAAGGACAGATAGTCTACTTTTGCTAAGCTAATAGCTGTTTGTATTCATTCTCACAGTTGGCTGTGAGAGATAGAAATGATTTATTTGCACTTCTCATCTGTATGGGACACTATCAAACACTGATGTTGATATCCCCGCGGAAATGTTGATCGAATAGCTTTCTTACTAACAGTATATCTGCCAGCTGCCTCATCTGTGGGCAGCATGCATCAAAACAGAGTCTGACATGAAGTGACTTTTCATCTGCAGGCTTTGGAGTCACGTAGGTATAGATTATGTCCTCTCTCTCTCTTTCTATCCTCTGTCTGTCTGTATTTGCCCTCTGTCTCTTTCTTTCTCCAAGCCTAAGGCATATAATTTGTCGTCTGGAGATATTGCTCCACTCTCTGTTGCCATCACGGTGTAGCATGTTTTTCGTGATCTCCAGGATCAAGGGGTTTTGAATAAAAAAGACTTCCTATCATCCAATGACCCCAGTTTCACGCTGCAAGGCTCCTAATGAGCCCTCAGCAAATGGGCTGATTTTTTTCTTGTCTGTGCCAATTGAGCTGTGACCCGGCTAAGGCCTTGCAAATCAAAGACATCTTGAGTCTACTCATTATTTACTTGTGACAGCTAGCAGAGAAACATGATTAAAGCGAGCCAAATGCAATAGAGGGGAGAAGAGAAGAAACAGTGCCGGCGAGATATGTGCACCGTATTTTATCAAATATTTGCTTTGCACTTCAACACAGCTGAAGGTCATAGCTGCCAATTAAACAGAAAAAAAAGCAAACAGAGGCTGTTTATAACACTCTTTTATATTTACTGAAGACTTGCCCAAACAACAGAAAGAAAAGAAAAAAATCCTTAAGGTATTCTTACAATTTAATTATGGCATCATACTGTAGTTGCAGTGTTTGAATGTGAAAGATGCAGAATGATCATTTCCCCTGTATGTCTGTGAGGGAAATGAAAACATGACTTTGCTGTGTCCGTGTGGCCATCAATCACTGCTGGCTCTGCGCATGTCTAGAACCTTTAATATAGCGTAAAAAAAAATCACTTTGTCTGGATGTCACCGCCTTGTGTCACATTGCTAAGGAACACCTGGAAGGTCAACTCACTCAACATGCTTCTCATATTCATGATGGTATGTTTAGGAAAGTCGTTTCCTTATCAAAAGGTTGAGGACATGAGTCATGGATAGACATGTTATGAATGACAAACTAATCCTGCAGTTTCTTACAAAGGATATCTCTCTGTGAGAGTGCAGCAAAGACAATTAAAAGAAATGCCAAGCTTAATATTACACCAATCAATGATTCTCGCCATTAGCTAAACTCCCTAATGAGCAAAAGCAACAAAAAAAACAAAGAAAAACAAACAACAAAAGAAACGTGTAGTGGTTCAGCACTCATGCACTGCTGGAAGAGAGACGCTGACAGTAGATTCTTGTGTTATCAAAGCTCTGTTGCTCGAGCATATGTTGCAGCAGACAAACATACATGCCAGACACAATTTAGCCATTAGAGGAAGCTTTTAGATGTCAAGGCAACACGTCCTTAAGGAGGAAGCGACGAAACAGGCCTTCAGGGATCTCACCGTGAGAGAGAGAGAGAGGCTGAATCTAGATTGTCCCCACCAATGTGAAGAGGGCTTAATTAGGCCCGGGTATTTCATTAAGGAAGCCATTAAAGTCAGCTTTGTTTAGTACAAGACTGGCGTGCCACAGCGGGACACTTGAGCCATCACACACACACTTGCACACTCATGCAACCACGTCAGTGCTCATCCAGTGGACCTAAACAATATGCAGCGGGGCAAAATTCCTTTTACTATAATTAATAGGGACTCTCCCATCCCCCCCCACCACTGCGGGTGGAGAATGCATATTGTATCCTCAATCCAGATTCTCTTACACTCGCAGGGACCATCCGTCAATTTCGCCTTAATGTATTTAGTGGCGCCAAACAAGGACGAGGGGTTTTGAATGAAATCATAAAGGACACTTAGATTGCCATTACATGGAAGAGGGGATCCCATATATCACACTCCAATGTATGTTCATTTCCTGGAAATGATTTGGGCCTTAAGCTGAGATAAATGGTGGATTTCTCCCCCCTCCATCTCTTTGTCTCCACCTCATAACCACATAAAAAGGGAACAATGTTACCGAGCAATAAAATTGTAACTTCTGCCTGAGATGCATTTCATATGGAATATTTTAATTTCGCATTGTGTTTTTCTCCCTAATCATAAACAAAACATATTGTGTCCGATTTCAGAAATTCCTAATCCTCACTAAACGCAAGTGGAAAATGCTCTACAATGTTATTCTGCTTAGTGTCAGTTTAAGCCGAGCCATTGACTCGCTTTCTGCCAGCCCGCTTTCCATTCTTTCCAGTCAACTGATCTCTAAACCGTTTGTTAGACTCTGCATGCAGGGACTGCAGAAGTCATGCCATGAAGGAATTGGAAAGATGTGAAGACGGCAGGCGAAAAAAAAAGAAGAAAAAAGGAAAAAAAAAAGTGAGTGAGAGAGAGATAAACTCATCTCTGATCTTAAGTGACAATTTGACTTGGCATTTTGCCAGGAGAACGCCATACTGATGAAAGAGTGCATAAATAAAGGATGCAGAGGAGATGTCAGCCAGCTACAGGAGAGTGGAAGAGACAGAGAGGGAGAGAGGGGGGAGGAGAGACAGAGAGGGAGACTGAACCGTTTGGACACTTCTGGCTAGATTCCCTTACCCATTACAGAGTCTGGATCTGACTTCACATGTCATTAGAGGCAGTGTAAATCAGCAATTAGGTGCACAAATGAAGAAATGTCGGCTATTACCTGGAGCACAACAGGCCGACAGACCTTGCCGCAGAGCATTCCAGCACAGTCAGGATCCCTCGTCTTACAGCCAGCCAACCACCCACACACACACGCACGCACACACACACACATACACACACACAGACACAAGGGTCTCCACTCACAGTTCAATTGAGCAGTTCCTGACTGATTTTGGCAAGAGGATGGCACTGAGCTGCATGGCTCAATTAGACATGTTGTAGTTTACAGACAACTGTTCCCCGTGGAATTATCACAGTCTCTTCTCTCTGCTTAGGGCCTCAGCAAAGAACGAAAGCGGGCAGCTGGGAAGGATGGATGAATATTACACATATCAGTAATGTAAAAGTAAATAAAAATTAGTTGGAGAAGATGTGCCTACGTTGTAACCCTGTCTCTCATTGAAAGCAAACAACTGAGTCAGACACAGAGAGGTGAAATCACAATGTCAGGCTCCTTGCAGGTTGGTGTTTTTTTCTTTTTGCTCAACAACAAAATTAAAAAAAGAAGAAAACTATCTTCATCCCCTATCTTTATTTAACCTGTGTTCCTGCACAGGCTATTGTTTTTAAGTCCTTGACAGTGAATCTATTGATTTATTATCCAATTGCTTCTTCTTTAACTTTCTAATTTCCAATGAAGGTCACATGAGGTTGGAGCCCATCCCATCATGCATCAGGATAAGACTGGTTAAAGAACTCTGGATGACTTGTCAGTTAATAACAGTGTTAAATTTAAACAAACAAAGACCAGGGACCACTATAGACAAAGTTTGTTCTAATGTAGACTGTTGGAGGAAAACTTGCACACAAGTTCAAGTCTTGCCTTATTGCACTTTGCTTTACCTAAACCTCTTACAGCATCCCAGAATGCATCACTTTTAGGTTTTGTTTCAAAGCAGCTCAATGTGGGGAGGCCTGTACAGTAAAAAAGGGACAGGACAGAGAGGGGAGAAAATTTCCGTTATTGAAAAAGCAGGCCACTTTGCAGCACTGTCAACAGACTTGTCCTAATTATGCAGCCACCCAAACAGAGGCCCCTTTAATCCGCAGGCACTCTGGCCTGTCAGATTTCCTACGAAGATCAAGAACACATGCACACACTCCAAGAAGCAACCATTCCTGCACTCTCACCTCGCACCCTGAGCCAGCTAAGGCATAACTTTCCAGCACTGAAAGGAATTCACACAAGAGTGATGAAAATGAACATGAGCATGCAGCTGCCCTAGATTTACTCCATGTCCAAGTGTTGGCTTGCCACTGTGAGGGATAGGACGCTGTGACCGAGGGAGATGGAAGCGTCAGACTTCGTCTTGGAGCACAACCCTCCAGGGATGTGTTTACTCTGGTGCATGTTATTAAAGCAAACAGCTGCATTAGCCACAGGGAACCTTTTTGTTGTGAGTGTGCCCTCCACATGTTTTGGTACGACTTGAGCAGAAATGTGCAACATTGACATAAACATTCACTGCTGATGAAGGCGCATATTGCACGCAATTGAATATATCTTGGCTTCTCTGTGACCTTTGTCTTTTTGCTGTTTTTTTTTTCTCTCTCTCTCGATGCTTTTTGAAGCAGCCCACAGCCTCCTTGATGATTTGCCTGGTAATTAGATGTATCCCCAATGTTCCATGCTAGCGCTAAATGTCATTATACACCTCATATAGCTTCTTCCTCTGAGCTAGGTAACACATTATAATGAATGCCTTTTTTATTCCCACTGCACCCTCTAACATCTTCAATACCGAGACATAATACAAACGCCTCCTCTTAACATCACACTGCCTGGTGCAAACTGCTAATTTAGGTTTATGGTAGTGTCATACCAGGTTCTATATGAGCACATTTAAGTGACATCGTTCATTCCTATAGTGATAATAGGTCACAGGTGCAGCCATCTGCTGTAGAGAGGAGTGTCTACATTAAACAGTATGAGTGTGAGAGTGGTGCTTTTTTTAGTTTGAGTTGACCATTTGGCATGAGGGCTGATCCAGTAAACAAGAAGGGGCAGAAAGATTAATAAAGTCAGATTTATTCATGCTAAATTAAATTTTTCCTCTGCTCTTTGGAGGGCCTCCAGTGTAAATTTGAGAAATTCTGCCATATTTTTCTGGCCCTCCATAATTTTGTGTGTATGTGTACATGCCGTCGTGTGTCTGTTAGTGAGAAAGAACATGGGAGGCATGGCTGAGGGAAAAAAAAACCAATAACTTGTTGGCTAGATGACTGCAGCTCTCGCCTCCGTCTGACATTACAGATGTTTACCATTCAGGTAACAGAAAAGCTGGAAGGGTTTGAAGATTCTGGAGATGCTTGGAAGGATGAGGGCAGACAACAACCATGCTGCTGAAGGCAGCAGCTCTCTGCATAGAAATGCATTTTTTAGGTTAAGCCTGGCAGCAGGTTTACACTGCAGCCCCCAAATACGTAACAGGCATGGCATACACACACAAAAAAAAGCCAGCACCATCTCCCAGATGGAACAGGAGGAGCTGCCCTATGAGTCCTGTTATGAAAGGCGCACAGTGATTTCCCCAAAATAAAACCGCCCATCTAAGCAGAGTTTATATTCTTGTTGTATCTCTCTGTCTCTCACACATAAACAGAAACTCAGCTGAGTAAGCATAGATGCCTAAATGACTTTTTACCTTTTGCACAACTTTTTTTTTTTCCCTTTTTTTTTTTCCCTTGCCACGAGCTGTTTGTCTTCGACCCTCTTGCTTTTAGTATCTGGGGCCATATGAGCATCTCTGCAGTAGGATTGTGTGCTGCTGGGTTTAGAGCAGAGTTTTGGAAGGATTAATGTGACAGAGCCTCCCAAACGTGCCACAAAACCATCATCTTTAGCCCTGGCAGCAAGAAATGCACACAAAGGGGGTTAGTAAGATGAGGTAACTCCCTGACTGCTATCTACCACAAACCCCCACCACTAAAACACGGCTTTGTATGCTAATGAAACTCCACAGATAAGCAATGGCAGGCAGGAGAAAAATGTGTTAGGCATTAAATCATGCCTCTTCTAGCATTAAAGAATAATAATAATGGAGAACATCGAGACGTCTCTGGTTATTGATGTGTCTTTTATGACATGCCTCTATTGAAGAGAGTGTGACACTAATGTCTGCCCCGTGGCAGGGAGAGAGGGAGCATCTCAGACAGCGGCCGCTGCTCATTTATTTGCATGAGAGAAAAAAAAAAAAGGATGCTGTGTCAAAAAACATGTACAGTAATATTTTCAAAATCCAATTTAGTTCCTTTATGAGACTTGGAAGTATATATCAACAATAACTCCAAAATGTACACACAATTCACTGTGATCATTTCACATCTTTTTTCTATAGAAACAGGTTTTTTTTTGGAAAAGATGAAATACTTATCCAAGTCAGCTGGAGGGGAGGGTGAAGCTCGCAATATTGCGGTAGTTTCTCTTTAAACCTCCCCTGGCTTGATAATAACAGAGTTTAGTTTGAGGAGACTCGTGCCCCAGGTGCCACCCTGTGACAGTTGTGTCAGATGGAACAAAAACCACCATTTGCACTGTTGGCAGCACTTTTCATCCATATGCTGTGGAGTGGGCAGTCAATGTGGGGCACTCAGCTGGCCGTGTGGAGCTGGTCAGGGAGACACAGTGCTTTTGCCCAAGGCTAGCTCTCTAGGGATTTACTGTTTCTTTGTTGTGCATGGCATTCAGAGTATGCTGGCAACTTTCTGGAGCCCATATAAACCAAACAGTGTGTGTGTGTGTGGGGGGTGGTAGAGAAATACCAGAGGTGCACAAAATAACACCAACATCGAGGTCAGCTGAAAGAGAAGCGGGAGCAGCTGTGTTACAAGTCGCCTCAAGAGACGTTAATAAGACCAATTCAAGATTCAAGAGCCGACTTTGCTCATTTGACTTTGATTTGAATATGTTTTTTTCAAAGATGTCATGTGACACAAGCGATTCCCATTGCAAATGTCCTTGCTGTGCAAAAGATGTTCAAAGATGTGGTACTTTAGAAATTATAATAAAAAAAAAAATGTCTGTCTTTTCTGAAATCTTAGTGGAGTAGTTTCACATGAAAAAAAAAGCTTAATTATAGAACCAACTAATGAAATAAAACTGTTTTATACCATTTTTTTCTCCACTGAAAACATTTTTTTAATTGTAAAGAGAAGTTACTGGCCTCTCTAACACTAAACTTTTTTTGCCGATAAAACACCCATCACCTCATAACTCTCCCTCTGCTCCTCTCGGTCAGCAGGTCCACTTTTTTTTAAAAAGAGGAGCAGGACAATAGCATCATAATTGGTGTGTAAATAGTTTATGTCCTTGGACTTTCGCAATAATTTCTTCTCGGTGCCACTGTTTTCCTCTCTCCACTGTCTCCAGCAGTGCATCCTGACACTGAGGTCATTAAGCATCCAGAGTTTTGGTTCTATTTCTGTTTCCTATCTATTTCTGTCTTGTATGTGTGTGTTTTTTTATTTTTTCACACTGTACAGCCTAAATTCCCAGAGCTCCACCTTTGTGACCCCATCTTGGCTAAGCGAGGTACCCGGAGCAGATCTCTACTCACTGTACAGCTTCATCCGGTGTGTGTTGTGTGTTCCTCTGATGGGTGGGGGGCAAGGAGGATGGGGGTAGTAATGGCATAGCGTCTTCCTGGGGCGAAGGCTGAGCGCAGAGATGTTAGAGAGCATCGTTAAAAGCATATGAGCGTGCTCATAAGCGCGAGTGGCCAGGCTGCTCAAGAAAGGGCAAGCTTTTACAGGGACAACCTTTGGCTACGAGTGCAAGCAATCAACATTTTTTCTTTGTCCAAGGCTCTCAGAATTCCTGGGTTATTTCCCTCAGCTGTGGGTGTCCATCTGTAGTTTGTTGATTTGTTCTATCTGTTTTTTACTCCCTCTGTTTCACATGCACACACACAGAAACACACACACACATTCGCTCTTGCTCTCTCTCAACATGGTTGTCGTCACATGGCCGTGACTGAATGTTGAACCAGCAGGTCAAAAGTCCCTAATAGGTTGTTGCTTCTCAGACACAATAATGGCGCTGATTCACTTTCTTTATAACACCGCAGCGTTAATGGAGGGCCAAGGGTGACAGTAACACCATATGAAAATAATAGTGTTTGCCATGTACTGGCTTGTTGATTTGCTGCCTGATGGATTTTTAATATTCACTGCCGGGTCGTTCCGGACGGTTGGTTGTGACCATTTAGCAGCTCAGTGCTTCTGGTCAGGAACTGCGCTGCCACCACACAGAGGTGGCAGGGGTTGGGGGGGAAAAGACAGAAAGGGTAGACGCATCAAATTAATGACGGTCTGTGGCAAGTCTGCTCCGGCGTTGGCCGCTCTGAGGAAAGAAGATGTATGTTCAATGACTAAAAAGGTTTGTTCTAATTAACAGAAGAGACTGTGTCTGGATGGAGAGGCAATAATCAGGTTTGGAAAGAGGGGGAAGGAGAATGGGGACGCAGTGACCTGTGAGGGACAGCGACGAGCAAATAGAGAGAAAGCAATGCAGACTTGGTTAACTGATGGAGACAATTATAGTGCCCTCTTAAGGCCTTGTAGCAACGACCTTGAGTGACTCATTGATGTCCAAACACCTTCAGTGCAGAGTCATATTGTTCCATCTGTTAGAAATAGACACAGCCTCTATCCATTCAAGTGAATAGTACATCTCATGTCTTTGGCACAAGAAAAAAAGAGCTTCTATCTTTACTCAAATTTATGTGCTTTCTCTTAAAAGAACACCTTTTGAAGTATGAATCTCCAGCAATTTAATACAAAGTATGAGAGCTTCTGTAAAAGGGAACTTGAGAGCCAAAGGAGACATTATACAACAGTTCAACCTTGTTGCGCAGGTTGAGCAGTGCTCTAAATGATGAGTAAACCGATCTTTATGTGTAAAGCTGGTGGATTGACCCTCGAAGAAATGTTCCAATAATAAATGAAAATGAGTAATGTGAGACAGACATACTGTTTTGACCAGACCAACGGGTGCTGACCACAGGAAAGTATAAGTAAATAAACTGGATATTGTAACTATTGTTGCTTTGATAAAAGGACACTAGAGTGACACATGGCAACTGGACAAAGATCACAAACGAATCATTTAAAGCTGAAAGATATGAATACATGTCAGAGATATTGTGACTTATCTTGTGTATGATTTATTACAACATCAAACAAATTCACTGTACAGTGAATGCATTTTCCTATAGAGGTCACAACCTTCAGGGAAGTGCTCTGAAGAACTCTGGTTATGACATTTACACTCCTACCACCTGGATGTAACCTCTTCCCTTTGAGCTAAACGAACCTCGGTTAGCTCAGGACCGTGCATGTGTACCTGTCATCTTTTATTTACCGGGACTCGACGCTTTTCGCTGGGCATTTGAAAATATTATGTTTCTCACAAACAGATTATTTCATGAAGCTGTCTGTACAAATTCGCACTGTGGTAATCCCTTCAGTCTCAGGTTTTTCTTGCAGATTAGAGAATATATTCCACTCAGGCACTGTGTTATGAATTCCCCTTCATTTGTAGGTTGGCCTAATTTGACACCTGCCTCATCATTTACAATTAGGCATTATGGGATGTAATTGGCCATCTGCCTCTGCCATCTTGTGTTCCTGGAGAGGGGCCATGTTTGTCTACTGCTGTTTAGAGAGCTTGTACACTTGGAAATGCCGTTGTTCTAAACGTGACCGTTGATTCTTGTAGCTTAACCAAGAGCAGTACGGGAACCTGAAATTCATCATTAAATGTTTAACATGTACAACACAGATGGTATATAAATTGCCCACCTAAGGAATAACACTTTGTAATCAAAGGAGTTTAACATGGAGTCAAAACATAACTGAGAAAAAAAAACCCAATAAAAGCTTCTTATTCCTTTTGCTGTATTTTCTGCTGAAAGGTAGAGTGAAGATGATTTTAGGTTGGTGATAAGTCAGGCAATTTCCAGCAATTTATACGTGCAGTAAAAAGCACCTGAGCGAAGATGCCGTGTCACTGTTTTGTAATTGTTGAGCATAATCATGCCATTAGAAATGCAGAACCGGGAGGAAAACCAGTGGATGGTGAAAATCTGACAAAAACACGCTGAAATTGAAATAGGAAGATTTAAAGGAGCAGATACGTGTTGCCTCCTCAATTATCCTCACCTCTAGTTAACTCGAAACCCTTGGCAGGTACTGTAATTGCTCTGTTCTTCCTGTCAGTCACAGTTAACTCTCTCCATAGCTGCCTCCACTTTTAGCTCCACCTGTGCCCCGTCGTCTGCTCGCTGCGATGACAGGCACCACATTTCTGATGACAGGCAGGGAAATCTTGAGTGACAGTGGCTTTCATTCCTTCATCCCTGTCATTCACGCTGCCTGGCCACTGGGAACAAGTGTTTCAACTTAGCTTGTTGTCTCTGTGCTGCAAGTGCTTAGCATTGACAGTTAAGAATTATGTCTACCCATGTGCATTTCTCAGAAAACCCCATGGTTGATGCTTGTGTTTAAAAAAAAAAAAAGGACAACCCACAAGCCACTGTGCAATAAGTAAACGACCTCGTGCGTGTTGCAATGATCAAAAGAGCCTTTGCTAGCAGATTTTTCTTTGGCTTGAGGCATTTTGTTTCCTGCAGTTTGAACAGTGCCACTGAAATTACTACGCTTCCAATCTTAAAATGGGTAATTTTAAGTCCACTACTAAAACAAGGGGGCGACAGTACCTGTGGGACCCGAATGTGTTTGTACACTTGCATACTGCATAAACAACAGCTCAGTCGCACCAAAATGCAGATTTATTTCTTACAGCAGTGTAAGAGCTGCAGTGTTTTTTTTCTGGCTAACATTCCTCTTCTTTGTTTTTTTTGTCCAAATAAAGTTGTTTTACTTGTTTACCCACATTTTTCAGTTTTACAACTGAGAAAAAAGCTATGAGGTAGGTTTAAATGCTGTGTATTAAAGTCACCATTTCACAAACATAAAAAACATAAAACTATGACTATAATTACACCTTAAAAATGAATCATTCCAAAATAATATCATGTATAAAAAAGTAGCTTTTGACTTCTTTCATCTTTCAGCCCTGCGGTTCTCAGTTTGATCTCGACGCTAAGTTCACACATACTGTCCTCTCACACGTCCTCATTTTCTTAACATTTCTGTTCTCCTCACTGTGATTTGTTCATTAGCACAGCTTAAGAAGCATTAGGGTGCACATATTTAAAATATGCGTGTGTATCGTTTGTGCAGAGAGCCACTAATAACGTTTTTTCGCCTCTGGAGAGATACGATGCTAACTGTAGCCATGTTATGATAATCCATGGGGAAAATGTCCATCACAAACCAGGACACAAAGGAAGAGTCCTTATAGGAGCTTTACCATGCTCAGTCTGTACATTGAACAGTTACTTATAACAGCTTCCTAACTTGGGCTCCGGGTTTATATGTGTGTGTCAGTGAGTGTGAGAATGGGTGTGAGTGGTTGTGTAGACCCATAGAGTCAGAATTTGTTTTTTTTTAACTTAGAAAACACTAAGACCTTATCTTCCTCATTTCATTAGTTATAAATTGTGCATTTTCATAGCAGGTATTGGTCAAATACCAGTCTTACATAATGTAAAGTCAAAAACAAAACAGAATTCATCATCTAAGGAAAAAAAAAACAACATGATTATAAATTTTTCATATTTTCCTCAGACACTTTTTTATCATTTAATGCCATAAGTCAATTTTTAACTTTGAATTTCGCGAAGGTAAACAGAGGCCCTGATGAAAAACCATGTTGCACTAGCCAAAAGACATCTTATGGATTTGTTTTACTTGTCTAGGTTTTACCTCATCAATTCCTGTTGTCATCAATATTGGATGAGCAACTTGGGAGAAAGAGGATCAAAGAGAATGTTTTTGCACATGGCAAGCATGTACTGGCCATTTCTATATTTTATATAAATTTACCACTTTAGCACAGCCTATTTGTCTCACGGTGAGAGAGAAATGGAGCTTACCAGTGTTATCTGTTTCCCACCGGTTCTTTGCCAAGTACTCTGCTCCTGTGTTATGATTGGCTAAGCTAGGACTCATTTTTTTATATATGTATCTTTCTGCGTGGTTGGTATGTATTTGTGCCACAAGACTTGAATTCTTGTGTAGCAAATCACAGCGACAGCAACGCTGACACTATGTGGCCTCAGTCTATATTTATCAGGCATACATGTTTTTTCAGTGAGGCATCCAATGTTTTCATTCAGCCATTTGCAAGGCTATTCTGAAAAAAAATACTGGAAAAAAACCGAACTTTAGCACACAGACAAGTAAGAAAAGACCATAGACTAATTTAAGCAGAGCAAAGATATAAGTGTACTAGATTTTCATTGATCTACTGAAAAATTAAGAGAATAAAGGACATATAAAGGATTTCTTTCCATAAAAATTAAGGTGATCATAGGAAGGTATGTGTCTGAAAAAGATCTAAAGCTAAAAATTCTGTTCAGGATGAGTGATCAGCTTAAACAGTTAGCTGCATAGCTAACTGAGCTACCAAGCTAAAGGCAGCTACTTGCTACATCCAAAAAATATTTGACATATAAGCCTTTCATTAAATGCAGTTTAAATTAGCTTCATTAGTGACTGAAGTTATTTATTTGAGTATTTATTTATATATTTTTTTTATTCTTAGCTATGACTTTGGCAATGTTCTAGGGCACACGCCTCATCCAAACTTTTTTGTGGTACACAGTGAAAAACATCTAAAGAGAACAAAACTCTCTGATCAGGTCCAGATTAAGGAAGCTGTATATTGAAGTAACTCTGTATGGATCAGAGCACTGAGCCTGCAGGACACCCTGCATTTGAACTTTTAAGGCTGTGGGTTCATGTACAGCTTTTGAAATGTAAATGATGCAATACAGGGGTGTATTTATGCAAGTGTTAGCTTGATGGTGCATATTGGTATACATGCACCGTCACACAGCTCTCAGCTTTTTCCTCATAATTTCATGCTTTCCTTTTACATCCTGTGCTTTCTATGCATGTAAGCTCAATGTTAGGTTACATTAGCACCATAACCCCACCTCTGTCTGTCTGTCTGTCTGTCTGTCTGTCTCTTTTACACGTTTTCATGAACACAGATGTATCTGCAGTGTGATGTAGTGTACCCTGTCACAGAGGTGGGAGGCGGCTGGTTGCTGTGTCACTATGACAAAACATGACAGATGTGTTTAGGCAGTGGAGTGCCGGACCTGCCACACAGCATTAAGCTCACATAGTCACAGAGGACAGCGCTGGGTATTCCCACACAGGGAGTCCAATCATGGACATAATAATGTTTTGTCCACAGTGAGGATCGGATGTCGGAGGCGGCCTGAGAGACTGCTGCCGAGCAGGAGAGCTGTTACTCAAATCATCCTGGATATCAGGGATTCACTGCTGGGTTTGTTGATGTGGAAGATTTTGAGGAAGTCTTCGGCTTAATGGGCTTGCAGCTTACAGTGAATTTCATTAGCTGAAGTCAGAGGATTTACCACAAATTACTGACATGAGTTAACATAAAATGATCAAAGACAATCTCATTATTCCTCCATCAGTCACTGAGACTTTTTCCAAAATCCTGATTAATCATTTATTCATCATAAGAAGGGCCACGCACACCGGGTTTGGGGAGCTGACAGATTTGACAGGTATCCTAACGCAGCTTTTCATGTTCGTTTCTCATCTGCTGCTCCGATGCTGCTCAGTGAACTACAAGGCAGCCTATTGTCGATAAAAATCTAAGCCGATGACAGATCCCTTTTGAAAAATTTAGCGTGTTTGATGAATTATGGAATGGCATAATGGAAGTTGTGGAAGACCTTTTCTCCCTTAGAGACCTGTGGTCAAAAAAAAGTCATGCGATATCCCACCTGCTCCATAAAAGAGATGACTTGGAGACATAATGAACGTAGCCTTTTGTCCCTATTATCGACTCACCTGTGGTCAATTTTACAGTGCTGAACAATGGCAGTTACCCCTGATAGCAACTTCAACTCGATTTAAAGCCAGAAAAAAAAAAAAAGAAAAAGTACAAAGACATGACTTTGCGAGTAACCTTGGGAAAATGGGGCTTTTATTAGCATAAAATTAAGTGCCAGATTCATTACATCATAAGCACATGTACATAAAATGAGTAGCAGGAAACCTTTGCTCTGGACCATGAGGAGCACTTACACAATATGATTACCCAAAGCTTAATTACCACAGAGAAATAATCCTGGGCAGTCCTAAAAGTCCAGCCAACACATGTAATAAAGACCCTTTAGATTTATTTGTTTGTCTGTTTGCACATTTGGCTCCTTCGTACCAACTGTCGACTCCTAAATAGACTAAGCGTTAATGTGCTCAGCTGAAATCAGACATCAAGTCCTAAAGCAACTCATTGGCCATTTAATTTACTTTGGCAGATCAAAATAAATAAATAAATAAGTCGGTTGCTGAATGTGAAATGAGCACATGCTTTTTTTTTTCCCCCACAAAAACCAACAAAATCTGACACTAAAACCAGAACGAACATGAAAGCTGGGAAGATTCCACCTCGGGGATGAAAAAGTATCTGTGATGAGCAGGATCTGCCAGTTTGGGTCTTTTTAAGTGACTGACACTGCACTCTGCGGTGTTGTTTCAGTACCCAGGCTGCACCCTATACGTCTCTCTATAGTCTGGTCTCATCTCTGAAGGATAGTGGACACATCTGGCCTGGGGGAGCATGTGTGAAGTGCAGCTGCTGTCAACATGACTGTGGTCACAGCAGAGGTCAGCGGTGCTCGGACCCTCTGGCCAAAGAACGGGTCCCTCCATTTAATACCATGAAACAGAGGTCTCTTTTTTTACCGTTCTCACATACGTTCTCACATGTGTGCATTTCGATCCCGCACCCCCCCACAATCCCACCATGTAATCCCAGACTCACACAGTAGTTTACACAGGCTCTCACTCCCTCTCTATCTTTGATACATACATGGGTAAACTCATAGGGTCTCTCACGGTTTTACAGTGCAGTAGATTTTATAGTCTCATAAACCTTAGGCACCTTGCATGTGATGAAACTCCTAAATTTACAAACTGCTTAATGGTGAAGCGCTGACACCCAAAGGACCCTCACATTTTACTCAATGACCACTCTCCACTTCACCAGCACTCAGCCAGACAAAGTATCCATCCATGTTAAAAGAACAGCGAGCTATCATAAACAAAAGCAATATCAGCATAAGTGCCCGCATAAGCAATATAAGTGCCTGCAAATATGACACAGTGTGTCGGAAGCCCTCCCACTGCTCCCTGAGTCATGTGGCTGTCACCATGGCAATTGAGTCCTCTGATGAAAGCTGTCCACCAATGAGATGCCTACGTCACTCTAATCGGTCAGACAGCCTGTTCATGCTCACAGCGGCGCATCTACCCACTAATTTGTCAGCCGTAGGCTTTAGAATCCGCACATTTCCTTTCTTTTTTTATCCCCCCCCCCACACTACCACTACACATACAAGAGATCCTAATGAGAGTGCACATGTTCAGCTCCAGACCGAGAGTGGTTTTGACTTTATACCTTAAGCTAGGACTGAATACAACACTTGATGTTGCGGTGTGGGTGTGACATTTCCCAGGCGGGGGCATATTCACACACCTTTCACAAGCCCCTGTCCTGGGGCAGAGGCTAAAAATAATCTGAGGATGTTGCAGTGAAACCGTTTCACAATAAAACCCCTCCTGAGCCTCGGTCTTTTACTGCTCCCTAATTGGCTACAGGACCCGCTCACCTGCTTTATTGGATGTTTTGACAGTGTAGGAGCCAAAAAAACTACCCCCGGCCCCAGAGTTTGTTTTTTTTTTCATTTTATCACTGAATTACATTTTGTTCCTAAAGGGTGCAACAAAGAGCTTAAGATATTTAACCAGGTAATCAGGGTTAATCAGGGTAAATACGTAATTCAACCCCATTATTTCAACATAAGTAACTTTGTGGTTGCTTACTGTGGTGCTATGCTATCAGTTTATGTTCTTCATAAGATTACAGCAAACAATTTCTTGTGTACATCTACGTTAAAAACAAACAAACAAACATAACAAAATAACAGGTATAACAAAGACAAAACAAAAATAATTGTAAGTGGGCTCATATTGATCGCTGAGGTAAACTGAGTAAAAGCAAAGTGCAGCTAGATGAGTCACTGGACATTTTACCTAAAAAGAGGAAAATATGTTGGTGCAGGTCTGTGAAATCCAAACAGCATCTACTGAAGATCTACACATCTTGTCTTTCATGCTGTTTGTTGTTAGTCTCCTGGATCCGAGACATCAATGGAAAGTGTGCTGAATCCATCAAATGCTCTCTGCAAGCCACATTCCCTGGCTGTCAAGGATAAAATTGATAATCCTTTAAAGCTCTGATTAGATGTTTCTGCATTGAAAAGCAGCTGTTTATACAAGGTGATTGTTGATTTCCTGCTCTGAGTTCACTCAAGATCACGTCTTATTCTCTTCTAAGACTCCATTTGTCGTAAGTGGAGGGAGACTAACGTAACCGTGTTCCTGTGCTGCTTGTGCCAAGAGACAGTGGCTGTTTTCTTTTCATTAGTCGGCTTTGACTTGCGCTCAGGGATTGTATATTATTGACACACTTGCTCTCCGGCATTGGATGTGAGGGAGCATGAGGCTAATGGAGCAACCTGCCTAAAGGTGTGGCTTACCACCCTGCGGCTGTATTGTGCTCCCGAGCAATATGGCCCCGAGTAGCAGGAGAATTAAAAACAAGCCCTGTCAATTTTCATTATTAGGCATCAGGTGCTGTGCCAGGTCCAGCCGTCATGCTCGGCTGCTCTTCACCATCCTCGGAGCCTTTTAACCCTAATTGGCAGTCTTAAGTCGACTATCCTGGTGCTGTCGAGGAGAGATACAAGGAGATCGGAGCGAAAGAGAGAGACTGAAGGAGGGGAAAAAATAGAGATGCTGTGTAGATACAGCAGAAAAAAGCTTAGATTGTACTGAGTAACCACATGAAATCTGAGTCATTCTTCTAACTTTTGTGATTAATCGATGTCAAATTTAGCGTAAATAAAGTTACTTTTAAGTTAATCTAAGTACAACAGATATATAGCTTATGTGAAAAATGCATCAACTCAGCCAAATGAGGTTAAACTTTTTTTTTTTTTAAATCCTCCTTTTCCACCAATCACACACATATTTATTTAGGACAATGGACACTATTTCATTGTCTCTGACTGTCGAGTAGGTGAATACCTTATCTTCCGAACACTGATGTGCGTTTCCCACTGAATAAGTTGACTCATAAGCCGTGTAACCATCCCTGCTGCTCCCCTCTCCTCTCTCCTCCCTGCCGTTAAATGCTAAACCGAGCGAGCCATGCTAATCGGTGGGAAGAGGCGACTAAAGCTACTGCTAATCCATTCCGGAATTACGGGGGAGAACAAATTAAGAAACTTCAACTCATTAGCTGAGCTTTAATTCGCCGCCCCTCCTGGAGTAATCCCTAAACTCAGCCTCTCCAGTTAATTATACTAAGGCCCTGGATGAGAGGCCCTTCATTGTGTTGCTGTTGTTGTTGTGCTGCGTTGAGTTTGTGAGGTGCATGCGGGTGTGTGTGTGTGTGTATGTGTGTGCTGGTTTTGCCCCGGTGGTTTTAACTCAGAAATGCAGGCCAAAAAACATCAATATCACAGCAGAATCCTACAGTGAGAATCACCTAATGCTAAATATTTTTCAGTTGCTAAGATAACTGCAAAGCTCTGACAATTGCAATGATTTATTTATTCAAGGGTTCAGGCTGCAAGGGAGATGAAGGGGTGCATGTGTGTGGGAGTGAGTGTGTGTGTGTGTATGCACTTTTTCTATCGGCGGTTTGGGGCATGGAAGTAAACTACATGAAAATATAAACACCTTCGATCAAACATATGCATCGATCTCTTTTTTCTCCGTGCCGGTTTTAAGGGAATTTTTTTTCGGGGCCCCCTGTGCGCATGTGGGGAACGGTGGGTACCGCTGTGATGAGAGGAAGCGAAGTCGGAGAAATCAAAAGAGTCCCTTTCAAGAAACAGTAACCTGTGCCAAGCTACATACTAAATCATTTACAGGCTTTGGCATTTTCTCTCAGCTCTGAGTATTGATATACACAAATGTATGATGCTGGCCCTTTTTTCGTGCAGGAACCAGAGAGGCGTGGGATTTGGCAATTCTGACTTCAGTTTCTTTTGAATGTTTTAACATCTGAGTGTAGAAAGCTGCAGCCTAAAAGTGTGACACTGACACTGCAAGCTCCTGTTCTCCGGTACATTTATATATGGTCCAGATCGTGGAAAATAGTATTTCTCTAAATTACCTCATACATTCCTCCGATGCAAGATTTTCTTCTTATTGGACTTGATTGTTCTGCTTTACGTTCCCCTCTATAACTCTTAGCCGTGTGCACAAAAGTGGAAATCAATAGCGACCACATTTGATAAATGGTGCAGCGACATAGGTGCTTAACAAGGACACCCTCGCAAACCGTTGTGCTAACCGAACACAGTGGAACTCTTTGTGTTGTAACTCAAAAATAAAAAAGTACATATTCACTCAGTCCTCTCAGAAAGGCGTGTGATAAAATGGATTTAGCCCTCGTGTCTGCGAGAGTGTTGAACTCATTTTCATCTGCAGCTGCAACATTTCAATCTGTTTTTAGACACCAGGTTCTTTTTTTAAAAAAAAAAAAAAACCTGACAGTAGTTGCTGTGGACACCAACACTTTTCAGAGAGGATTTCAATGGCTTTCTGAGCTGTTCGGATGGATTCACATTTGAACTTTGTCATTACATGGGTGATAAGCCACCCATAAGAGAGGCTTTTGTAATTTCAAATATGGATAAGTGGCAGTGGAGGATCAAGCAGGAGCGATGGATGGATAGATGGATTGAGGGATAGATGTGCAGGTCCCTGCTTTAAAACCACTTCACATGCCTCACTTATCTTGCCCAGGGACGCACGTACGGATTGTTGTAATCAGACGAACACCCCCCCTGAGAGGCCTTAATATGGAAACTGTGTAATACCTGTTTCCAATTTGCTTTTGTTTACGCTCCATTCGCACAAGTGGCCGGCCATTTGCAATCACTGCCTCGATAATTAACCTCCGGTATTGTGGACCAAGATACAGGATGGATACTCTTGTCCCACCCACTCACCCCACTTCCACCACACCCCCACCTCCTCCCACACCCTGCTGTGAGCAACATTGATTTGTGGGCCATGGGAGGTTAGCGCGGGCGCCGCTTGCCATGGATCCCCCATCAGGCTAATGAGGCACAGCGTGACAGCTTTGGTGATTGGGTGAACAGGGGACGCTCCTTTGTGGCTCTTCTGTCACTGAGCGACACATACGCATGCCAATCCCCCCCTCAGTGCCATAATGTTTTCCTGCTACAGGGCCTTATTCATTAAAAAACGGGGGGTCAGTGTTTACAGTTTAGTTTTGATGTCCAATTCAATTTTGATGTCTCAGTGAAATGAACAAAGATCCTCAACTGAAAGCAGAATGTGATGTTTGTGAAGTTCTTTATGAAGAACAGGCCATTAAGACCAATAACAGTATGTTGTATTTGAAGGAAAAAGTTAAAGAAATAAGTGGCAGTGCATGTCCGTAGGTGGTCGGGGTTGTATAAAAGGAAGTAGGCATTGTCAAATTCAATTACAAACTGCATTTTAAAAGAAAATAGAATACAGGTACAAAGTTGGACAGAAAAGAACTGAAGAGAAACAGAAAACCTTGATGCTTTTTACTGTTTTAATGAGTTTTTCTGCACACGAAAAATAAGCTTTTGTTCTGTTTGTCTCACCATTGTTCTACGGTGTAATAATGTTCATTGTGTTGCGGATCTCAAGGTGTAATACATTTTTTAGGGAACGCACTCACAGAAGGCAAAGCATTTAAACATGACGGGATTGTTGCGACGCTTGAACCCTTCACACACCAACTCTCTCTCTCACACACACACACACACACACACGCAAACTCACGCACAAACGGCGAGCTCACTCCTCGTTCATGGATTCCGTCTCCCCTAAAGGCTCAATCTGACGGCAGATCAGATCTCTCATCTAAGGCAATGCGAGACCACAGCTACACTCACGCCAGCAGCTAAAGTGAGAAAAAATAATCTGTCTTTAATACCTGAACCTAATTAGCTCTGAAATCTGAGGTTAATTAAACAAAAGAAGGTTAAATTAAGTGACTGGGATTTAAGTGGCGACATACCGGATTAAAGACGCCCCCGTCTTTCTCTGAATCACTCATCCTTGCTTTCCACAAAAATCCTCTTCTCTCCTCATCCCCATGTATTTTAAAGACCCATGCAGAGAGGTCTATATTGTAGTCCATGAAGGCAACGTTGTAATGGCGCTCAGTTGTTTCATACAGTTACTTTACCACACACACACACAAACACAGAGTGGAATGAAGTCAGATGAGCCAGAGAATAGCACAACATGTTTCTTACATAAAGGTCAACATAAAAAAAAAAACCCTTACTAATTATGTAGTCATCCCGCCACAGTGCATCTGTTTGTACTTCCCTAATGAATGGCACTACAGTGATCAGAATTAGAATACCTGTCACATACTTCAACTAATTGGCTAACAGTAAGAGGAAATTGCTATCAGGTTCCTTGCTTATAGATAGAGGGCAGCCCCAAAGGGGATCAGAGCGCTCCAATGAATGCTTAATTTACACATCAACACATGGTCATCATAAAGCCTCCTGAGTGAGTTTAGGACTCAGTGGAAATGAACGCTCTTGTCTCCCCATAATCAACTTTGATGGGCAATAATGCGCCGTCAACAAGTGCCGAGGTAATGGATACATTTCACATCATCATATTTTTTAAGGTCATATAGAGATAGGAGAATGAATCAGATGTTTTTTTTTTTTTTTTCTAATTAAACTTGTCTGTTTTTTGCAATCTATTTGCAAAAAAACACTGACAAAAAGAGAGGAAGTAGAAGTTTAAGTGATCATAATTGAGCGAGGGAAATTTCATCTCCTGTTGCGCTGCATGAGATTAACATTTTTTGTTCATTCATTTGCAGGGTGCCCTTGACCAATCATCACGTTTAGGATTGCAAATAACAAAAAAAAAAGAACAAAAATTCTCTTCACTCCCACTCACAGCGTCCTCATCCGCCCTCGCTGGACTGTCGAGCTGGATGGAGTGTTTTTTAGCACAAGAACTCCTGAAATACATGCATGTTCAAAGTGATGTCATTTAAAAAAGACTTGATGAATTAAAAAAAGAAAAAAAGGGAAAAAAAGACATCTCAGAATGATGTTTTACCTATGCAGAAGCCTCTGTACTGTCACCAAGGCCATGTGAAAGACAAGCCTGCAACATTGTGTTTGAAAGCACTACCTCTCTGCAAATGACCTTTTGTGGGTGGAGAGAAAAGCCGATTGGCCATCCAGGTTTTTTTTTTTTATATAGAGGTGACATGATGATAGTCCAGCCATCGCTGGCACTTGAAAGCCCACTACTCTTACCGCTGCCACCTGTGCTCGTTGCAAAGGTTCGTCTGCACTCAGGCTTTCAGCTTTTCTGTCTGCAGCTAATGACGTTCACTGGCTTGCAGGGAGAAAAAACCAGACTCTCGATAAAAGCACCCCCCAGGTATCTTAACCTTATCAATCATGCCATGGAAAACAACCTAATAAAGAAAAAAAAAAAAAGAAACAAACAAACAAAGAACAAACATAAAAATCTCTAGGCAAGGTTTCTTCCACTAATGGGCCCTCACACGACTGATTGCCTTATAGTTTTTCTTCCAGATGGTAGCCTGGCTGAAAAAGGGCGAAGGCGACTTTTTGAGCAGCTATTTCATGTTTTCACATGGAGGAGAAATCTGCTGCGAGTGGGCTATGTGCTAATGCTATTACTGGATTGCTAGAGAAGCGAACAAGCTGTTAGGAATGCCGAACAAAGAAACTACTGCCATATGTAACCCTATAATCATCGAATCCCGGTGAAGGTAGAGCCCTTGGTTTAACCACCACGCTCTCTCTATATGCTCCATCATTATCAGGTAGATGTCAGCACATCTCTGCGCCTTATTTAGACTCTGTGTCCACCTTCACTGGAGTGCCTCCACATGGTGTTTGGATATAAAAAAATGTAACCCTATCCATCCCCTCTCTGTCTTTCCCCATCTTACTCTCCTTTTTTTTTTCCTTTTTTCACCCCCCTCCTCTACAGAATGAAAGGAACAGCCCGAGGGGGGTCATTTGTATCTGCTGCCCCTGTTCCTTGTCTTGGTTGTCCAGCCTGTAGGCCATCTAGTCATATGGAACCAGGTGTCAAAAGAAGTAAAAGCACAGATTGATGTCAGGATGTCAAAGGATGCTGTAGCGATGTGGAGGCTTCCCTCCTTCCTCCCTCATTTCATTCTTTCTCACTGATTTGAAACACACCGCCGGGGAACGGTTGAGCTGGTGGTGGTGGTGGTGGTGCTGGTGAGGTTTCCTGAGGGGTCAGCAGGGTGACATGCAAACATTATTTTTTTTTCTTTGTCTTGCTGTGTTCATCTGCCGCCCTCCAGACAGCGCATGCGTTCAGAAAAAAAAAGAATGTTTGGCTGCGGTTCCCGGACAATATGAAGTCATGGCCTTTTTCAAATGCAAAAAAATGTTGATAGTGTTATTCCGAGTACTCTTGCAAATGCGACACCTTTTAGATAAAATGAATTCAGTGGTTGAAATTGTCACAGTAGGTTTTAAAAGTGAGCAAATGGGTTGGGGAAAAAAAAAAACACAAGTACCTGCAGGTTAAATAAAATCATACATTCCAGCTGCTTAAATCATCTGAAAAAAGATGAACCTTTTTTTTTTACAGGTGTCATCACATTTCCTCGACACCGCTGAGAAATGTCGAAAAAACTACTGTACACTGTTGACTGATCTATTGACCGAAGCCTTTGAAATAGATTACCGAAGTAATCATCAGAATGTGGTTCCTCCAGGAATCAGCTGTGAGAATGAATGGATTACATGAAAGTAATTCCAAGCTCAATATCAGAAGCTATCCCAAAGCCAAGAAAACAGATTCTGATCTCATAGTGTTGCTGTGTCCTCGGGCTCTCTGCAGCGGTCTAAGTACCTTTGAGACTCTCTGGTGCATAAACCACCTTCAGTTTATAGCACTGTCAAGGTCAGAAGTTCACATGGAAATTTTTGCACGTCCTCCACTATGGACTTGCATTATGTTTCTCAGAATATTTGTGAATCCTGGAACAGTCCCTCGAGCCATTTTATATCACAAAAAATGCATTTAAAAAGCATGTAGGTTAAGATATAAACACACAGGAACAAACCAAACAAAACACGAACGGTAATTTAAACAAGTGTCTTAAAAAATATGCTTTAGAATAAGGAATTCCACCCTGAATTCCCCCTCAGAGTAATGATATGGGTCTGCATCTGTCGCTCTCTGCCCGTGGCAAGACCCCATCTCCTGGGAGAGAAGGTAACAGGGGCTAATCAGCTCCCTGTGACATCTTCATCACAAACAGCCCCACGCAAACACGCACACGGCCGCTCAGTCACACATGCAGACACACACACACACACACTCAGACACACGTATGCCCGAACAAACACAAAGACTCGCAAACACAGCGCAGACAGATAAAAAGGATTATTGTCTAACAGGCCAGCAGACAACAGGACAGAGGAAGGACATGCTGCGTATGTGTGTGTGTTCTCTCTCTCTCTCACTCTCTCTCCCTCTCTCTTTCTCTTTCCCTATCTGTCTATCTGTGCGTGCCAGATTATGTCTGTCTCTCTTACCTTACGTACACAAAAACCACACGACACACAGCCTCATCTCTCTCTCTCTCCACTAAAAAACAAAGCCTTTCACTCCTCCCCTGCCTTGATCACTCCTCTGTGATTAACGGACGAGTAACGTGAAATTGCTTATTGACTTGAACGGAGGTTATCTATGACATCAATGTCTGATCCCCCTCAGGCATCCACATGCAATAGCTTTGTGACAGGTTTATGCCTCAGGCAATGCACAGGTTTTGGCAACAAAGAAAAAGCATTTACCGCCGCGTGCCTGATTTCATTATTTTCTATTTTGCATATGCACAGTTTGCTGCACACAATGGCATGGCAAGAAGAATGGGAGCATGCATTTTGATGACAGTAAAAATTCAATAGGGTACATTTACATTTCAATTTTAAGCATTTAGGGAGATACATGTTTCCAACTATAATAAGCTGAGAATTTTTTTTTTTTTAAAAAAAGGCCCAATTATACAGCACTTACAATGCCAGATACATACAAGCAGAGAATATAGACAAGTGGAAGGATAAACACAGCTACAGGCAGGCAGTTTCAATACCATGCTGTGTTTGTGTCACAAGGTTTTTCTGCAAGTAGAACAGCACCGCAGTATATGTCACTCATCATCATGGAACAGTATAACTGAATTGCTTGTACAAGTCTGAGCTTCCTCTTCTAAATGTTTCGCAGTCCATCTTAAACACCAGAAAGGCGTCTGACAGCGACTTTAGGCCCGGACTCCTCGCAGCGATCACAGGAGGTTTACAAAACGTGGCATAGCCTCATGTCTGGATGACCCCCGCTGTGTTTAGTATGCGTTTGATAAAGCCATGCTAAATTATCATACATCTACTAACCCATCGATCAAAGTGTGGCAGCAACTACAAGACAGCAGGACTCTGACACTGATGTCTCCTCTCATCTCCGGCTGTAAATGAGAACACGCTTCTTTATGCTGTCTGGGGTAAGATCATTTTTTGGACCAATTTTCAAAACAGAACAAGAAAGTGTCCACAAACTTTTGATGGAATTAATTGCAGTCTGACAGAGTTACCAATTAACTGAGGGGATAGAGAAATGTTTCTGAAGTTTTTTAAGGTTTGAAACTTGAAATAAAAACAATATTTGATCCACAAAATATGTTGAACAGAGGTGATTTGGTCCGGGGATGGATTTACAGTGGCAAAGAAACGAGTGAATAATCACTAAAATATTACAGGACACAACAGGCAGCTGTGCGTCTCCACGATCCTCTCACTTCTCTGCAACTTCTCCCTGCCATTTGTCACCGTGATCATTAAAGTGACACTCCAGCATGGATTCTGAAAGCTGCAGTTTAGTAAAGATTTGAGTTAGCATAGTAAGTATAGAATATTATAGATCTAAGATGAAACTCAGAAAAAACGTCTCAATCACAAGTAAGTCTGGTACTTCAGCACCACGGATAGCTCCACTGGTTCAGCACCACACAGGAACCAAAGAGTCGAACTCATGCACAAACCTCAGTCAGATAAAGGATTTAAGAGTCAAAAAGACTATATTTTTTACATATTTTAATCATTTTGCTAACAGGAAGAACTTTATTCAGTTACCTACTGTTTTTGTCCTTTTTCTAAATGATTTAAATCTCTAATATGTTCATGTATGCATGCTGTTGCCTTTTTGGGGGGAAAGAGGTAATAGAAACAATAAAAAAGATGGTAAAAATCATGTTGGTGACATTGTTTGGCTGTGGTTTGGATAACATATAGGTGTTTTATAAAACCACATGGCTAGCATGATTTACCTTGTGCAATATTCTGAAAAGAATCATAGTAAGATCCATAAAGACTACGACTCGCAGAACAGCTGGCGCGTTGGAGATTTCAATGTGTTTGACTGCAAAAACAGCAGACAATACATTATTTTTTTTCAGAAACAACCGTGGTTTGACAGACTGTATTGGAATTTCTAAAAAGACAGCTCTCCAGAGCAATAAAATGAGAAAGAAAACAAATACTATTGTGGTTAAAGTGCCAGTACTTACATCCATCCAATTTTTTATTGAATTTAGTTAAACTTTCAATAAAAATTTTCTGCATGAAAAGCCCTGGAGAAATAAAAAGTGTCACTGACGCAGTCAAAAAAATAACTTAAAGTACCAAAGCTTGTATCCAATTCACTTTTGGCATGAAAAAAGACGGATAAAATACAACTTTCTTTTCAAAATCTGAATAATTCCTTTAGCATCGCCCCCTCTGCCCCCTCAAACGGCCCATTCGTACCCTTTGTGAATATTTTATTAAAGATGACTCCTCTGAATGACGACCTCTTAAAAAGTCAACCTGCTCTTTATGATACTATTACTTCTCCTTTTTTAGGGAACAAACACACGAACAGACACCAAAAAGTCTTCTGAAATTCTGCAAAAAAACATCACAGATGACGAGTATACCAAGAGAAATAAATCTACTGACAATAAAATAATGAAAAACAAGAAGACCGACAGAACAGAACCGTTGGAATAAACAAGTCGACTAAAAGTGAAGATTACCTCCACACCTGTTTTCGAGGCTGCCACCGCTCCACCTGCTGCCAACTTGGGTGAGATCAGTATTAGTCTGACATTAGCTCAGTCTCAGCACCTTAATCCCTGGGCAGAGGGCAAACACCTATTGGATATTTAGCTTCGGAGCAGCTGCAGAGATGACGCCTGATGCAGGGAGTGGGAAGGGGAGACATGAGGTTAAAAACCCCATCTTTTTACCTCAACTCTCTGTGTACCTCAACCCCTTCTTGCCAATTGCTCACCTCTCACCTCCTCCACACTCTGCAGCCAGGTAGACTTTCCTCCCCTGTGCTTTCTTCCTGCTTTACTCATGCATGAAAAATATGTGCACTTGCACTTAATGCACACACATACACACACACACACACACACACACAGGCACACACAAAGTTGAACCCTGACAACCAGTGGGCTAAACCTAGCATTTACCTCAGCAGCTGGGTTCACCACCAGCTACAATTACAACCATTAGCATGCTTAATTAACGTATTCGCTGGCAGCTCATGCAGGCTGAACATGGTTCCTCCTCTCCACCTAAACCACCAGGCCTCCAGAGATACAACCCCC
The DNA here is from genome assembly GCA_029814665.1 of Acanthurus lineatus. NCBI lineage: Eukaryota > Metazoa > Chordata > Actinopteri > Acanthuriformes > Acanthuridae > Acanthurus > Acanthurus lineatus. Next base: position 7,659,063 of record JAPZDV010000024.1, on the reverse strand, counting down.
ACACTGCTGCCTTGGAAGTTAGAAAAATTTGTGGAAAAAAGACAGGAGAATATCATTATGCTTCTCGGCCTCATAGGAGAGAGATAATATAATAGATTCTTTTAATATGTTTTTTCATTAAAATACTCCTCGTTACTTTCCGTCTCATTGACGTTAGGTTGTGATTGATGCAGCCTGTTTCAGCGGTGTTCTTTTGACTTGATGTGCATGGCCAGAAACAGTAAGCATGCAAATTAAAGCAGATGAATAAAAACATCAAAGCTTTGCTCCTCCTCATTGTGGCACACTGGGTGAGAGACTCCGGCAGCAGAGCCAGAACTGGCTCATCTCCGAAACACTTGACTGCTGCCTGATGGTACCAATAAAGACCTCCTCTCTCAAAAAGCTCAATCCACCTCATGTTGTAAGAAACATTTCTTATCATTTAAAAAACACTGTTCATCACACATGAACAAGCATTTTTACATCTACAGAAGAAAACAGTTAGGCTGCTTTTATACTGCAGGTCTTGATACTTAGTCCTAATGTTGTCTATATCTGATTATTTTGTTTTTTTCTTCTTCAAAATGTGATCCATATTCACTTATCTGCATTGCACTTGCCTAGCACAACCTGCATTTTTATATAAGAGTTTGGCTAAAGATCCAGAAAAGGCAAAGTGAACAAGCAAATGCTAAAACGAAAGTAAATATATAGCAGCACCATTTCTGAGTAAAGCAGTTGACTTTATTTCTACTTTTCTTCGGCTTTCAAAGTTTAATGTTTTCAGTAGCAAGCACATAGAGTTCTCTGCACTTGCATTAATTTCATTAAAATGCAGAATCTTCGCATTTTTAATAACCTGCACACAAAATATCCGATCTATCCACATAGATAGAAGATGCACTGGCAGATGTCCAATTCATATCCGATTCATTTTCACATATGAATGAGGCCTGAAACAGATCTGAGAATATTCAGTCGCATGTGATTTTTTTTTTTCTGCTTATGTGTTCATGTGACACTATACTATCAGGACCACATGGGAGGGGGAAAAAAAAAACACAACTGGATCACTTGAATGATGTAGTTTAAAGGCAGTCCTGTGTTCTCTTTCCTCACTCTGCACAGCTCCACAATTGTTGCTAAACACCCTTAGCTGAAGTCACACTGACTCCTACACCAGAAGTAAGTGAAGAAAGAGGAAGCTGAGATAGTCTGTTACACAGACCCAACTCCTGCCAGTCTCCAGCAATAAGCAGGGAGATGATACTGGACGAACACAGAATTCTGTTGCTCTAAAATATTATATCTTTATAATCCCATTTTTTAAATTTTTAAATAACATAGTCTAGGGGAAGCATGCAATATAATTTCACAAAAGGTCAGAGGACGTTTTGCAGAAAGAAAGAGCTACTATCACAGTTTCACAGGCCTTATTTAGACACTCATGACTTTTATAGAATTTAGAGATTGAAACACCATTTGTATGTAAGTGAAAATTATCATTTTAGTCTGTTCACTGTAAATTTTATGTTAAGATAGAAAAATATTGTGTAAAACTGGTGTGAAGCCAGCTGAGAGTAGTATTGAGGCCTGAAGCCTTAATTTTGTACCTTGGTAGGTAATAAAAAAAATGTGACAAAGAAACAGCACAAAAGAAATATATAGACAAAAAATTAAAGGTTTTATTAGTTCAGCCTCTGGGGCTGAAAAAAAAGAAAACCCATTCATCCAACAGCCTCTTGAAAAGCTTCATTATTAGAGTTAATTTGTGTTTTGCCTGTTAAATACTGTTAATATGAAGCTGAAGCAACAGGATGTGTTTGCTTTCCTTTGGCAGTAGCTCAGATCCACAGCTCTCTACTGATCACAGGTAACGCCGGTGTTGTCACTGGTGTATTGACTGGTGAGGAAATTTTCTCAACCTGGCAACCCTTGGCTGGAGAATCCTCGGCAAAGTACTTTGGAAGAAGGACATAACTTTAAACAACAATAATGTAATGGTACGACAATGCTGGAGGAAATGAAAACCCAATTAGATGTGGGCACTGATGCACAGTCCTCCGGAGAGACCGACCGGCTCTTAGAAATGTATCATTGTGCTCAACTTATTAAGATGTCATCTGTGCGAGCTCTGCAGGTTCAGGGTAAATACCCTCATGGCATATTCTTCCGTGGGCACGTCGATTCACCCTGTCGCCACTTTTGCAGTCGATGGCTCTTAAGTGGCTGTCATTGGCTGCCTTGAATGCTTCATAAACATCCTGCGTTTTTTCACCTAATTAGGCTGGAGGGATTTCACTGAAATGTAGGTGGGTTGGAGGGGGGGCTTTCGACTCCCATCCACTGTGCTGAGGAACCTACTGCTATGTACTGCGAAATAGAAACTTTACTTTTCCCTTCTTCTTTCTGTTTGTCAGTAGCAGCAGTGATACATCTCTGTGTATTTTATCAGAAGGGCCCAGATGCCTTGTAACATTTCAAAATTTCAGAAACTGTTAATGCAAAGAGGGCCAGTGGGGCCAATGGGCTAAAAAGCTGCATGTTTTTTTTCTTAATAAAAATTTGCAATCTTTTGGGAACAACATGTTGTTATTTGCTTTCATCAGTGCAACCAAAACTAGATACAGCGGTGAAAGTTACTGAGATTAATCATGGTTACGGTAAACACTGTATTCATCTACATAATACATTTCCAGACTTAATTTTTTATAACTGATTTTATATCTTGAGCATTATCTACTAAAAGCAACAACAGTTTACCATCCAATTAGACTCCTGGCAGCGAAAAATACTCGCCTAATGTAGTTATAAAGTTGTTGATTGACTTGCATTGGTTTCTGCCAAAATTTCCACAGACACACACTCGCGCACACACATACACACACAGATATGCAAGCAGATACACACATATTCATGAGCACGCATCACACACTGTGTAGACATTTGTGAACGAGACATCTTAGTAACTGGACCAGCTGACCTGAGACTTGGAGAGCTGCTGGAGACTCCGGGGAGAAGGATAATAGAATTTCTCCAGCCGCCTTCCTGTTAATTACAACAGACCTTGGCTCTGAATAAATATTTATTCAGAGGGTACAGCAATCTGCATGCATATTGTACTAAACCAAGCACTGCCCAGACAGAACAATGGCTGAATATGCAAAACAAGAGTAATAATAGTTTTATATATTTAAATGTGTGGGTAGAGCGCAATAGTGCTTTTAATTATAACCCAAGCATATATGCTAAAAACAGATACAATGACACTTGTGTAAGGTACTACAGTATGAAGTGTTCAGCATCTCGAACGGAAATGTGTAATTATATTATTAAGTTCCTGTGCAAGGTCACTCCGAAACCTCCGTAGCTTTGTGACACATGTAACAGTATTCAAATAGTTGTAAATAAATTCATTTCTTACCAAATTAAGGTATTAAGGAGAAAAAATATTTTTGCAAACAAGCATTTTATGTAAAGGTTGTTGGTCCCACTTTTTGTTTTTTTTTAAGAATCAGCTGCATCAACTGCAAAGACATATTATGATGTTACCAATGATTTGACCAAAACTGCTGTTTTGCTATATATTTCTATGGTAAAATTATAACATACTGTTAAATATATAAATATAAAACAGCTGTGCCTATGTTCTCTATCTTCTTTGGGCATGAATCTCACACAGGGAGGATACAGAAAATTCAGATCTATACTTTGGCTGGTTAGCTGGCAGAACCCTACAACAGTTGGCAGGAAAATATTGAAGCGAAGAAAGAAATACAGGATCCAACGTCACACTGAGGTGACTGAGAGGAGAAAAGCAAAACGACATGAGTCACTGCCTGAACTGGTTCATCTGTGTAGACAGACTTTAAATGTACATGTGCAACAACACACATGAATATAAACTGAACAGTCATGCACTCTCTCTCTCTGTCTCTCTCTCTCTCTCACACACACACACACACTCCCCTTTGCTCTGTGGGCCAGGCAACAGCTGTGTTTGGTGCAAGTGGAAGAGCAGCTAATGAACCAAACGGAACGCTTGACAATTCACATCTGCTGACACTCTCCAGCTGCCGCCAGCAGGCTGGCCTTCGCAAGCCCTTCTAGACCAACACCCAACGCCAGGGTAAACACCTGGGTAAGACACCACAGACACACACACATGCACACACTCACATGCAGATACATGCACACCATATTCCTGAAAATCATCCTTTTAGTATGATCTCTGCTACTGCAAAACCCTAAGTTTGATGGGATTAAGTGTAATTGAGGTCACAGGCAAGAGCAAGAGCAAGCTGAGTCCATCCGGCTGCAGCTAGCATACCACAGAAACCACAAACAAGCGATGCATTTACTGTCAGAAGTTGCATAAATTACTTGATGCATTTTGTCATATGCAGTGTTACCTTGTTATACACTGGAGCACAACATCCTGTAGCATCATACTGTTTGTGCCTGTCTGTCTAAGATACTGCGCTGTGTGTGTGTGTGTGTCACTTCACTGTCTGCTTCTCAGTATGCAAAGACCTTATTTATAGCAAGGTCGGAGGAGGAGGAAGCCTTCCTGTCATCACAGTAGAGAGGTCAGTGGTCCTCCTTCTCCACGAGGTCTCATTACAGGCTTCTCGGAGGACAAAACAGACCCTTGATGTGTCCCATATGTGAACCTATAACATTTGTGTTTTTATTTTTTATTCCTGTAGACAGCGATTGCTCCACACTTCAATGAGCAACAGGTTTCTTTACCTATTGTGCTACAGAAATTGTCGGTTTTGCTAAACTGCAGCACTGGTGCAGCCCACACACACACACACACAAACATACACGCTGCAGATGGAATGATGCTCCATCTGCTGCAGTAACACGAGGACATGATGCAAGCATGGGGAGGAACACTGTGGCAAAAGTGCAGGCAGCCACGGTGTGAATACTAAGATGAAAAGTGTCCTCCTGGGTGCTTGTCATTGCCCTGCAACGTAGCCTCATTTAGCAAGAAACAGCTCACCTGTTCAGAGAAACCAGTAACATATCTATATGTTCTCACACACAGATAGGCCCCATGTGCTTTCCTCCGCTTCCTTGCTTCGTTTCATATGCTTGTTCCCTTATTCGCTCATTCACACATACCTCCACACCGATGTGTTCTCACAGAACAGCCTTTTGTCATCCTATCCCTCTCTCATCCACTATCTCCAATTTGCCCGGGATCTTAACGCGGTGAAAAATGGCTCGTCTTTTCTGATTGCATTTGATAACAATTTTGTTAAGACTCTGCTGGCAGCCGGCGAGGAGTAGTCCCATCAGCAGCTGTAGCTAATTAGCCACTATCGCTAGCTCTTTTGGCTCACCCTCCGCTGCTTCCCTTGGCCCAGTCGCTTCTAAGTATAAATTATTGGATTGTCGAGATAAACGAGGGCTGGCAAATAAGTGAGTGAAAGAAGGGGAGAGATGAAAAGGGGTTCAAGGAGGAAGCATGTAAAGGAGGAGAAGGCAGAAATGCCACAGTAACTGTCTCTGTTTGCAATTATTACCGCTAACCTACAAAGATGTCCTTGTTCATGCCAAGAAAAGTTTATATAGTGACTCTTTCACTCACTATAGTCGATTTTTGCATTGACTGTGGTCAAATGTATTCAATTCACTCCCACCTCTGCATCAATGAGATGTAACCTTTTCCTGACCACTCCGGCAAAACCAATCCACTCAAACATGTTTCTTACTTCTGTATGATGCAGGAGTCTGTTGTTAACTGCTCGATATGGATTTAGAAAAAACAAAAAAAAAGAAGAAAAACAGGTGAAAAAAAAGCCTCAAAACCACTTTTCACACACACTCAGTAATGTGTGAGATTGTTTAAGAAGCACACAACTGAATGCCCATCCTTGCATTCCCACATGAATTCCAGAGACATAGTTTACAATATTGGAGATAACAGCAAAACATAGCAAAACCCCAAACTCTGGAGGACTTGAATATAATTTGCTGTGCACCACCAAGGTGCTGATAGCTGCTGACCATACGGGGAAAATGCGACTGAATTATTGTGATAAAAAAAAGGAGGGGGGGCCTGATGAAAACACAAGGCAATCACAGAGAACAGAAAGTCTAGTCAAGGACAAGCAGCGAGCGATAACACGCAATCTTTTATTCCCCTCTGATTAATTCCAGGTCCTCTGCGCTATACACTGGGAACAGCGTCATCAGAAACCTCTATGATAATGGGAGTTTCTCTTGGGTTGCAGGAATCTGGCCAGTAGAGAGCCGTTTGAGTGCACAAAGATTAACCTCTTGGCCATCAATGGCGTGCATCTGCTTCGTTTTTTTTTTTTTTTTTTTTATCCTCCACTCTCCTGCAAATCCAGCATCCACTGTACCTTGTGTGTGTTTTGAACTCAAGGGACTGACATAAAAAATCGAGGTCCCCATAATGGCAAAATCAATACAAAAGGACCCATGCTAATGGAATTACCAAAATGAATCTATCAATTGTGCATTTACTCCTAAGAGTCGGATCTGGGGATCGGTCTTTCTTTAATGTACTGTAAAAGGGAGTGATTCAGAAGTGAGCATACTTCAGCGGGTCACCCAACGAAACTGTCTCACATCGGTGATCAGTGGACAGTTCAGTTAAGGTATGGAAATAAATCCTGCTTTCCTGGGAGAGTGAAATTTGCTTCACAGCCAGTAACATGCTATTAAAAACAATTTTCAAGGCAGTTTTTAGAGGCACGTGTTAATCAAAGTGTAGGGCCCTTGAACAACTGAAGAGGCAGTTGAAGGCAGAGAGAAATAGTAACACTAGGAGGGAAAAAAAAATCATTTAGATTAAAATAGTATCATGTTTCATTGCGATGCTTGCCACCAGTGTGCAGGAACTCCAGCTATTGCTCATGTATCTGAGAAGCTCAGGTTTCTCGCGGTGACCTGCAGGGGCTGCTCACCACCTGATGACATTTTTTTTTATTATTTTTATACCACTTTATTCCAACTTGTACTTGGCATCAATTTTTATGAGACCAAATCTTACACAGGATAGTCATCACTTGAAAAATAACTCAATGATAAAGACGGCCAAGCAGTGGATTTTTTTTTTTTAAAGAAATTGTTACTTTGGTTTTTTGGAACGGTCTCTCAAAAATGCATTAAGGCAAGGTGCATCATCAGTAAGCGTACTGTCTGAGCCGCATTGGCTCATGCCCAAGAAAACTTACAATGAGTCACGAATTGCAAAAACTCCAGCCCATCAATTCTACCTGGTCATTTGGTTTATAAAAAATTAACTCAGACATAAAACTTCTCATTTATAATATGACTCATAGCATAAACTGTATTAAATTCCCATTTGGTTAAAGCCAAGGCTAGATTTCTTCCATGCATCACGTCTTTATGCGATGTTTGTCGGTTGGGGGGGGGTATTCATGTATCTCCTTGAATGTAGCTGCTCTAGGTGCGGTGTTTACTTCGTGAGCATCCAAGCCCACATTTATCCCGTATTGAGTTTTGTGCTTTGGAAGAAAAAATCCAAACAAAGCACAGACGGATCAATCACAAGGTTTTTTTTGGAAAGACAAATCCTGACATCCAACATGTCTCGCACCTTTATGCTAACAGTGATGTGACTGCTTGGCTGCCTTTGCTACAGACGTCCCTACAATAAATCCCCCTCCTCACATGATAAATGATCCCCCTGGATGCTCAAACTACACGATCTGCAACTGCTGCTGCTGCTGCCTCTCTGTTTAACAGGTAGATAAGAATAGCAGAGTGCAGCTAACAATGGTAATTACACTTATATAGAATGAAAATTTCTTAATTATCAGGGATGTAAACATACCCGTATCCAGTATACATAACACACAGTGTATATTTTCTCTGCAGAGACATTAATATTAAAGTGTAACCGACTGTATGCATAAACCTCATCATGTGAAATTCACGGCAAAAGGATGTGGCATCTATTACTGCTATGCATTTAATGAGGCAAGAAGCAGCGGTGTAAATTCACACAAAGTCTTCTGCAGGTTCACCGGCAGGTGTTTTTGTGCTAATTGAACATATGCCAGCAGGCTTATTGGTGTCAAAAAGCAGACTCACCCCCAGTGACTGCAACTCAGTCAAGGTGAAAGGTATCAACGACGTTTGAGAGACTAACATTTTGGTTCAACCAGTTTCTTGTGACGCCTACACGCTCTGACAATCTTAGCCACATCTGAGCTGAAAAATGTGTGTTTCTGTGTGTGTGTGTGCTCACAGGAAGTTTTTTTTTTGTCTTTTTTTTGTTTTGTTTTTTTTGTAGGGGATAAAAGAAAGAAAAAACAAGTTACAGGCAGCCCTCAAAAAGCTGTTTACCAGTGTGTGTTATTTGCAATTCCCGTATTGACCTTCACATGTCAAATAGGCCTACATCTGAGAGAATAGTGTTCCTTCACACATGCTGTGCATTTGAGAGACATAGCGAGAATTTATCATGTGCTATGGTTTGTTTTTTCTTAGTTTTCAGTCATCGTTGACTTTTAAACACACAAAGACAAAAGAAAAAAAGTCTGATCAGAAAGCAAATTGAGGAAATAAATTGTTTTTCTTTTGTAAATGAGGAAAACTGGTTTTCTTTGAGTGATAAAAGAATCGTATGGTTTAAATCATTACTGGGCCAACTTAAAATCATTACAAGTTAACTCAACCTTCATCTCTGACAGCATTATGAAGTATTGATCTCTGCTTCCTTGTTGGTATCTTGGAACTTTGTCTCCACAAACATCTCTCATTCCAATTCTCTTTCATCTCCCATCCTCTTCCACTTAAGCTACCAGGAGTCTATTGACGAGCCAAATCCTGCACACTTATGAATGACAAACTGCCCCCTCAATGAAATTCCTCATAAATCACACAAATAACAGTGTGCAACCTTTGTCACACTTGACAGATAAGAGATGGATTGTGGATGCGGCGGGGGTAGAGCCAAATGACGCACCCCATTAGGTGTAGAGGGTAGAGTTATTTAAATCAATAATGCTGTCGTGTAAAAAAGAATCCACCACCTTCCCTTGAGGTCCAGACCTGTCAGATAATGACACCTCTATTTGTTTATCTTGTCACTTTTTAATCACACTTTCCCCCTTCTTCAATATATCTGCTATGAGTCCCTGCCTGTACAATGTATTGTGCTTTTAAAGTGATTGTAAGTCCAGGCTTTGTGAAACTTTGAGGGAGATGCTTGGTCCTCGAAAGCAACATGAATTTATGGAGTGGAAACCACTTAATTGTATCCTATATTGGCCTTATTAATTGCAGAAATTGCATATATTCCATTTGTGCTGAAACAATTAATCAAGGTGATGACAAAAGTTGCTGAGCAAAAATAAAAGTCAGCATTTATGTAATTTACTCAGCAAAAATGTCAAATCTTCTCTGGTTTCAGCCTTTCAGAAATTGGCATTTTTCTGTTTGATATACTAATGAAATAATTCTGGACTGCCGCAGCAAAAAGCAAGCAAGCAATGTGAATACATCACCTTGCAATTTTCAAAAATGAGTCACAAATTTTTTCACGTTTCAAGTTCAGAACGGCAGAACTGAAAAGCAGAAATGCGCTGGATACATAACGCTGAGGCTGAGATCTCGAACTTAGTTTCTCAGCTGTGAAAAGTCACGGCACCATTAATCTGGTCATCTCTATGTACTTAAGAAATGGCTGAATGTACCAGAGGCCAAGATGCTCACCACTGCAAGAGTCTCATTATCTTAAATAAAGTGTGTCGCATTGTCTGGGGGGCGTTGATAAAGGGGCCAACAGATGACATTTAACAATAATAAATTGGTCTTTTACGCAAGAAAAAAACACACACAACAACAACAAAGAAAAAAAAAACCACATGCAAATTCAAGGGAAGTAATCCTGCAGCACTCAGATCCCAAAAGTGGTTAAAGTACAAAGAATAGAGAAAAAATATGGAGTCGTTGTGGGTTGTGACTGATTGTTTTTGAGTAATAGCTCCACACACTGTGTTAGATCCTCCAGGCCCGCTGCACTGCATCTGGCCAAAGACAAAGCTAATCGCGGAGGACGGCCATGTGAGGGATGGCGGTGGATGGGCCCCACTGCAGGGCAGCTAGGCTCATGCTGGGTGTGATGTTTGTGTGTGTAAATGTGTGTGTGTGTGTGTGTGTGGTTCGGATCATGAGCCCTGTGCAGGGGTTATGGTGCAAACATCACAAATGCTTACCTCAAATATCTACATCATATGTATGTGGCTTGTCTTTTTCTTTGTGTGTTGTTGTTGTTGTTGTTGTCGTGTGTGTGTGTGTTTGTGTGTATGTGTGTAGAAGGGTGCAATGGTGTTTGCAAGCTTTGCCTCAAAAGCTAAGACCACTCCAAGCTGTGACTGCTTTGCCAAGCACAAAAGATACTTTTGTCCAATTTCTGTGGCTGACTGTTTGTAAGACAAGCAACATTAGTCATCCTCGACAGTCACTGCTATCGCTCCAGTTTAATGTTAATCCAAATAAAGTCTGCTACGTTGTCTCATCTTTTTATACGACTTATATACGTTCGCAGACATCTGTTATGTGAGTTGACAAGACTTGTGAGCACGAGCATGCCAATGACTAGTTCATTGCACGCTGTATTTTGAATGGCAGGCTAAACTCAAGCCCGTTCTTGTCTGAATTGCAGGCTTCTGAAATTGGAAAAGACCCAAGCTATTTCAATACAATCATCTCTTTTTTCCTCTGCCTTTTTTTTCCCCCTCTACCATTCTCCTCTTATACTTCAGCATCAATATGTATTTCATTCCTCAGGTCCATGTTTGAAATCATAGAGAGCTCCTGGGATAATGGCCAAGGATTCGATTCACTCTGGGCACATTTAGAGCAGAAAAGAGCTAAAGAAGCTTGTCACTTTTTTTTTTTTTTTTTGACTAACATACCTTCACAGGATAAGGTTAGTAAGAAGGGCTCTGTGTGGCTCTAAGGCCGTGATATCACATACTCCCTGGTGAAGGATAGAGACAAAAGCTTCCAACCATCTCTGGTGAGTGAATGATGAGCACGGTTGTATTGCTGTGGACTGACACCATGTTAGAAGAATGGGATTGGGTGGGAAGTAGTCATTTACCAACTTTGACACCACAGGGAAGCATTGTCAAACACGAGTGAGAATATTGAATGAGGGATGTGCGAGGGAGGAAGGAAAAAAAAGTGAGAAAAAGAGCAGCCTGCTGGCTCCTCTGTACCAGGGCAAACAGGAAAAGTAGTGGAGGTTGTGAATAACAAATTAATTAGAAATGGGAGCAAGATAGCGATGGATGAGAGGCCCGACGGACAGGGTCCACAGAAAAAAAAAAGCCAATCACTGAGCAGTGAGCTGTGAGCCCCATCCATTATGTGGGGACTGACAAGTTACCAGCAGTCAGAGCAGGAGCTGCACTTAATAAATCAAAGCTGACAACTCCTCCTTGGCCCTATCTCAAGTACAGCTTTCCCACTTCCCCTTCCCCAGCTTCCATTAAGCTTCACCTTCGGCGGATACCCGCCTCACCGCTGTCCACCTTCCAAGGGCTTTGCAAGTGCAGGGTTTGTTTTTCCCTTGTTTTTCCTTTTTTTTTTTCTTTTTGTTTAAATATATATTTCATACTGGACGTTGTAACTCAAACAGGAAAAAAATCCCATTTAAATGTTTGGTGGTCAAAAGACTAAAGGTATTTCTTTGCTATTCTTTCACTACACAAAGCAGAGTACAATATAAAAGACATGCTGATTTAACAATGACAGGGCTTTTCATGGCAGTAACCTAAGTACACTTACAGCGACACCTCACACTTCTGGATACATAAGATTCCTGGGCTGATAACTGTGTGGCATTGCTTTACCGACACATTCTGTGCAATTTTGCAGCCCTCTGCTTTTACTCTGAAAGGGATAAACATGGTCAAATTACCTGTTTCAAATTGGGGAAAAAGCTCATTGACACCTCTGCTCAACAAAATGTGCTGGATGTCATTATTTAGCACTTGTAATTTAGCACCATTTGTCTCTAATGAATGCAGAGCTCAAGAAAAGTTACATTTTAATTAAAAGAACTTTGTGCATCCAACAGTAACAAGTTTTCCTTCTCTTTTTCTTTTTTTTATGAAGTCAAAAATCTTTCAAAGGGTGATCAATTAGCACCTTCCTGGGAGGCTGAGTGTCTAAACAAGTTCTTGTGCGGTGCAACACAACAGTTTCAGCAATTAAGACTCTTGCTTGTACTAAGTGGAAAGGGCTCTCCGGGGAACAGTTAAGCAAACACGGACCCAGAGGAGGGAAACAATTACTAGTCCAGATGTTTTTACTGTAGACCTTGCTGGGATCAATTCTAATCAAGTGTAAAGGTTGGAAATCAGCCTTGGCACTCCTTTCCTTTCACTTCGTCTTGTCCTAATAAGAAGGTGGTGCTGTTACATGTCTTTGTAGGCCTTTTACCACACATATAAACACACATATAAACAGACATAAAGCATGTGCATGAGAACCTACATTTAGCTTCAATGGTGGACGGTGGTTTGAAGGTCACTGTCTTAAATTCTATAAAGAGTTAAAAGAAAAGGGCAATCTGGACAGAGAAGGAGAATCACTTAGAAAACACTGAACTTTATTTTTTTTTTTAAAAAAAAGGACTCTAACTTGCTGCGAAAAGTGGGAGCAAGGTACTTAACCCTGAACTGCTCAGGTGGAGCTACTCACTGACCCTCAATACACCTGGCAAATCAGATTGAGTTTATCACATATAAATTTAAGGTTTTGCTGAGAAGTGGTTGCTCACTTAGCGGGCACAAAAGGCCCTCTCTGCTCTGAAAAATAATATTGGACATTTCCGAACCCACAATGATTTTTAAACCTGATTTTTGCTTCAGTAATTTCAGGCCTTTTTTTTTTTTTTTTGTGACACGGTCATGAAAATGTCATCTTCCTGTACTTTATTTTTTTAATGCCTGCTCTTTGGATCCATTATCTTTGTTCACATGTGGCAGATTATGTTATGAACACCTCTGTTCAAGGTAATGGAAAGGTTAGTTGCCTTTACACAATCCCCATCCTGCTGTGCCGACAGTAGCTGTAGGCTGAGAAGGGACAGGTCCTGCAGAAAACACTGAATAATTGCAGCAAACATATTGTTTTTTACCCCCGAGCGTGTAGAGACTGTCTACCCTGTGCAGACATACAGTCTGAACTGTAAACCTGAAGTTGCCTGATAAAGGCAAGAGAGATTTCCAGGCTGTACTGAACACAACAGCTCCCAGTGCGATAATGGTATAAAGGCTGTAAGAGGAAAAGCTACTGTTCACAACCTGGCGGGATGATATAAGCAGCTTTATAATCTTGTTTGATTTGATTATTAAAAATGCAAACCCAAAAATTTAATACAGACAGGAGGCTTTTGAAAGGCAGAAACAGGGAAAGTTCAGCAAAAAATCACAAAATTTCATGAGTAAAGCATTTGGAGAGTTATTTTAGTTAAAAGACATCTTCTCTTATGTAACCTAAGATATAGTTAAACATAAAAACAAACATATGTATGTGCACAAATGTTCAAGGACACTGTCACACATGTTCTTACACACACAGGGCAATTTGCAGAATCCAGTTAAGGCTGATGTGTGTAATTCCTGCACCCATGAAAGACCAAAATTAACCTTGGGTGTTTCCCTGTTCTTCGTCACGGTCAACGGTCATATAGCACACAACTAACAAACAAGATCCGTCCCTTCTCTGTGGCAGGGGCCGAACATAAACAATTAATGCAAATGCAAACCCTTCACCAACCACTGCAATAATCCTAATGCTCTTTCTTAGAAATATGGTATAATGGCATTCCTGGGCCAACAAAATAATTTCTGCATAAATGATAAAACTTGTCCTTGACACTCTGACACATCTAGTTATTATCTTGTATTATAAATGCTACATAGTTTCTCCTTGGTGAAAAACAACCGATTATGCTCATATAGCCGTGTTAGTGAGCAGATCGGTGCTTTAATTTAGCAATGACCTCTATGGCACCAGAACTCAGCAGCATGTAGCAACATCCCTACCAGAGCATTTTAGCCCATTTTTTAAGCCCATTAATTTAGACCTCATGCAAAAAAAAAGATGGAAAAAGATGGAAAAGGAGTATAGATCG
>JAPZDV010000024.1:7626439-7644817 GCA_029814665.1 Acanthurus lineatus | reverse complement strand
AAGATGGAAAAGGAGTATTAAAATGTAATTGCGGTACGTTGGCACATTACAAGCCTTACGACAATGTTTCCCTGGTCGTAACATCGTTTAACACACTGCTCGAGTAAAGTGAGCATTTAAGCTTAGGACAAACTGTGAGAACAAGTGTCTTCCCATGAGACAGACCCTGATCCAAGTGACTCGTATTCAGAGACTGAAAAAAAAAACAAAAGAAAAAAAACGAACAAAAAAAAAGAAAACAAACACAAACAACTAACCAAATAAACGAGAAAAAAAGATTTTTTTTTTCCTTCAAAGAAAAAAGTAATCACAGCCTAAAACCCCAAGAAAGACCTTTTTTCTAATTTGTAGATTTGGACTGCATGCAAGTCAGTAGTGTATAAGCAATTGCTACCTGAAGCAGTACTCCACAGCACCATTCAGTATCTCCATGCTCATTAGTACCGAGAATATTCTGCTGCTGTTCTCTCGATGCACCACTTGCTATGCATTTGCTCTTGAGGACAAACTTATTGAGGCTAGATGGGACCTTTTCCCCATGCAAGCTAAGTTGTCACTTCACTAACATATTGGTGTGCTTGTCCCTCAGCCCGGAAGGCTAGGGGTTAGGGGGCTCAAAAGGATGGAGACGGAATGGAGGTAACGGTTCACCGGCAGCAGGTATGCCTTCACAGAGCCTCTCTGATGAGGTCCCATGAGCTCTGTGCATCTGCTGCTTCAGATAAGCATACCTCCAATGCCACTGGGAAAGGTTGAAAAAAAAAAAATAGAAAGGTGGATCTTCTCCTCATCTTTCCTTATTTCAGAATTAAATGAAGAGAGAAGTTCTCCCAGAGTTATACATGGAAATCCACAGACAGTCTGTTCCACGTTACCTGTGCTGTTGCCAGACTAGTGAAACAGGCGATGTTGTGGCCATTTGAGAGCAAGACTTGTACCTTTCACACACACACATATACACACAACTATTCTGTTCAAAAGACTCACAGCTTCCCTCTGAATTTTAACTTCAGGCGTTATCCCTTAGCAAATCTCTGCAGCAAATATTATTAGAGTTGAAAAAACAAAAAAAAAAAAGTGCTGGAAATCTTAGATAACAAACCTGATCTGTGTAATTATCAGGTGCTAAACAAGGATGCGAGCGTGCATACTGGCACGGCTCTCGATTGGAATCCAGAGAAGTAACAATCCCTCTTTGTCTGGTTTGATTCTTCCCTCCCGAGGCCCCGTGACAAACGGATGGCTGCTGAGATTATACTAGTTGGATGTGCTGCATGCCTCCTCCCTTAAGTCGCTGTGTTTGATGTTGCAAGGCCAACACTTTCAAAATAATAACAGGCCCACAGTCTAGCTCATGCATTATGAAGACTGGAAGGAAACAGCTGCAGAACATCAGCAACAATAATAACATTAGCTTTGGCAAGAAAAACAACACACTGACAATACTGTGGCCTTGGTTTACTGTTTAACTTTGCATACTTGAGCTTTTCTTGTGTTTTCTTAAGCTGAGAGTCCACCTGCATCGCACCACTGCACCTGAGTGCAGTCACTGTGCATGTGTGTGTGTGTGAGACAGTGCTATGTCATACACACCGTACATTTTCCATAGTAAGCTAACTAAGATGACACGTTTAAGGCTTGCTAAAAATTAGCTGTGGATGTCTCAGAAAACGTGTGCTACTGTTATCATATGCTCTTTTAATAAAGTTAAGCTGATTAAAATTCCAATGGCTTTAGCAAGTCGTAAAAAAAGATTAATTTGAGATGTTTCATTACTTTGTCTGGTTCGACTCAAGTTTGAGCATAATTGAACCTGATCTTTAATCACTTGCCTGAAAATAATCACAAACCATTTCCCTTCTAAAGGTTTCAGATACGTCACTTCAGCAGGTTCTCGATTGTCTTCGCAGCCGATTGGTTATGTGTATGGATGAGCTGGTGAATGCTCACACAGTGTGTACTCAAGTTCCTTTGCACATGTGTGACTCTCGGCATATGTAATTCAGTAGTGACAGCGTGGATCTTTGCTCAAGATATGGTTGAATGACTGCAGGGGGAATTACTCCCCTCTCCCTTTCTCTCCTACGGAGGCTATTTTTCATGGCGAGGGTACATTCAAGGTCAAACAAACTCCCTCAGAAAACAGTCACAGTTTTCAGCAAAACAAAGCACTATCAGTTTGTGTTAATTTTCTAATTTTTGCCACAAACTATCATCTTGTTGACTGTATGCTGATCGCATACACTTGTATTGACAAAAAAATCCAGGTTTCCTCTAACGCACACGTTCAGTAATCCTCCACCTTAAGGAAAAAGGTTGTGCCACATACTTTATGGTTTAAAATGAATTATAGAGGACGGTGAATTTGAATCATTCAGTAAGACAAACTGAGAAAAGGTTAACATCCTCATCCCTTCAGGTCCCATTCCCCTCTACGTGACTTTGCCACTGTTCCAGACTAAATGTCTGGCTTAATTAAAACATGGCCAAGACGTCTCTCTGCGAACACCTGTGCGATCGTAAATCCAGCTGAACTGTGGTGGCACTGCTACAGCAAGGGGGGAGAGAGACAGAGAGGAAGGATTGTGGGTATGTGCGTGTTTTTTTGTAGGTGTGAGGATGTTCTTGGGAGACCATTTTCATCCTTCTACCTCCATTTCTGGGCCTCAACACCCTTGACCCCCTTGTCACCAATCCGTCATGATGGCTGAGTGACAGCCCCGGCGCATCTCTTAACCTTCTTTTAATCAACCTGTCCCTGTGCATCACCTTAAACATAAGAAGCGGCTGACGGGGGACAGGGGGCATTTGTCTTTGCAATACTGGCGGACAGCCTCTCCTTGAGAAGCCCACCAGATTCATCAGTGTGATAAAGTGGTATGCGTACTTCTTAAAAGAAGCCTTGAGAAAAGAGAGAGAGAGTGAGAGGAGAGTCAGAGAAGCAGCAGCATGGAAAGAGGGACAGATAGATAGAAAAGGAAGAGATGGAAAGAAAAGAGGAGCAGGCATGCGATAGGTGTGTGTTTGTTTGTGCGCATGGGAAGATGTGTTTACTTGTTTGTGTTGAACCTTGAAACTCAAAGTCTTCGTTTATCCGAAGCGTCTGATCAATAACGGTGTGCAGTGAATAAATGGGGGGGGTTTGGGGAACTAAAATGTAAACTCTGCCTATGTTTCTCGTCAGCATGTTGATCAGTGATGATCAGCAGTGCTGATATGTTGTTAGATAAAGGAAAACAGAAAAAATGAAATTTTCTAATTATTAATTATTATTATAAAATAACTAAACCAGCAACAATGTTCCGCTTCATGAATGTGTTGAGGTTTAAGTATCTGAAAGCAGACTACAGTCATGCAGCAGTTATTAAACAAATATCAGAAGGTACAGTGATGGATTACCTGGGTTTTTCAATCATCTCTTATTATATAGATATATATTATTGATATATATCAGTCATTATATTGAAAAGCAGAGATTTATGTTTTGTTGAAACTTTAGAATAACAGCTTGTCTACAACGCATCATTAGGTGCAGAGGTGCTATAAGCTAAATGCTAACATTAACATGCTAATATGCACACAATGTCAACGCTAATGTGCTACTGTTAAGCAAGTAACATTTACAGGTTTTATTATAGGGTGTTAACTCGCTAACAACTTCTTTTAATTAGCACTTTAAATGAGGAAGAGCTGAGTTTGATGGGAAATTCATTAGTTTAATGCAGGTATTTGGTAATTACTCACATCAACGAGGGATCAATGCAGAAATTAAACTCTAAAATTCTGTTACAGTGAAACTGCGACAGGAAGATCTGAAGTGGCTCCCCATTTCAGAAAGCAACAGGCTGGTTCAATCTTGAAGTCTTCAATGGATTCCAGCAGCGCTTTTGTTTTACCTTGTGCCAAACCTGAATCTTTATGACTCACCCGGAGCTTCCTCCTCTCCAGTTTGCATCGACTTTACACCTACTCTTATTCATGTCAAATAACTTTCATACTGTAAACACCAGCAAATTCTTAACCTAACCCACACACTCAGGAGGAGGCAGCCATGAGCTTCTGCTTTGCGATCCCAACAGAGAGCTGGGCTCCTTTACAGGTTGAAGGTCGACGCTCCACCAAACAGGCTTTGTCGTCACCAGGGAGGCTCACTTCCCCAATCGGAGGGCATGCTTTAATCCTGAGGAATAACTAAAGGTCTTCACCCAAAACATTTTAGAGACACTGCACAAACTCATTAAGAGACTGATAACTTAGATAAAGACTCATACAGGGGATTTTCAGGGTTTTATAGTAAAAGTTGTAATCAACATGGCACAGAATTAGAAAATTTAACTTCCCTAGACTTTTTTTTTTTGCCTGATGCCTGCATTATCTAAACCGTTAACAAAGATAAAGAAAAATTGGAGTTGGAGTGTTGCACAGCCTAGAAAACATCCCAGACATTTTTCTTCGTCCTTCCATTGTGTTCAAGGACAAATCCCATAACAACACCACAACTCCTCCATGCACACAGCGAGGAAGTTACATGCACACACTTCATACCTCAGTGCACCTTTCAGACTCGGGAGAATAAGAAAGCTGTGAAATCATTGAGAGCAATATTTCATACAATGCCTACCACTGCAGTCTTATTCACCTTTGACTGAGATTATCTAAATAGCAGCTAATTGATTACCTGCTGCAATCTAAAAGGACTGAAAAGGTCAAGGTATGGCACCATGCAAAGGACAAACACCACAGGCAGTGAGGAAAGGTCAAAGCCCCTTTGCCTTTTTGAAGAAAGGAGCAGTGGATGAGCTAACAGGAATCCCAGGGGAGCCACAGCATGAGTAATTTTGGGGCAGACGGCAGTCTTGTCTAAATATAAGCACTCAAGCTGTGCTGGTTGGCACATGTTGAAGACCCAGTCTTGAGACAATGTTGAAATCCAGGTCAGAAGATTGCTTTGCTTGAGGCTATAGGCTGTTTCTGACAAAAGTAAGCACTGAATGTTACGATATCTTTTGATTTTTACATAGAAAAACCTAAAAAAAAATAACATAAATGTTGCCTAGCATTGCTTTTGAAGGTTGACCGCATGTTCATTTTTCATTTTATTGACATTGATGTATTTTAAGAAACCAAACAAAAAAATATAAAAGACTGGTAATGATTTGGGCTACATGATGAATTATTCTTATTTGCTGGCTGAAAATTTCATTCTACTATACTTTCAAGTCGAGGCCAACCTTTAACCTGACTCCTTCATTTACACATTTTGATCTCTACTGTATTTTCTGTCATATATTGATTCAGTTACGTTGATGTGTGGCACTGAAAGTTTGAAATGTATTTTTTCAGAGTAAAATAACAAGTTCAGACTAAATTCTTGGCATTTCAACTCTGTATTTCTTATCCTTTGGGATTTACGCAGCGTGTAATAATGACTTACTGAAATCACTAAATGTGAGAAGTAAATTGTACAAGAACAAACATTTTGCTGCTGTGCATTTTTCTCAGTGATGGCATCAACTTTCTAACACAGAGAAAATGATGAAGCAAACACTTTTGGGAGAAATGAGGCAACACTGCTCGATGTTCACAATGGAAAAAAATCCAAATGTCTACAAATCCTCAGTTACCACGCTTTTGTGCATTAGTCGAGATTTACATCTGCGCACACACACACTCTACCTGCTAAATCCATTATCATGACACATGGCCATTGTCTCTACCCTCAAGAGTGTTTATACACAGGTGTCTGTTATTATGATTTGGAAAGCTTTGTTATAAAAAAGAGAAAAAAAAAAGGCAGTTCCATTTATTTGTCACCAAAGCTGCTTTTAGCTGATGTCTGATGACAACACTCTGCTTTTTCCTTTTATCTACCCCTCCAAAAAAAAAAAAAAAAAAAAAAAAAAAGGAATAAAGTGAAATGGTGGTGACAGCCACATCCTTGTCGGAACAGGCCAGACATTGCCCTTGAAGTGTGCATTAGTCTTGTTTCATTCTCTGTGTGTTAACAAGCAAAGAAAAAAAAAAAGGTTGAATAATTGAAAGCCCCACTCTCGCTAGGACTATGTGTTAAAAGAGCCTGACGATCACATCACATTGCTTTCACTTTTCCAGTCGGTTTCCGCTCTGGCGCTGGGCACCCCCCGTTGGCGAACAGGCATTAGGTATTCTTTCACGTAAGCCCTGTTTCTCCCATGAGTGCCTGAGCTCTATTCAAGGTACAAGGGAAAGACAGTGTTTGCAGTCTTTGATTTACTGATGGGGGCCCCATAAGATAAAAGGAGCTCGGGAGTCAAACTGCACCAAATACGGGGGCTTAGTTGACAGCAGTTAACCGACAGGGCTCCCTCAGGACCTGCGGGTCCTACTTGTCAGCTTGACATACTTCATGTTGCCATTTGCACTTTTACCAAGGGGGTTTTCCTCCCTATGGGGCCTCCAGAGGGCTCTCCTTTCAGACGGAAGCAGCATGACGATGGAGTGGGAATCACTTGGCATTGCAGGTTTTTTTTTTTTTTTACAGAAAATACAAATGTCGGGGGTAAGCGTCATCTGATCCCAAGCTGTAGCAAATCTCAAAGGCCCTCAAACACAATAACCACGCACATGGGTGTATCCATGTAAACAACTACACACACTCAAATGCATGCAAGCAGGTGCAAGCACACATAAAAATATTCAGGAGTTACAGCTAATTTAGCTTGGCTGACTATAGCATAATCTGACACCTTCTGCCAGACTTGCAACTCTTAGCCTTTTTTTTATTGTTTGCTTCATGGTTTTATAAAGGTATTTTAGGAGTGCTAAGGGAGCTGCACATACTGCATTTGCTGACACATGTATATTTTACAAAGTGTCAGGGCTGCAGATCAAGGCGTGAGGAAGGGGGAAGGGGGGGTAATAACTGCGACACATAATATTAGTCTTAAGACTAATGTACTGCAAACGCTGCAATGCCTCTATTGTTTATATGAAATGAGTTGTTTATATACTCACTTTCAGAAGTTAATGTCAAAGTTTTGCAGATTAGGCAGGACAACCCACTAACACTCACTGATGATCATTCACTGCCATGATCCATCAATCAGATGCTTGGTGTCGGGAGATACGGGCTGGTTGATTGATACTATGTGTCACTGTGCTGTGAACAGAATTCGATTTAGGTGGTGACTGAGAGCCTCTGGGAAGTTAGTCAATATGTTGCTTGCCAAACTATAATTAGCCCACTGGGTCCTTTGTGCTGGGGCAAGGTAACATTGTGAGTCAATTGTCGACTTTAATGTGAATGTCAGTTTTGAAAAATGCTGGTTTGACAAAGGTGTCATAGTGCATTATAAAAGTTATAGACAACATAGATTCAACCTGATCATATTATAAAATATTATATAACATATTGGACTAGCACAACTGTTCAGTTTAATGTGATTGTTGGCTTTCTTTTTCAATGTTTTGTTATTGGTTGCTGAAAAAAACTTTCCATGATCCCATAAAAAAGTAACTCTGTTTGAAGGAATGTGCATTAGACATGACATGCTATGAACATAAACGAGTCTTTATGAAAGTTTATAACTGTTTTTATTGAGCCAATAATGGAATTTTTACTGCAAACTCTGTCTTCAAAGTTGTATTCACTCCTAACCTAACACGCCAGATGGAATGGTTCACATATCCATAGTATATATTTCACATGTCCATCTGGGTAACAGCCTATAGACAGAGTTTGGAAGGGGCAGGGTGTTTCAAAAAAACTTGGAAGGTGATTGGAGGAACGTTCTGTCTCTTGCATTCATTATTCTTGCCGAAACCAAAGGAAGTAGAAGAAGGGAGAAGAGCGAAAATATCTTTTTCATCAAGAAAAGCCTTCGGTTCTGTTCTTTGCTCTTCCTTTAATGAGGAAATGTTGTTCAGTTCTGATAAAACTGCAGCTATTGCAGCATCCATGCTAACCTCTTCTGCAGCTGCCTTTGTTTACAAGCTTTTCAGCTTTTCAGGTTTTGCTCTTGGCAACTTTGGGCTGAGTCAGCTTCATAGCAGCATGTTAGCTGCATGGCTAACTGAGCTAAGTAGCTAACAACAGCTACACAATTAGAAGTAGTTAACAGATACTTTAATGACAAGTAAGCTGTCTGTCCATCATGACACTCTGCAAATCACATAATTTCTCTCTTTCTTCTTGTCGAACTGTAACTATAATTAAAAGTCTATATTGCACAGTTCTAAGTTAAAGTAAAGAAAAAATATGCATTATGCACTTATACTGGTCTCATGACAGGGACTATAAAAACCATGGAGAAATGAGCTTTTAATGCAGTGTTAACAAATAAAGCTAAATAATTGCATGCTGTGCCATGTTTATGACAAACGACGATGCCTTGGTTAATGCAAGGTTGTCATGTTAAGGACATCTCAAACACTGCCAGCTTTTTATTCAAAACACATTATTAAAGAAAGGCATGCAGAGAGCTTTACTCAAAACCTTCAATGCAGACGTTTTGTTGTTGTTGTTGCTGTTGTTTTTAATGTTCCAAACCGGTGGATTTATACACTAAAGTGTAACAAACAAGCCGCCATGCTCTTTCTTTGCAGTTCTCTAAAAGATGCAAAGGGCATCAGACACGAGGGAGTGAGTGATTTGAGTATTGTTAAAACTCGAATCTTGCTGGGAAGTATGTTTACCGTGCAACAAAACTATTAGAGTGTCTGTGTGGGTTCAGAGAGACCGTACACCAAGAGCTTCAGCAGAGTGCTTTCCAAATGAGAGGTGCTGCTGTTGAACTCATTAATGGACGGGGAGGAACAGGAGGAACAGAGATCATATTTAAGGGATGAAACAGGCAGATGACTGTGTGTGTCGCGCACACACACAACAAAGCACAGTCTTCCCAGACAGTAAAGTGATGGCATGTAATTATTTCCTCAATGACCGACCATGTGTTTATTAGAATGTTAATGTATGCATAATAACAGGCTCCACAACGCCTGCAAGAATGTCAAGGCTGCCAGCCTGTCAATCAAGACTCAAAATAGAATGGCAAATAAGCATGCACTGCTGTCATGCTAAATGATAGACAGAGGAACCCCCCCACCCCCCCACCAACAGCCAATCCATTTAAGCTGACAAATATCAGGCCAGTGCATGGGCTGGAATTATTTTATCACAGAGCAGAGTGAGCGAGCGTACGGTCATTTGGCAACAGGTAAACAAAAACCAGCATGTGTAGCTGAGAAGGTGGAGAGTAGACAGACGGAGACAAGGAGGGGTGGGAGGTGGGGTTACAGATGATACAGACACAAGGATGGAAAAAAAAAAGCAGACAGAAAATAGACATTAAAAGAAGTATCAGTGGAGATTTCCATCGTGTGGTCCAGAAGACATTAAAGAGCAGACAAAGCATCAATGAGCTACCCACTTGTAGCTCCTATTGATTATCTATGAATCCTTGGGAGACATCCCCCCACCCCCCACCGCCCATCCACCCACCACTGACCTCAAAAGAAAATTGTGGGTTAAATTCCTCTTAGACCTTGCAAGCAATGTCATATGATAGAAAAAGAAAGTTTAAGGTGTTAAAAGCCGCCTTCATTCTGTTTCTGCTGGGTTTTGGTTTACAGCAGGTGTGGAAAGTGTGCAGAGTTAAGTTTACCTGCAGAAAACCTTGGATGCTTTGAGCTAAGAATCACCCAGTCAGATATACTCTCTCAATGTGACTATTTGTTATGAAACTGGCTGTGTCGAGCATTGCACAGGATCAGAATATTAAAAACAACATTTTCTATGTATTAACAGTATAATTTACTTGTTACTTTTTTTTTCTAGTATGACCTGCACTTAGGCCTTCCATTTAAACTCCTTTGCCACAGCCTATTTGAACAGAGACGAGTCATTTATTCCATGCATTGTCAATAAAATATTTATTTTTTCATATAGCAATCACTTGTTACGGCTTATTCTCGGTCTTGAGCATTCAGTGTATCCTGTTTAAAGATGTGGAAGGAAAGGTAACAGTAGTTCTAGCACAAGGACAAGGGCAAAGGACAGAGTCTATAGAAAAAAGGGGAGCCTACCAAATAACACACTAAAAAAGAGGCTGACCTCAGCTTCCCTCTCAGTGTGTCTCAGACCTTGACCACGTATAGATATTTTTCAAATCAAACATTTCCCTCCGTGTTTTGGCCTTTTTTTCACATTCAGCACTTCAGGTCACTAAAATGTATTTTTTCAAAGCACTATTTGTGGTGCGGAATTTTCAAAACTCCTGCCTCTGTGTATCTGTACGGACATGTAAAACACAGAGCTTTTGGGAACAATGGTGCCTTCACCTCAATTTCTGCAAAACCATTGTTGTTTTGTGGGCATGCAACAAGCACACAACAAGAATGGCAGACTACTGGTTTGTTAATACTTAGTTGGCACAAATGTAGGTAAGGAACTAAAACGCAGAAAATCTCGCAAAAACCTCACGCCTTCAAACGTGATTTAAGAGTAAACAAGCATGGCGGATGACAGGCAGGAGAAATTAACAATATGTGTTTGGACCACATGAAAATCTGACACGATAATTTGTAAAAACATCATGATAATTGGGACTGTCCTTCGTTTGTTGGAAGGGCAAATCTGGACCCGAAACCAAATTATTTTGTGGCGTGTACCTGCTTTTAGTTGTTTTTTTTTTTACAGCTGTAGATGATTTCACTAAAGTTCACCAAGAATGTTCAGAATGTTCCTCTCTTTGTGCCTTTAGTTTTACAACCCACTGACTCACCCAGCATTCTTTCATGTTTGTCTGAAATAGTTTCTGCATTCTTTTGTGTACAAAGATATTTTATACAAAGAAGGTTGTTTCCACAGTTTCGACAGAAAATAAAAAATATCTCTTTAAGCGGAGTGAAGACAAGGCTTCAGCTCCCAACCTTTCACAGACTCTCGGCCTTGTGTCCGTCCTACTAGACTCCTACTGGACTACTTGACTCCCTTTTTACCAGCCCTTACTCATCCAGATTAGTTCAAAGATGGCTGGTGGCTGGATAAGAAAATGGGGACAGAGCCACAAGAGGGATGCTGGACCCCCCAAGGAGGATCTCTGTGTGCGTCCATAAACCCCAAAGCCTTATCTCAAGATTTTAGCCCCTGTCTAGACCACATGTTGAGCAGGATTACCACCAAGGTGTGAGGATGATCTGTTTCCAATAAAGTGTCAGACAGACAGACAGGCAGTCACACTCACACATACACAAAGACACGGCTTTTCCAGAGACGTTTTTCTATGTATTTCTGTTTTTTTTGGACTGCAGCGTCAGAGATACTCCAGAGCAGACTCACACCATTTACATGTGGATGTGCTTCGGCCCAGACTAAGTTCGACAGTACTTTTGGGGGGTAAACAAATGATACATTGATTGCAGCCATTCATCACGGCAGAGGCATCTGCTTTATTGAGAAATTCGGAGCTTGAACCACAACAATGAGAGAGAAAACACAACTCATCAAAGATACAACAGCTTTGTCCTAAAATTTTTACTTGGGAGAACATTGTTATCATTGGCTGCCTGCCACCAAACTATTATGTATTTATGTATTCATGATTTTAATTGCCTTGACCAAGGATGCTGGGATGGCTGAAGAAGTGGGTTGTTGTTTTTGCTCTTGTTATCGCTTGTTTCTTTTGAATGCAGTTTTTGTCTCTGTGTGCACGAACTTGCAATATGTGTTGTTGCCTCCTTGAGGACAATAGGGTTTTTTTTTTTTATTAACTTAACTAAACATCCTTCAGGGTTATATATATATTTTCCTTCTGTATGTTACAAATGAAATAGTAAAAGTGTAGAAGCTGTCATTTGTGTGCTGTGAGGCTCTCATCGGCAAGGACACTGGGAGCAAAGTCTCGCCAGTGTAAATCTTTAAACAGTGAGGTCACCTGCACAGATTTAAGAGAATTAATGCCAGGGCCCAGGGGACAGGATGGCGTGTCAGTCTGTATGAGCGAATGCCACTGAATCGAGTTAACCAAGCAGAATCGTCTTACAATAATCAATTCTTAATTTCATGCTGAGTGCCTCAGATTAATCTGCGCAGCAAGGAGAAGTGGGTGAGCTTTGATTTGGGGGCTGTGTTGCAGTGCTGCTTGTTAAATGCAAAAGAAACAGAGGTTGTGAAATCTAAAAAAAAATACTTGGGGAATCTTCTTTTTCCACACTTAGGTATGGATGCTCACTCTAACTATATACAGAAGTTACGACATTAAAAATCGTGCGGTGTTATGAGTAATATACGAGATAGTAAAAGTTTTCCGTCAGGCTTAATGAAAAGAAGAAAAAATAGTGCTCTGGAAACCCACAGTCAGTTTAGTCCTTTTAAATTAGAGAACCACCAACATGCGGTTTTAGTAGAAGTGGAAATTGCATTATGCATCGAACACATCGAGGACCTGGAAATTATTTTCTATAGGGATGTTTTAGCAGTAGCACAGCCTCATGTCCCGCCATGCATTTAAATGACCTCATCTCATAGAGAAATGTAAGATTTATGAGCTTTTTCAGGGCATAATCAGCAATATCCAAGTAAGATCAGTATGCCTCAGTAAACAGTTTATTGAATCAAAAACAAGCAGATTTCCCTCCTTTATGGCAGATTTCAGGAGGCAACACTGACAGCATCACTGTGGGGGTGGGGGGGTTGGGTACTGATATGTTATATATCGTCTTATACAAGTCTAATCAGGTTCTCCTCCAGCGCGACCTTGTTTAGAGCAGCCTTCAAACTGTTAAAAAAACACACACACACACACACCCACACAGGAACACGTGCACACACAAACGTGAAGCAACACATACACACAAACACACTCATCTCAGGACACACTGTCTAATCACTGGGGCCAATCTGGTGAAAACAATCACCCAGTTAATTGAGAGCAGTTTAGCAGATGAGTGTATTAAACACACACACACACACACATACACACACAAACATCAACACAGAGAAAGAGAGCTTACAGGGACATCTTAGTTATTTACTAAGTCATTTCTCTTATCACTTAGGCTTTGTAAACAGCCAATGGGGAGGTAATGCAATCTCCGGTGCTGCTCACTCAAGTCTTGTTGAAAAAAAAAAATGAGAGAGAGAGAGAGAGGGGAGAAAGAGAGAGAGAGGGAGAGAGAGAGAGGGAACGGCACACCCCATTCACCGAGTCCATCATTCATGACAAAGTGGCTGCGCGACATGCTGACGTTAAGGGGAAAGTCTATAAGTTATGCGCAGCCTTCTTCCCTTATCTATTTATGACAGTTGTTTTTTTTTTTTAGTTGTTTTTTCTCATATGGAGATTTAGATGCAGGGGGAAATATTAAAATTACAGGTTACATCATTTCGTGGCGCGCCTCAGTCAATAGCCTGACCCTGAACCGTGCCTGCCAAGGATTGATTTAGTCACTGACCTTGTGTAATTGAATCGTAACTAATTGTCATTAGCAATCAGAAGGTGGAACCACCCACCTTGTACAGAGCAGTACATTTACTGTCGGGGAGGCTTCACAACCCCGCAGTTACTTTTACTGCTTGTCAATTGAGAAGCCCGGCGTTAGATGAAGAATGAATCAGTCATCCTTCACATGTAGCAGAATTAATGAGACATATGGTAACATTTTGCTGTGGGAACAAAGACACATCTTATCACTTCAAAATCAACCCCAATGTGTTATTTAAGAAATCCCAGTCAAAAGACAAAGCAGTGTCTGCTATTACCAGAGACTGGAATATCTGCTGTAATTTTTTTTAATCCATGTTTTATTGTATTTATTTATTTATTTTTTGCTAGACTGGCATGTTAACACCACAGTGTTACAATGACAAATCTATTGCTCTGCAAGGTGTTGTGGCTAAGTTTTGATTGCTTTTGAGTCAAGAGGTGACGGATAAAAGAAAGAATTGTAACAAAGATGATTAATTGCAATTTTCTCGAGCAAAAATGTGATATTCTCGGTATGTTTCATGTTCCGTCTATGAGCAGCCTGTGAAAAGATAGCGAGTAACATTTAACCGGTCATTACAAATTACTGGCTTGAAAGTGACAAAGTGGGTTGTTTCATTGTGTTATATCGCTCTCTTCACCACCCCAACTCCTTTTACCGCCCCAATCGCAACTCCCCCCTTTGCCCATGACCCCCACATTCCACCACACACACACAACGTGATGCTGAAAATGCTTTCTTTTCACATAATATAAAGATAAGCATGCTATCTCCCAACAGTATCTGTCAAGTGCCATTAGTTTCTCAGCTATTTCATTTCGCTCTGTGGATCCATACTCTGTGCCTGGCGATGATAAAGTCACTTGAATGGATGGCTCTTAGGCTGGCTGCAGATAATCTGCACCGAAGAACAGTTGTTGGTGTTCCACTACTTCAAATGCTCACCTTGACTCTGTAACTACGTTGTAATGCATGTTGCACAGAACAGTAAATAAAAAAAAAAAAAGTCAATTTATTAAACAAGTGCCTTCTGTGCTCTGCAAGCACAGATTAGAAATCCGTGGGCATGTCTTGTGAGGAACATGACAAGAAAATGAAATGTCTCTGCATTTTATTTAGATGAAAATATGATCAAGTGCTGCTAGTGCTGCAGTTTTAACCAAGGATTAGTGCAGCATGTCCACTGACTATACACAGGGCTCGTTATCTTTGTTTGAATTATTTATTTATTTTTTTAAATTATGGAATTAATCAGTGTTTATACTGAATGTTAAAGATGGAAGTCAAGTAAACCTACTGAAGGAGAACAATAAAAATGGACTTCTCGGCTTTATTGTGCTCCTGATGGTATCAAAATGTTGCTTTAAAAAGGCAGGAGACGTTTGTTTGTATTCCCATATCCTCAGTTTTAATTCATCAAAATTTCCCAGTTGCTTTGTTACTCATATCACTTTAATTTAATGACATATTTGCATTGAAAATTATTAAAAAAAACCTGTTACTCATAATAAAATCAAATATAAACAAAGGAGGGGGCTGTCGACCTCACTGCAGAAGATCATTTTCAGTCTGTTCCACGCAACCATTCCGAGAGTATTATCAAATGGGAAGGGATATATATGTGCATCCATTTCATCCAGCTACTGCTAAACGCAGAGAGGCTCAATCTTGCATAAATACATGATCTCTGCATCTACAAAGCTGGTGGAGCGCGGCACGTTAGTCATCCATATCTCGCCCCGCACTGAATTCCCCCAACAACATGCCTGCTTCACTTATTGCCATAGCAACTTACACTAAGCACTCCCAACTCACAGAGAAGATTTGGTGTATACACAGTCGAGTCTCTTAAGTCCAAACTTTTTAGTTCCACATCCTCCCCACACGAATATAACAATATATTCAGAAAAACAAAGCATCTATCCTGAAACATAAACATAATGGAGATAATGTCTCCGGCCAGATAAGTTATGCAGGTACAAGGACTGTAAACCTTCAAGCTGCATATAAATACAACACACATAACAGCAGCAAGGAATAACTAGTAAATCCTTTAAAACCTACAAGGAGGGAAATATTTCTCTTTTTTTTTTCCTCATAAAAATATGACAACAGCAGGCGTTTTCTCAAATAGTAATAGAGCTTAGAAATCAGTGCTATCTCGCACAGCATTTAGGTTGTTTCAAAGACTAATCCGCCATAGTTGTTGGCAGATGCTGTTTGTTTACATATGGAGCAGATGTTGCAGATGATATTTTTGGATGCACTTCATGACAGACTTTTAACTCCAAAAAAAAAATAAATAAATAAATAAAAAATACACAGTGGATGATCAAAAGCTGAGCTAACATTCAGGGACAAACTGACAAAAGATAGCGAGTAACTTGGGCTGTCATCTCAGGTTAGCGCTGCTGATCTCACAGCTGGGAAGCAAACAAGACAGAGTTAGTCAAAACCAAAAAGCATGATTGGGAGCTTTTAGATTTCCAATTAAATTACAGACTGCAGCTTGACAAGACAAAGACTGAGGAGGTGTTGTTGAAAGGATTGTCTTGGGGCAGGCTCACATTAAAGACAATTCCATCTGAGTTATCATAAACTCGTCCCCGCTGTCAGTCAAAGGCTAAATATTTTTCCAGATTTTTGTCTGTTCTAATGTACCTAGATATGTATACATAAATATTGATTGAGTACAGATATTACTTTTCACAATTATTTCTCAGAGTGTCTCAATTTTGGCTGCTAAGTCTAAGTTGTTTTGGTTCCTTGATCAGCTACAAAACTTGAAGTTAGTTAGTTTTCTGATGTTTTTAATACTATATACGCATTTATCATAACTAGAAATAATAACATCTTTGCTAACACTGTCAAATTCACAAGAATATCTCTTTTCTTTAATAAGATTCTAAGAAATTATTCTTGGTGTCTACTTTGGTTCTTTACTTCAGTGATACTCAAGACCAACGACTCTGAAAGGAAGAACTTACAGGGTCTTTCGATGGTCTTTCACCAGTTTAGGCAAAAAATGTGATGACTAAACAAAAGTTCAACCTATCATTTATTGATGTAAAATGTTTTTTTTCTAGACTAAGGTTTGTGGAGTAGATGCATTTTGGATTAAGTTGTAATATGTGAGGAATGCGGAAGGTCAAATAGTAATGAATCTCTTCGTAGACAAATCAACAAAAGGACCTTGAAGCTCCTTCCTTGACTCTCTCTGTGGAAAGCACATTTTCATTCAGAACAAAGAAAGATGACTTACGTAGAAAAATGTGACTGTACTTTGCAGTCTAATCCGTCTTAAATTCAATGCTCTCGGGTACTTCTGTAAGAAAGAAAGGCAGAGGTGCTTGCCAGCGCCTTGAGACTCCGCCGTTTCAAAAGAAGATGTGAAGAATATAAGCTCGCCTTAATGAGACGGTCAGTCCTTTTGTTCAACACGAACCCATCTATCTTCTATAGGTATACAGCCGGCACTTGAGCTTAGCCGTGTGTATTTGAAGTTAAGCCGGATAAACAAGGCAATATATAAAATAAAACTGTGCACAACTGTTTGTCAGTGTGAATAAAATACACTGCAGATCCCAAAGCATAGAGAGGAATTTGTGGAGGCAGATCAAAAACTTACATAATTAGAACTTTTTAAATTTTTTACTAAAACAGATTTTAATAAGAGGTCAACACAATTTTTTTTTTAGCTTTTACTCTTTTTTTTTGTAAATGACGATTACATTTTAATTAAGTAAACATCTACAATACGTTGAAGTTAAATAAATAACGGATTTGATTAAAGTGTGTTTTCAAGGAAAAACTAAGGGCACTTACCCGTGGTGTTACTTAATTAAATGCTTTTCACTCTGTTATGATTGCCTTATTAAAGCTGCAGGACGAAAATGACCCTCATTTAGATGTAAAAATAGTGAGAAAACTCAAAGGTAGTCATAATCTCATGCAGCTATAAACTATAACTTTTTTAAATTTAACGTCTGGGACTCTTTGGAACAACTCTCT
The DNA here is from genome assembly GCA_029814665.1 of Acanthurus lineatus. Lineage (NCBI taxonomy): Eukaryota > Metazoa > Chordata > Actinopteri > Acanthuriformes > Acanthuridae > Acanthurus > Acanthurus lineatus. The sequence goes on along the minus strand of JAPZDV010000024.1, from coordinate 7,627,342 downwards.
AAAATGTAGAGTATGCAACAACTACTTTACTACTAAAAAAAACATCCATGTTCATCTAAGAAAAGATATATAGAGAGAATGACATGTATACTGCCTTAAAGAGTTACTGGTGGTTGCAGGAGGAAAGTAAAAAAGCTACAGGATGCAGTCAATGGTTTCATGAGAGTAGATTTGCAACTTAATTAGAAGCCCTAGTAAAAAGCATGCTTAGTAAGGCTGGCATAAACAAGTGTCAAATTGTAAGGATTAAACTTTTACTTGTCAGATTGGCCAAGAAACACAAAATACTATTGTTTGTGTCCTTTATTTTAGAGATAGGGCTTATTGTGCAAAGTAAGAGTAGTTCCAGGAAAGTGGCTCAATTGTTTGTGCATCAGAATATGTGCTTTGTGCCGAGGGGAAAAAAAAAAAAAAACTGCCTTATTCTCCTACATTGTCGAAAGGTTTTGAGTACATCTTTTGCTTTCCAACATCGTCCGTATCGATGCCCGAGAGAAAATTATTGCTTACTGACCTCTCATGCGGTCACACCAATCACAAACAGTGGGATTCTGGGCAATAATAGGTGCTGGGGGTTGAGGTTTGCAGCCGAGTGGATTCATCAGGAAAAGTCAAGGTACATTTCATTCATCAGGATTTCTCATCCTATCAAACTCAGCAGTGAGCCAATTCAGGTCCCTGAAATTGCCCTTTAGCCTCAAGGCTGGGGCCTTGTGTTTCCAACAATGCACGAGCAACACATTCACTCTTTGGAGAAATATTATTGGTTTTACTTTGTCTGTTGGTGGTAAAAAAAAAAAAAAAAAAAAAAGAAGGAAAAAAAGTTTTTTATTTTGTAGCAATACAGGGAATTCTCTTCTCACTGGTGGCAATGTTTATTTGAATCGAACCAACCAGCACCAC
>JAPZDV010000024.1:7607377-7620409 GCA_029814665.1 Acanthurus lineatus | reverse complement strand
CGCCTGTGGTGGAGATGACGAGTGATGTTAATTTCCTTTTGGGGGGGGCCAGTCGGGGGCGGGCAATGTTTCGATAACCGCCTTTTTTTTTTTTTTTTTTTTTTACATTTCCAGCTAGTGAGCAATATCAGCCATGTACCTGGCATTATTGAGGGCATTACTGGAAGCGATGAAAGCAATGGGACTCTCTCTCGTCTCGTTTGTACTTCATGCCAAAGGTATTCTACAGTATGTGGGAAGGCTTCAGTATTGTTAATGATGCTGCCCTTTTGCTATATACCAACAAAGTCTGCAGTTCGCCTTTGCGTGGCTTAGAGAAACAGAGAATAAGCAGGGCACTTCAGAGCAGCCGGGGTCCCTGGAACAAAGAACAAGAGCTCATCTGTTAGTCTGGTGGATGATGGGGCCACATGGCATGGTAGTTGGCCATTTTTTAGAGAAAGTTTGAAGGTTCACGGTATTTCTGACACATACAGCAGCAGCGGCACACAGGCCAGACCTCTGAGTCGATGTTTTGTAAACCGTCAAGCTTAAGAAATAGGTATAGATCCATGTGATCTTAAAAAAAAAAACATTTTTTTTAGCTTTCAGCCAGTTTTGTCTTCTTTGTGTCTTAGAAGAAACTGAAGCCAAAGTATGTTAAGGGAGAGAAAGATAAAGTCGGTGTTATACTGTTTTTTTTTTTCTTCCTGTCTGTCCCTTAAGACACAGCGCTCTGCCATCAGTCATCTATTTGCTCCACTGTCACCCAGGCATATGTTAGAGTTGTCCTGTCATGTTGCATTTCTTGAACTTTAAGATGCCCCTGACCTGCTTTATGTCGCCAGAGGCTGAGGAAGCTGCAGGGTGGGATGAGAGGATGCATGCTGGTGTGCAGTGTTCCAGCATGAGTCTCTGGGGTCAGGTATAAGTAAGTGCACATGTGACATACAGCCTTGTTAATACTAACATGTTGCTATTTATTTCTTTATTTTTTTTTTGCCTTCCTGTCATACCACTCTTCACTAGCATGCTCTGGTTCAGTTTCCCAACTCTCACTCCAGCCGTGTGACTTAATCAGTCTGACAGACTCTGGGTGCCTGGGGAAAGTCTCTCTCTCTCCGCAGTCCCCTTTCTCCTCAAGTTTACGCTCTCTGTGACAAACTCATTCTGGCACCTTTCGAAATGCAGTGCTTTCTCTTGGACGGCCCTCTGTGGTCTCTTCACGCTCACACACGCAAAAAAAAAAAAAAAACTCTCATAGAAAGGCTATATATGCACAAAGTCTGTATTATACATGCCTCACACAAGGCATGCATGGACACACACACAACCGCGAGAATTATGCGGAGACATAAATACGAGTACACATAAAAAGCAGCTAAAAAGCAGGACACACGGTTTCCCCCAGGCACATGTATTATGCCTCACACCCCTCTCCCCTAGTAACCCTCCTCATTCCACTTCAAGTACTCGCTAAAACAGCTCCCATGCATAAAGACGAGACAGTTCTGCTTATTGGTTTATTGTTGCTGAGTGACACTCTCAATTAGTTTTCATCAGAGTCTCGTGGTGTCTGACCTCTTCAGTTGTGTTTTTTTTTTTTTTTTACAGAGCTCATTATAAAAGCAATAGGATTCTACGTCCGTGGTGCTGGCTCACCTTGGCTCAGGTCCAATACATTCTGGCTAACAAAGTGGGCAAGAGAAAACTTCAGTCCGTGGTTAAGGACCTCCCCGCAGGGCTCAGATGCTTCACTATTTAATTCATCAACACAACAGCACCCCCGTGGCATCTTCAACCACTTAAACTGAAAAATAAAAAAGATCTCTATTTTCTAGAAAAGCTGAATGGCAGTCTCACTGCCTCGGTCTCTCATCTTTTGGGACCTGATTAAACGTAGACAGAAAGCCTTTCCTATAAAGGCCAGATGTCATTGCCAGCAAAACCGAGCTAAGCCTTTAAAAAAATAAAACCACTGCAAGTGTTGGTAACACGATGTAATGAATTTTAACTTGTCTTTTTCTAAATCAATTCTAGGAAACAGATTGATTTTAGGAGGGCAGTATATTATATACTAAAGACAAATCCAAAAAACAATGAATAAAAGGAAGCAAAGGAAGTCTAGATTTAATATTTTTACCCACGTAAGTGACAGGGTAAGAAAAAAATCAAGCTGCACAGGATAAAGTACAATCTCTGTGATTGACCTTTACACTCCACGGTGCCAAATTATGAAACTCACCCAGGATTGCTTCAATTAGCTTTACCTGTATTCTTTTAAATGGATATGACTCAGCCTCGGCGGAGTCTCTGATTCCTGTCTTTTCTCAGAGGAAGTGTGGGTACTTGTGCAAGCTGGGCGCTTTCATTCTTTCTGATTAAGTTATAACAACACTTACTGTGCACCTGGCAGTTTTGGGCTTCTTTTGCATTTTACAGCTCAGCTGCTTGTACCTTTTTTCTGCAGTTTTTTTTTTTTTTTTTTCACCGAGTCCAGGTCACCAAGTTAGAGTGGTCCATTTGGACCCTCTTTGACCTGCTTTTCTTTCCAGGGTCTCTGGATTGACAGCTTTCATACTGATAGCACCTGACAAACGTTTCCCCTGACATACCATTTCACCCTCCTTCCCTCTCTTGTCATTCTCTTCCACATGCCTAAGCATCTTAACAACACAGGCTTCCAGGCTTTCTTTGGCCTGGCTGAATTGATGGAGTAAGGGTACAGAGCAGAACAATTTGCAGACTTTTTTTTTTTTTCTGGGAGGCAAAAAACAAGGAGAGAGGAGGAGGAGAAGAGCAATAAAGAGGGGAAAGATTTTGAGGAGTCAGATAAAGGACGTGTTACGTCTGCTCAGGGATTCTCTCATTATTCTCCATTTTCAACAGAAGCAGTGATGAGAACGAAACATTTCCTATCTCTCAAAGTGGCAATTTGCCCATTTAATGCCAGTGTTATGCGGGCCTGACATCCTTTCATCCACCGTCTTTGCACTAATGTAATTCCCCCCCCCCTTTTTTTTTTCCTTTTATTTCTTGGCTGATAATTCTCACTTTATTTCCATTAGCTTTGTTTGTTCACAGCGATCTGTTGCTGTAATTTATTAGAGCTGTCAGCTTAAATGATGTGGCATGCCGACACGGCCCAGCAAATAGTGGCTCCCCCCTTCCTCCTCTCCTTTTATGGAAAGTTGCCCTAGTTTTTCAAAGGGGAGGAAGAGGGAGACATTACAATTAAGGTGGCGACACAGACCCCCTGGTGGCCATGCTCAGGGACCAGATGTCCTGTCAGAGAGATCCAGGCCCTCACCTCCAGGGAGCTCTGGGTTGAAATCTGGTTCATGTCTCAGTAGGGGAAGGCTACTGCTCCTGTTCCATCATTAATTCAAGGATAACAGATTCTAGAAGTATGAGCCTCTTTTCTTTTCCCCCCCCCATTATGGGCTGTTCCACAACAACACTCACCGATTCAGTCATTTGTTCATCTTATTGCCGATTTCTCTCTCTCTCTCCATGCAAAAAAGACAAGATTTTTGTTTTTCTAATCAACCTGATGCACCTCTCGCATTAGCAACCCAACAACACCAGAATCTTTAAAGCACTAAAAACCGCTGGTATATTGACCGAGAAAGAGGACATAATGTCTCTTGGTAAAAAAAAAAAAAGGAGATGAGTCAAATTTGATTCATCACTATGATTCATTCTGTGTTTCCTCTTAAGGCCCATTCATGCATTAACACATTTTTTGGTGTCACCTCATTAACGATGGAGGGACTTAGCGTGCGTTTTGAGAAAGCAGAAGAAATAAAAATCAGTTTGTTCTGCTAAATATACTTGTTTTCTTTTTGTTTTTGTCACCCTATTTCAGACTGGGGATGTTTGACAGTTGCCCAGCCATCACTGCTTCATGAAGTACATGTCATTTCCCTCACAGGAGGCCTCAGTGGATATGCGATCACAAAGAGACCCCACAATCTTCATTTTTTCATTTGTCGAGCCCTGGATGCTGCCTTTTTCTCTCATTTTGTCCTGTTCTCCTTTTGTACGAGGCAGCTGCTGGTTTTTGAGATGAAAGACACTTGTTTGGCAGCCTTCAAAGAGTCACAGAACTCTGAAAGTCACATGTGTTGCGGAGCTGTTCATTCTCCATTTTATATCCAATATGGAGGTGATGATCAAAAGGATCAGACCTTAGGGAAAAGTTAAAAGATGTCTGCTTTGGAGTAAACAACAACAATACCAATTCCCAGATCCACACAGGGCTCTTTTAAAGATTGTCCTTTAGCTAATGAAAGTGAACAGACACATCACGATTTCTGAATTTAAAAAAATGTCTGGGTACTGATGAATCCCATGGGTTTAACACATACTTCTCACCACATGTCACTTATAGTTACAGCCAGATTTGGCAGTTATTTAATTGAATTAAGTCCAATAAATCATATATTTAATTAATCATTTAAATGATCCCACACTAAGGGTAAAAACAAGAGGAAACATATGAGAGCACGAAGCAGTTACAGAGAGCCTGCAGATAAGGACTGACAGTAGACTCCAAGCCATTAAGTCTCCACTCAGTGTGGCGCGCACCCATCTGGAGGAGACTGCAGGAGATCAAACATAAATTTATTAGATACTTTCTCCATGTTTCAAAAGAGGCTGTGTTGGAGTTTGTACAGCTGGGCCCTCTGCAAATTGCATTTTTTAATGAAAGCCTTGTTAATAATTCACATGCATAACCTGGGGAAAGTTTAGGGGCCATGAACTGGAGGTGATGGGGGAGTCGGGGGGGGATTGGCGACACCCCTGAACATCCCACTGTGTGCTGCCACGATCATCTTTAGATGCCCTTTTGCATTTTTAATGTCCTGCTGTGCCAGTGTCGCAAAGGATTTGGACAGAGACATTGACTTTTCCCAACCAGATCACAGTGAAACATAAGCTAAAAGTCGTACAAGGGTACTTTTAAAAGTATTACAATGATATTATAAATCTCCCATGTTACACTGCAGAAAACAAACAATATGGCGTCCTTTGAAAAACTGTTGACACATAGTTTTAACCAAAGCTGTTTAGAGTAAGATAGGCAAACAATGTGAAGTAATAAAATTAGCATACAACAACGGCGAGAAATAATCACATTTGGCTCTCGGTTGCACATATGCACAAATACTCTACTCAGACAACAAATACACTGGAATTAAGGATTAGGGCTGCAAGACGCAGATATGTTTTAATTTGTGACAAGAATGCATTTCCTTTTGAGATTTTTCTTTCTTTGTTGTTCTTTCTTCTCCTCTCACTTCCTTTCCGAGCACTAGACATATTTGTTTACCTTAGAAGGCATTGTATTGTCATTACCATCATACATCTACTTTAAGATAACATTGCCTTTCAGTTAGAAGAAAATCCGCTAGTCATCCTGAAATTATGAGTATAGGACTTTGCTCTAAATGCTCTTTTGCTTTTCTCCAACAGCTACTCGTTTCTTTTCATCTTTCAGATGTACCTTTTCTTCTCATTTTACTTTTCACCCTTTTTTTTCTGTGCAATAGCAGTGACCACTTTACTCAGCAGCCCCCTTAGAAAAAATACAATTTTACATATAGACAGATGATAGTCAAACAAATGTGAACACTAGAGGTCAACGCTTTCAGGAAAAATAAGAATCTTTGCGATAACACGGCTACATTTTCCTTGAAATGCCTTATGGGTTGCAGTTATGAAATGGGACCTAAATTGCAGTGAACTTGAGCACTGAGGCTCTCTAAACTAGATATACCTGCGCTGATGACACTGCAGGGCAACCACGGTTCCTGCAATTGACAGTCCATTTGAAAGTAACTATCCACTGTTCCATCGTCTTACTCTTAAAAGAAGATGAGTTCACATGGTGGACCTGTCTATCCACCATATCCATCTCTCTCGATGTAAGTTCTCGACTAGGTGCTGTCCACTCATCCTCATCGTTACATGTGTCCTTTTTTCTGCTAACATTATCGCTTTAGATGAAGCTTCAATAAACTGTGCATGGCTTTTAGGGGTCTCTCTCTTGCCACTCTAATCCAATCTCTGATGTGGAGTCTGTTCATCATCGTGCACCGCAGGCATTTTCTGTGTCCCTGTGCTCTTCGTTGCACAAGAAGTAATGGATGGCCTTGCCCTTGGTTCACCCCCAAGGCCTTCTGGTTCTTCCTCAACTGTTTGTCTTCAGGTTGTCTCAAATGGGTCTGCTCTGTGGTATTTTGATTTGATTAAATCAGGTTTAAAAGGTTAGAGACAGAAGGAGGCATAGGGGTTGCCCTGCCCAGTATTGTGAGCCAGTCGTCTGCCATTTAGCATTGGGCATCGGCCAAAGGAAAGTGGAAAACTAAAATGACTTCTGTGCCTCTTTGTGATTTGCACTAATGTCCCCGAGGGATTGAGCAATGACCACTGCGAATTCCCCCAGGACGCCAGCCAGATTGAAACCCCTGCCAACAGATTTGAAAGGATAGCAAATCATTTAAACTCCCCAACGTGCATTAGCATTTTTTCAGTGCCCGGGCCAGCCTCCACAATATTAAACTGCACTTGATAAAATAAAATAAAAATCAGAGAGAGCGTCAAGTGCTCTTCAACTTCCGAATCTGCAAAGTGAATATTGAAGAGCTCTCTGAAAAAAAAAAAATTAATTCTACTTTAATTAATTTTGTTTACTCAATCAAGTTTCTGACATCAACTTGAGGAACCCAGATGACAAAGAATGGATTTATGATTGAACATGCTACAAGGTACAGAAAAGTGCAACGGAGCAGGGACCCTGAGTAGTCATATATATCCATGGATTGCCTTTAGCAAGTCCTGCTTGTGACACCACATTATTATGGCATATAAAAATAGGCTGTGCATAACAGTGAGCAGAGCGAATTGCAGCAGCACCATATTAAAGAAACATAGAAGCAGCGGCTTACATCAATAGTTATTTTCTTATATTAAGATATATCAATATTAGAGGATCAATGCAAAACTTTATTTATAGCATGTTACAAAACCTATCAATATTATTCAACCCTTAAAGCTCACTCTAGGGTTTCTTAGCCGCTATTGCTATTGTGCTCTGGCAGATTGCCCTTTAGTAATGCAAGTGAGGGGTATGGCATGAATGTGTGTGTAAGAGTGTTTGCCTTTCAATGCATGTCTTTCTGTAGGACGGTTGTGCCAGATGAAGCTTTGCCCCCCGTGAAAAACTATAATGACACAGAGCCACCGGCCTCATACTGAATTCGTCCGGAGACCAATGGAGAAAATTCCCATTAACATGCAAACCACGCATCCCGTGTCACAGATTTCCTGAGACTGGTGTCAAATGCTCCTGGATTTCCCGAAACAAATACACAAATAGGAACAAAATTGGCACCGTTCCAACATTAGTGGCAATGAAAGAGTTTGTTGTCGGGGGAGGGGTGGTATGCAGGGCAGTTTGTGGCTCCCATGTTAACATTGCGATCCCCGCTAGTGAATGGCCCTTTCTTTCCAATTGCTTAATTGTCTTAGAGGGACAGGCAGGTGGCACTAAGCCTCATTTGGCATCTGGTGGGAAAAAAAAGAAATAAATAAATAAAACAAAACAGAAAAAAAAAACATGCGCTTCTACACAGTGTGTGAGAGTGCTGGGGTAGGTGAAGCATTAGACATTTTTCATTCTCAATGCTGCATGTCCCCTATGGCAGATTTCAAAAGTTTTGGCTTGGTTCAAGAACAAGTTTGTGCTGCTATTGTGTCTGATGTGCTTTGCTGAATAAAACATATTTGGTATGAGTGCCAGATCAAATGGCCTTTAAAAAAGCCATGCCTTTCACCATTGGTGTCTGGTACCATACAGGGAACTGTTTTCCCATCCATTTATTAAGTGGGAGCTACTGAGCCCTTCCATTTAGCACTGCTGAGAACAATTTAGATGTATCTACTAAAATTTAAACACACAAGTCAGGAGGTAATGCCAGAGGCACATCACTATGTGTGACTGTCCCACACCATGGTGTTTTACAACTGTTCCCAAGAGTGTACATTATTATATTAGAGTCCAGACACATACAACAGCCTCAAGGTTTGTTTATAAAAAGGAGTACTATACATGCTATCTATTTCCATTGTCATTTTCAAAACATACATGGTTGTTGTAATGACAGAGACACATCCACATCCACATTCATCCACAGGTGAGAAGCTTCCCAGTCCCTAGATTCTGCTTGTACAAGTTAAAAGGCTGATTTGCATTTATATTGCCATTCAAGGCTTGCAGCTGTAATTGTCGTGGCAAATGCACAGACACCACACATACTCACACGCATACATGCACACACAAAATGCATGTGATATGTGCAGTATATAAACCTTTTTTTTTTCCCTCCATAAGTCCATTGTTATGAGTCTTTGGCATGAGACTGTTCAGAGAGTGACAGGGAGAGAAAGAGATGAGGGAGAGAACGAGACGGGGGTGAATCATCCAGGTGTAATATTGAGCTGTCCCAGAAACTTACCACCAAACCTTACCAAGTCGTTATCTGATCAACATCCCAATTCCTCAAGTGCCTCCTGTGCTGCAGCACCGCATGCATCTTCCAGGCTCTTTCCTATCACAGCCTCCACATTCATGCCGATGCATTGGTTTGCTGGCTGGTTGTTCTCACATGTTTTAAATAATGACAGGACAGGTAACATAACACAGGCTGCAGACCTGTGCTGTGCTGACCCTTGCATTATTTACTTTCCTTTAACTCTTTAACTTATTTTAGCATATCTGCATTGATTGCAGTGTCTTAAAAAAAGAGAAACATGACAGACAGCCCAGGCTAGGAAGCTCAGTTTATCATTGTTCACATACATATTAGTCTGCCAAGGTTTGCAGGGGTTTTTTTTTGTCGGTCACAGAAGCTCCCTGCATAGGTTAAATGCACATTACCAAACATGCATCAGCCTCTCAGGAGTTGTAAAAACATAGATAAGTGGCCGTATTTCAAAATAAGTAGGGTGTACATGCACTTAGCACACACACTACTCAGCTACAGCAACAATGCTGATCAAGCACATCTACAAACTTAACCTTTACCTTCAGACTTAAGCTCTGGCCCAGGTGTTAAGCATGCATGTGTCATCAGTAATGTTTGACTTTAACACTTAATAAACAAATGCTTTCTCATGTAAGTGAAAGATAATGTGTGTCCAATTAGTCTTCATGTTGAAGTTGCAATCTGTAACTTTTCAGAGAGATAGGTCACATTAGTAATAACAGAGCATGCAAAGCACCTCATTGTTGTTGCCATTAATTTACCTTGCCAATTAGTAAAGACAAGTTGGGTGTGACCTGAGAAAACTGAATGAGATTTCTCATTAGAGCATAGTGAGCATCTCTAACTAGTATAAAATGATATATTTATGCAAACATGACAACTTATAAGTAAAAGATTTTAGTCTCATCTAATACAGCACTGACTTTTAATACAACTATGTATTTTAAGAGGAATAAAAAGCAACTTAAGATGCTGATGTTGTCTTCATTATGGCAACCAACAAAACATATTTCTTCACGATTCTTTTAAAAAAGTCTACACTTTTACAAACTTAACCTTGCTCTGCTTATCTTTTTCTATGACAGATGTTAATTCACCACAGCTGTGCTACCCATGAGTTGCAAGCAAGATGCACTCCAGTTCTACAAATGCTAACAATAGCAGAGCACTCTATTTATGGATTTTTTTTTTTTTTTTGAGGATAGGGTGCTTTTACCTCTTTTTTTACTACACTGGAACAGACACTGTATTTGATGGAATTCACTCATTGTTGTTTTGAGAACTCTATCAGTTAAAAAGAATAAAGAAAAACATATTTGAAGGCTAAAAGTGAGATAAAAACTTGCATTTAAATGTGTAGATGTGTCTTGAACAAAAGTCTTATTAAAGCCTTAGGTTTTCAAAGCAGGGTTTTGACAAGAAAGGAACAAACTTCGTATTGTTACAGTTTGAACCCACCTGTGTTCTACAAGCAATCACAGATCCCTGTAGCGAGTCTAAAAAAATATCTATCAAAACCTCTGCAAGGTGGAGACAGGATTAGCAAAGGAAAGACACAGTCGAGCTATAAACACCAATGTTTTTTTGTTTTTTTTTTACTTTTAGTCCTACAACTGCTCGGTCCTCTCCAAGGAAAAATAATACAATATGATCCACCACTACTCCGCTTACAGCACACCCACAACTCAACACACACAGCCCAGAGGAGCTGCCTTTGGTTGCTTTAGGAGGGGAAAAACATAGCCTGTTGTTCACTGTGCATTAAACTGCAATTTAGAGGCCATTAATCCATCCCATAATCTGTCACCAAATAAAATCCTAGCTAGGGTTAGCGAAGGGCTTCCGCTTACTTCCCTATATTTAACAGCAGCCTCACATGTAGCTCCTTTTTTAAAAAAAAAAAAAAACACACACACACACAGCTTCAACTATCTCTCTTGCTGTCTTCCAAGGATGAAGTCTCAGATGGAAGGAGATGTGACGACAAAGAGCTGAATGAAGAAGTGCAGATGCTAACCCTGCCTTCACAGGTGACCTCGTGATCACAACAGCATCTGGTTGAATTACTTAACACTGCCGCCCAACAGACATGTAATCCGGGATAATGCCCTTTTGCTGAGTGCTCCAATCTGGATAAATTCATCCCCGAGGAATGAGATCCAGCAGCAGCAGAGTCTCGGAGAGCGAGAGAGAGAGAGAGAGAGAGAGAGAGAGAGAGAGAGAGGAGATGAGGGGCTTGGGGGTTGATTGGTTGGTACTAAAGAAAAACTGTTGGTGCTGAGAAGGGAGTCTTCTGGATGGATAATGAAGCCCAACAGTAAACAGCTTGATTTTGTTGACTGGATGACTGACTGCATGAGAGGAAGCAGATCATTGCCTGGTTTTCTAAGAACACTCCAAACTAATCATATTCCCTTCCCCGGCTGACCTGAATCCTGACAGACTCAAAATGAGGCTTTCATCCAAACTGTAGCCACTGGATATACTGTACTTATTTACATCACGCATATTATTTCGGTAATGCCTGCGATGGTAACATCTGCAAAATTTTTACATGAACATGCCTATCACTCGAATTATTTGTATCTCTGTGTTTACTGATTGATTCAAATATTCATTTATTTGGGATCGAATAGCCATCGACCAAACTCCCTCTTTTCTCACAGGGCATGAACCAAAAACAAGCCTTAGGCAATTTTTAAAAAATATCTCTTTTTTTACGCTAAAATCACTGCCAAACACCGGGACTTACAAGTTCCAGCTGTCCAGCGGCAGCCTCTCAGATTATTTATTCATATGTTTACTTATTACCATAAATATCCAACAGGGCACTCGGCTCAGAGGGATTACAGTGGGCTTAATCTATCGTGGCACAGAAATGAGCAGGGGTCACAACAGCTGAGGTGACTTAAGCTGGCTAGCCTTGATGGGACATGCAGCACAAACAAGAAAACAAACTGCAGGCCGCTGGGCGGCATCGTGAACCGATGACATCATCTGTCACTCACTCTGTTTGTATGGCATGATCCAGACAGGGTGAGCATTACTCAAGCCAACTGTCATGTATGGTGGCCGGGTAAGTCACCCAAACGGGCAAGGACACGTCTGTGTTTCTTATCAGACACATTAACTGAAATGTACCAGACTCCCATCGGAAAAAAAACAGACAAAGCTCCCGACAAATTCAGTCTCATTTCTGCGTTTGTTAGTTATGTTACTGCGTTGAAAATATGACTGCAATAACGGCCGAGCTTATGACAACATGCAAGAAAAATGTATATTGGTTTTAGCAATCCCACAGAATGGGGATAAATCAATTAATTACTTCTGAGTTATTACGGTCATAATCTGTGCATTAGACAGCACTGTGTCTTGCTTACAAATAACTATTCATAATAATGAGGCTGAAAATTGGTATTTCTGTTTGGGTAGTGTTGTGCAATGTAATGGGCTGTATTTCTCTCTCTTTTTTTTCCCCCTTTTGTGGGGAAGGGAGAATGATTTCTCTGTCAATAAAAAAATCCACATATCCAGACATGACATTGGAAAGACATTTAATTATACTTTGGTTGAGAAATATGTATCAAAGCCTGTCGGCCATGAAAAACGGATTTAGAGTCGTCAGACAGCAGTTAATAGACAGCGGTAAATGAAACAGGGACTGTTGGGGGTACTAAGACATGCTTTCCAGGACTAAGAAACAGCTTAGTCTGGCTTGGTGTTGAAAATGGGAGTTCTGACACAGGATATTCGAGGGGGTGGGAGATAATGAAGGCGACTGAGGGGAGGGAGGGGGCAGGAGATTTTTAAGAAGATTGAGATTTTTTCATTCCTGTGCAGCAGCACTGCCCCTAGTGGGCAAATCTTGTGTCAAGGAAAACTAGTGAAGAGGGTTTTTTTCTTTTAAAGAGAGTGGACCAAGAACTTAGTCATTTTACATGGAGTCATTTGTAGAAAAAACAAAGATAAAGAGACAGAAAGACAGACAGACAGACAGAAGGAGAAGAGAGGAAGGACAGAGGCTCATACACTTGTGTGATTTTCCTCCAAACATATTTTCTTCAAAGCCTGGCACATTCAGTACAAGACTATTCTTAAACTGCCCCCCACCACTACCACCACCACCACCCCACCACCTCCACGGGGACATAATGCTCTCACATATTTCACCCTTTCCCCGACAGCAGCCAGGGCTCTCAATCACACTGCATCTCACAGCAAAAAGAATAAAAAGAAATAAAAAAAGGAGAGCCGGGACGGTTAGCCAGGGAGGGAGAAATGTGCCACTGCACAAGGTTAGGACTGAAATCAGGAGCAACAAGAGCCAAGTGAAATATGTGCGAGATGTTAGACACTGTGTGGATTGGATGGAGGAGAAAGGAACGGAGGCAAAAAAAAAAAAAGGGGGGGGGGGGGGTGCGAGGCGATGGACGAGGGCCTGGCCAAGGTTGGCGTGAGGTGAAGTGGTTCCTGGGGACGGTCACCCACAACCGCCAGGCGG
>JAPZDV010000024.1:7594103-7607277 GCA_029814665.1 Acanthurus lineatus | reverse complement strand
CCCCCCCCCCCCCCCCCCCCCCCCCCCCCCCCCCCCCCCCCCCCCCCCCCCCCCCCCCCCCCCCCCGCGGAGCTGGACGAGGTCCTGGACAAGTTTGGCCTGAGGTGAATGTGTTCCTGGAGACTGTCTCCCACATCCTCCAGGCTGGTGCTGTGTCATCTGTCACTGGCAGGAGAGGTGACAGCGAAAAGAAAAGGTGCCCCAGATGCGCCAATAGCACAGTCTGGATGGAGAGCATCTCACAAACAGCTCTCTTTCTCCTCGTTCTCCCTCCCTGGCTTGCTCACTTTATTGCTCACATCATTTATTTCTCAAACTTAAGGAAAAAAAGAAAAAAAAAGGAAGTGCTCGGCGCCTGTGCTAATGGACTGACTCTTCTCTCTGCATCTCACTTGCTTATTCTCTCATTTTTTTTTTTTTTGCGTTGTCTGTCTTTTTTTTTTTCACTCTCCTGCAAAGATATCTGTGTCTAAGTATATGACTGCTATGGCCACATCTCCCCTCTGTCCCCCCCACCCACCCTCCTCTTTTCATAAAAACAAGATTGTTTTGTGCAGCTTTCTGCTGACACCGGCTCCGAACATAAACAGAGCCGTAATTTGTACAACAACAGTAAGCTACAGGGAAGCACTTTTTTCCCCCCCAGAGGCATGCATCGAGAAGGTATGTTGTTATCCACCTATTTACCTGGCAGGGAGAGCAGTATTTTATATTATGGTAATAACCAGCTGTGCTGAAATGCACAGCAATCCCATCTCATTCCAGTTTGAAGCAATCGTTTCATTGGAGCTGGTGCTGTAGTGTGACAGAGATATGGTGTTGTTTGCCCTCAAACTGTGGCTAAGCCTCTGATATTATATCAATGAAAATGTGATGGCTGCAGAATAAAAGTCCAAAATAAAGTACGCTGCTTTTCAATAAATCAACCCCCCCCCACCCACCTCTGCATTTTTAATGTCTAATATAATTAGGATGTTATTCATGCTCTACACTCGCAAGAAATGGTAAAACAATACAGGGCACCAGAGAAACAGTAAAAGTCAGTTGTGAATACAAAACCAGGAAAAAAATTGGAAGCTGAAAAGTGTGGAGGGGAACAGACTATTAACTGCTCGTGTATTTCTGTATCCCAGTAAGCACAGATGGTAAAGAGAAGACTTGACAATGAAACCAGGGTAGCAGAACGGAGCAAAACAGCAACATCAGGAACAGTTACAGCATCTACAGTGTCGTGTCTAAAATAGTAAAACTGCCCCATAACTGATGCTGTGATCTAGAGAGAAAACTTTCACTGCTTCCACTCTTTTCACTCTCTCGACTTGTTTCGTCGTCCCAGGTCGAACAGAGTCACGGGGAAAAAAAACACAGACAACCTCTCTGGAGGACATCTACACCTGTTAAATTGCGGAAGCTGCTGAGAGGGAATTAGAGGCTTCAACACTCCAGCCAGTTTCAAATTGGTCTGTCCTGATATCATTATTTTTTTTCTCTGTTCCTACAAAACAAAATAAAATAACTCAACAGAAAAGGACAATCACAGCAAAATGCTCTATTTAATAAATAATGTTTTTTTTTTTTGTCTTTCCTTTTCTGTTTAGGTGATAAATCAACATGTGGAACAGCTGAATTCATTGCTGGAGAAAATGATCTTGTTTACCAAGCTTCGTTTGTTTGCCGCCGTATCAGCAGCGTGTTACCGTCTTTGAGGTGTCAATTTCAACAAAACGCGTGAACAAACTGAGATCTCAGATTGGAGAGGACTGGATGTTTCCTGTCCTGCTGTTTTTTTTTTTTTCAACAAAAGGTTACAACTCACTCTGGGAAACAACAGTACACACACACACATTCACTCACTCACTCACTCACACATTTATGGGCACACAGAGACACATACTCTTTCAGTCAGTGCCCTCCTTAGGATATAGTCCAACATGACGGGGTCAGACTTTGAAAGGAGGTGGCGGCCGTGTCATTGACCCCGACTCTGCGGAGCGTGAACCAGGGCGCTCGATGTTGGCTGTGCAAGATGTTAAGAGCTGACAAACACTCGCCGTCTGATTCAGTCCCCGTTGTTCGTCCGTACATCAGACAGACAGACACCACAGAGGCAGAGTTCTGCCGTACTTTCTTCACCTCTATTGTTTTCCAAAGACAACCACCTGGTGGCAAGCCGGGGAAGCAACTAATCCATCCTCATTCTGTCCACAAACACAACTGTCTAGGAATAAAAATAACAGCAGATAGTGTCAAAAGGGCTGAAATTGCCAGGCTTATATACTCGCGAGTCTGCCTCCCGAAGCACTTCACCGTTAACTTTTTCTCTCTCTTTTCTTTTGACCAGACCCCCCATAGCTGGACTCAATGGGGAAGGGCTGTCAGTTCGAAAACAATGTGACTCAGGAGTGAATGCTTGACTGAGCTGAACTGGGGTTAGAGGGCTTTGTTTGTGTGTGTCTGCATGTGTGACAGGAATACCAAGCCCGCATAGGAAGTATTTAACTTGTCTGGTCGGGAAAGCGGTGACAAACAACTGATGGAGACGCAGCTTACAACTATTCATAGCTCCTTAACCCCAGGACAGTCGCACATTACTTTTTTTTTTTTACCCCCCCCTCTGATTCCTCCTTTCTCTTTTGCAGCAGACAGAAGTGTGCACACGGGAGTGCTATATTCTGAGCAGTTAAAGAAAAAACACAGATGGTAGGACAAGCTCAACCATCACAGCAAGATGAATTCAGAGACACTGTTTCCCCAGCCAGCCAGCCAGCCAGCCAGCCAGCAAGTCAACATAGCAATCACAAGCACGCGAGATGTGATGAATAAGCAACTTAATGTGGAAAACTTACCATGGCCGGAGATCCACAGGAGCAGAAGGACCCAAGGGATCATGACTAGGGAGTGGAGAGGGCAAAACCTACGGAAAACAGTGGGCGAGTGTGAAATTGAAGTTGGCAGGCACAAACACATGCACGAGATGAGACAGTGCTCCTCTGTGCTGCTGGGGGGGGGCGGGGGGGAGAGGAGGAGGACAGGGGACGGACGGATGCTACAGTCCCTCAGTGGTGTCTCCTTTTTCTTTTTTTTTCTTTTTTTTTACCAGTGGAAGGCTGGTCTGTCTTCAGTCCTTCTCTGCTCCTCTTGGTTCTTCTTTTTTTTTTTTAAAAAAAAAATGTTCCCCCCCTCTCTCGTGTCTCTCCTCCAGTGTCTCCTCTCCTTCCTCTCTGTGCCAACTCTTCTAGTTGCCGATGGTCAGCTCTGCCTCGCGCGCTCTCTTGTTGATGTGAGCTTGTCGACTTTCTGCGTCTCCGCTGCTGACTCTGAGCGCACACTCACACACACACACACACACAAACACGCTCACTCTTTCTCTCTCTCGCTCGCACGGTTTCCCGTTGCCCATCCATTCTCAGTCTCTTCAGCCCTCACTTGCCCCCCCTCCTCCTTCTCTCTCTCTCTTTCTCATGCTCTCTCTCTCCCTCTCTCTCTCTTTCTCTCTCTCTCTCACTCTCTTGCTCTACCACTCATGTAGCAGACAGCCAAGGGATAGAGCTCCACAACTAGACTCCTCCCTCCCTTCCTCTCTCTCTCCCTCTCTCTCCGTCTCTCTCTCTCTCTCTCTCTCCCTCTCAGCCTGGCTGTCTGGGTGGCTGTGGCTGAGTGTGAGGCTGGGAGACTCGGGTCCTCACTCTGGGAACGAAAGCTGCCATGGGAGAAACATAGAGGGTGCAGTTTCAATTAGAATGAGAATAGGAGCTACTTGGCCTCTATAGCGACAAATAACACAGACATCCACAAAACAAAAAGTGCAATTTCACCCCTCCTCCCATCCTCCCAGACCTTTTTTTAATGGATACTATGGATGGCACTGAATTAAAAAAAAAAAAGAAAGAAAAAGACGTGAGCTGCTTTTCTTTAAGATGAATAAAGACCACATTGAGATTCAAGACCAAAGCTGAAGTATTCATTCGTATCCAGTTTTTTATCAGAGGTGAATCAGATTTATAGTCACTCACTCAAGGAGCCATGATGCAAGACACCATAAAATGCCTAAATGCACTGCATACTTACTAATAAGTTTTCCTGGTTATGCTTGTTAAATATTTAAAAAGGGGCATCTCTTTCCTCTGTTATGTTCTAAGACTAAGGCTATGTCCGGGTTTAAAAGAGCTCTGCATGTCCGGTTCTACAAGAACACTCTCCTGTATGCAGATAAAGGAAACATATGGGTCCAGTATGTTTAAATGGTAAGAAAATTAACTATTTTAATTAATAAAAACAACTTCTTAATTTATACCTAAAATTATAAGTATTTTTTATAGGTAATCTCTAATTATTTACCAAATTAAGACTCATGTTATCATGGTTCTAGGCTGTGATAATAATATCCAGTGTATTATGTGATGTTTTATCTACGTAAGCTGCATGGCTCTAGGCGTATCATTGTTGGTCCATCAGTCATCCACTGCTTTGGTCCAGACCACAGCATAACATCTCAATAATGGAAAAATGGATTACGATGATGCAATGATCACCAGCTCATATTCTGCTGACATCAGTGATCCTCTAACTCGCATACTGCCACAGTGAGATCCAAAATGGTTTCGACTTTATGCCCTCAGGCTTAATTGCAACAAATTTGTGATCTCTTCACTTTTCATGTATCAGCATCATCAGGATTTTTTTTTTTGTTTTGTTTTGCTTATGTGGTGCTTTGATTCACACTGACATTGCCTTGAGCCTAAGTGCTACTATTGCTTGTTGTAATTATTAATTAAACTGACGATACTACATTAGTGACTGTGGCAAAGATTATAAATGCTAAACATCAGCATGGTAGCGTCGCCATCGTGAGCACTTTAACATTAGAACGTAGTTCATAGCATCCTTTGTTGTGTTTACAACAGCTAACACTTGTTATTGTAGCCCCTTTGAATATATACTGTCATGTTTTATAGTTTTTTTCTTTTAAACACTGAGGTAAATCATAGTTAAAACATTTTTTTGCCTAATAATGTAAAACAGATAAAATATCTTAAATAATTGGTAAAAATTTCAAGAGCAAACAGCACCCTCCATGCATGTTAAGATGTAGAGTAATGCCCAATATCTTTAGATCAGAGCTCTAATAATGACCCAGTAAGCACTGCATGAGGGCCTAGTCTACGTCATATCAATTTAATCCATCCCTTTGACTTCCTAATCTAATCAAAGGGCCAGAGGATGACAGGTGGTCTTTTCATCAGTGAAACTAACAGCTACACACAAAAACAACCCCACTGCGGCCGAACCAGAGGATAACACAGATTTGCATTCTGCCTAAGAACATGATGAGTAGGGGCAAAGAATAACAATGGAGCTTATGTGCTTGAAGGTTAACCAATGGGGTAAACAAGGTAAACAGGCAAACAAATTTGCGTGTCCAAAACCCCCAATCCTCTTCTTAGTACAATCAACCCTTAGCCTAAATTAGACTTTTTCTTAAGAGGTCCAGTGTGTAGGACTCAAGAATGTTATAATTATGTCTTCATCAGTGTTCAATCGCCATAGTAATTGTTGTGTTTTCATTTCCTTAGACTGAGTTTTTCTCAATAGTCTTATGTTTCATTGTAAAGCTTTCCTATATTTCTGGAAAAGGAGGATGAACAAGGAATTCTTGTTGTTGTTAATGTTGTTATCTGCAACAATCACAGCTAAATGCCATTTCATCCTACACACTGGTTCTTCAATGGCTGAAATGTCGGGACACATACAAAGACGATAAGCTGATAAACTGAAGTTATCATGTTTGTCTTGTCATTATATACAACGATCAATTAAGATATCAAAACCTGACTAAGAGAGGTGAAATCCAGGCTTATTTTAAGTGTATTATCTTGATAGTGATACCACTTAAGGTCTCAGTTTTGTTTGCTTAAACCTACTTTTTATTCAACAGTTATTTGCATATAATACACTGCAACACTGTTTTATTGTTTTCTCAAAATACAATTGCAACTCCCCTAAGTAAACTCTTTAGACAAGTAGAAATTAAACCTCAAATACCAGCCCTAAAGAGAAAATTTCAGGTGTTTTGTACAACCAGCCACAGGTACATTTCCCACTGTGCTTCTTTAAAAAAACAGCAGATCACTGGGAGATTTGGGTGTGTTATGCTAGTATTGCCTAATGTATCCTGCAGCCTGTAGCCTCGAGCAAAAATGAGCAGGCTGCAGTTGGGCATGCTTCATTCGAATATTTCTAAACCTGTAGTTTTGACCCACACTGACTCCACTGGATTTCAATATGGATTTATTTGTTTTTGCACAGCTCTTTTTTGGAGCCACAAAAAACTTCATAAAACTTTGTTTACATAATGCAGCAGTACACCCCAAGACCTGTAAACACACTTTGAAGTGTAAAAATCAGTGTAAATTCCTTTTAAAATTTCATGATCACTTTTCATAACCTGCAAACTTACAACTAAAATTCAAGGAAAGAGCTCAAGCAAAAAAAAAAAAAAAAAATTCTAAGAAAAAAGAGTGTGTGGGACTGGCTAACCAGTATACTTGCCTTGCACAGATACTAGAAAGCCATATGCAAATATCAGTCCTGTATACCTTCATTGTTGGTTGTTACAGGCTTTAATATGGCACAAATCCCCAATTCTATTAACACAGATCTGAAGCTTTAAAGCCTAGCCTTATCATTTATTGTAACTGTGCAACAGAGACACACAAGTCTATTAAAATAATGATACTCATTGTATGCTAGAGGATTGTAACATGGAAGAGTGATTTTTATGTTGGTCTGACTTTAAAAACACAGGATTATGCATGGCAGCCGGCAGTTTTTCTGTAAGTAAGAAATGGCAGTAAATCTTATTTATTCAGTACTTTCTCAAGCCTGCATGTCAGAGCTCAAGGGACACATCTTGCTCTCCACAGCAAAACTGCAGCTCCTAATTAATTTAATTTACTGGGTTGGGTTACAAATTGACCTTTGAAATGTGAAGGCATAAAAATTATCAAGGGTGGTTTGAGAATCAATCCAAAAATTAAGAGCTATGAGAGAAAATGCACATGAGTAATACTTCATGACACTGAATGTTTTAATAGTGAATGGCAATATTATACTTGGCATATAGACAAATTAACAAACTAATTAATAAAATTAATACATTAATCAGAACTTTTGCCAGCAACATGGCTGTCAGGGGTAAAAAGAGAGTCTTAAAGCCTTGAAGGAACATTGCTTGCCTTTTTATACAGTGCTACTATTGAAATCTTTTACCTCTTCTGCATTTCCTTTGCAAGATGAAATGCAAAGTCTCATTCTCATACACAAAAAGTGACACATTAAGATGATGGACAGGCACTCTGTTTTTGAGCTAAATAGAAAGTGACATATCTGTTTATTTCTCTCGGGCCTCCATATCCGCTGTGGAGACACCGAAAGGTCTGAAACACTGTTGGGCCTAAGCGTGTGTGTCCCAGTGTGCATTTGTATGTTAAGTGTGTGTTACCGTTAATTTGTATTTTGAAATTAGCAAATCAGCCAGTTGTCTTTCAATGAAGGACATGCACTCAATCTTTGTCAGTCAGATGATTCCCCAGAGATGCTACATCTCGAGCCCTGATGCCTCAGATTCTTATTCTAATCAAGTCTGCAAAATAGTAGAGAAGAGGAGCTAAATGAACAGAATTAAACAGTGTGGCAGGATGTTGGAAAGAAGCTGGTGGAGTGACAACACCTAATTTCAATCAAAGGCCTTTTTTTAAAGTCATTAGGGACAAAACAAATGCTGGTAGAATGTTTTTTTGTTACATTTATTTCCAATTGATTTAAAAATTAAGCATTTACATTTGTTGTTTATCAGATAATTGCCATATGGTACTGATTAACATTTTCAACTGACATGTCTTCATCAAATCTGGTCCTAACTGGGTCAGCAATGATAACTGCTGATGTATTATTATTTGTACTTTTTCATTTATACCACTGCAAAGTCAGGGTCATAACCTTAGGGATCAGTCTTTCTGCTGCACTGTGCTCCTTTTTCTTACTGCTTTGTCCTTACTGATGTCTCACCTAAATGCAAGATCACTGGTCCTCTTTGGGACAGCACTCTGCTGACTTTGCTGATATAAACTTAAGACATAATTATGCTTTGAAATGGAGTGAAATTTAAGCTACACAGCAAGAACTAAAAGAGGGATACTGCAGGGTCCATGGGAATAGCAAAAGCATGACTAAAGAAGCTGTGGCTGGACTTTCCTAACCATTAATCAAAGTAAGTATCAAAAGATGGTTGCTGAGTCAAAATATGAGTACCAATTTTTATTCGATATCTATTAATCAGCCTTCTAATTACTACCAAAATATTACCATACACCAAAACTAAGCTTAAGATATTGTAACCCAAGTGCTATAAGCACAGGTGGAACCCCAATGGACTCTACTGATACTCCCCTCCAATGGGGTGCATGCATTCACCCAGCATAGCTAAAAAGTCCAGGTGGAGCTAAATGAATGTGTCCCACCACCTGTGACGGAGATGTCACCACTACCTGCCAACTTGTAGCCTCCTTCAGAAAGCAGTGTCGTGGTAGAGGGCCCCCAGAGGGTTACACATTATAACCTTTGTTCTAAATCACACAAGCTCCACCCTTTAACTTGACTATATACATAGACCAGGCAGATCCTGATGACCGCTCAGATTGCAGTGACCACTCCTTTAGACTAGCTTACTGATCCCTTCTGACTACAGGCTCGTCCCTTTAGCCTACTCAATGTGTTAAAGAAAGGGCAGCATAAAGCAGAGAGGCAGGGCCAATTCCACCCAATAACTGTTAAAAACAGACACCCCGCACACCTCATACTTAAGGTGGTCATGGGAAGGCACCCTTAAAATACCAACCATTCTACTATGGTGCAGTTACAAGGGTTTGCATTTTCAGTGGCTTCTTCAAGGACACTTTGACACACAGCCAGATGTTTGTAGGGGTTGAGGCTGGTTTACACACAGACATCTCCCCAGCTTTGATGGAAGAGGGTATAGTGTAGGCCATCATGGACATCACTTGTTATCAAGTCTCTAGAAAAGGATGTGGTGAAATGTTCTCACCAGCTGACGCCCCAGAGAGAGAAGAGGTGTTGTCGTCATCTGTGAGGGAGGCAGCATCATCTGGACAGCAGCTGGAGATGTCAGGTGGCCGGCCAGACCATCAACCATTAGGATATCGATGGTCAGCTCTGGCTCGCTCTCGTCACACATCAGCAACCACTCGAGTCTACTAGGAAGTGGACATGTGGCTGGTGTCGACAAATCACGGGTATGACTGGAAGTTAAAACCATTATGGTTATGACTGCACTCCAAATATTTCCAAATATAATGAAGAGTCTTCTGTTCAGACACCACCAAAACTGCAGGCTAATATTTAGACTACATTTTGATAACATATTGGGAGCTGGTGTGCTAGGAAATCCCTCGATGTCAGAGTTGAGAAGCCTGTTCACATCAAAGTCAATGCAGCATCTCTTTGCAAACATGTCTTTTGAATCATGTAAAACTGAGCAAATTTTCTCTCCAAGGCAAGCACACAACCTGCATGTGCCCGGAGCTTTTCACTGACTCATTCAAGTTCAAACTGCTACAGGGCAGCCGGGTCATTTGATTCTTCCCCATTTAAATTTCGTCTTCATTGCACAGTGGAATTGGGGTTTTTACATGGTATGCAAATTGAGGTATGGATTTGTTTGCTGTGCCTATCTGTAGAAAGGTAAAGAGCAACGGTCAGCAGTATGCACCTTAAAAAAGCTTGTCAGAGGTCACAGGGCTTTGCATAAGTCAAGCTGTATACCCTTTTTGAGAAGGAAATGGTTCCTTTTTTTTTTTTCTTTTTTACATCTGACAGATCGACCATTGACATTCTCATATTACCCCCGGTGCTTCTCTTCCTTGACATGATGCGTGGTAAATAAAGCAGTGTGTTGAACTCTGGAATTGTCCTCAGGCTTGAAGAGAGCTATCCATATGTCAATGTAAAAAAAAAAAAAGTACATCCGCTAAAATAACAATTTGTATGTATTTTTTTTAGACCAGTTATTCTTTATTAAAAGCGGTTATTAATGTGTCTGACATGATGACTGGCATGCAATCAGGTGGTAACTCATGGTTTAAAAAGGTTAAATTTTTGAAAGCAAATATCTAGAGAAAATTAATCAGAGGCAGGACAAATTCATTTGAATACAAGGAAATACAATGTAAATTTAACAACAATTACATTAACTTAAACCTTTGCATTTAATTTAAAAAATGTTCCTTATCTAATTTAAATGCATTTGTTAATTTTGCTTTTGAAAAGTCAAAGATAGCCAAGCCAATGCTTTTTATTTGCTCAAATGCTTATCATCCAATTAGCAATTTTCCTTTATTTTTTAAAATTTAGTTATTTATTTATTTATTTAATTTGATGCAGGAAAACATTTAAAGTGTTGGGGCAAATTTATACTTTAAGCAGCCCTGTAGAGGATAAGAGGATATGTTGATCTGATCTGGATATATCAAACATAGGAATGGAGCAGTTCTTCAAAAAATAATAAGTAAAATGCTGATGTTATGCAGAAAAATAACATGACAAAATATGCTGATTCAGCCCATTACCAGTCTACGCTTATAAAATTCAGTGAACCCACTCAAAATGTTTTGCCAGTGGTCTCAACTGAAAAATGCAGATGAGGAACCCAGATGCCCAAAGCAAAGTCTTTACCATCATATACAAATGACTCTTGAGACAATGTGAAATCCATGAGAAAATGATATGCAGGGAATGCTGCTTTAAATAGCCTTAAGATGTGCAATTTAATTCTCATGTGGTGGACAATAAGGGTTGATCAAGAGTCTTAGCAATAAAAATGTACTGACCTGAGAAATTACTAGGTGCAGATTGCTTCATCAATAATATTAACAACTCACAACCATAAATTGTGAGTATTACAGAACATTAGTACCTTGCAGGTTTTTCCAACCCATGTGTTTGCCATATTTACCAAGCTAAAATGTTACAAACTTTATAATTCTTGGCTTTTTATTATCTCCTCCAAAGATTACTTGCTTGATATTCAACTACTGGCTCTATTTTCATGAAACTTGGTAAACATGGACCAAAAACAGCCCATTAAATTTCATGAGAGTCACACAAATTTTACGGGGTAACATTCAAGACATATTCTTAACTTTTTTTAGCATTTGTAAGTACGCTGTTTGGCCTTGGCAAAGTAACTTTAATTTAGTCTAAGAATCCAGTTGATGGTCGTGAGGTTAAGTGTCAAAGTAATCAAATGTGGAAATACAATGACTCCATATTCAGCAGCAGTGCCAACTTTGGCAACTTCCTTGATAACTTTAACTATTTGTCAGACCCTCAGAGTGGCTTTTTATCTTTATTTGAAAAAAAAGAAAGACAACAATCAACACATTAAGCAACTTATATAAAAGATAAACA
Source organism: Acanthurus lineatus (assembly GCA_029814665.1). Taxonomy (NCBI): domain Eukaryota; kingdom Metazoa; phylum Chordata; class Actinopteri; order Acanthuriformes; family Acanthuridae; genus Acanthurus; species Acanthurus lineatus. The sequence goes on along the minus strand of JAPZDV010000024.1, from coordinate 7,595,793 downwards.
TACTGATATCCTTTTGCTTATAATAGTGATTGCCATGCATGTTTTTTTTTTGGAATAATGTAGTCAACAGTCTATTGCCAATGATAGGTAATGGGGGGGGTCTCCCTTTCCTCTTGTTTATTGTGCAACCAGTCATTAGGTGTGGGATGTTGGACAGGCAGGAGGACAGCACCCGCCACAGAAGATGCAGATGAGTTGTAGTTTCTAAAGCTTGACACTCTCCTTCCTAAACCCCCTCAGGTATAGGCAGCAGAGCTCTGCCATTCAAATATTTAGTTGAGGTCTTTTTCAATCTAATCCTATTGAGCCAAGTTGTCAACGCTTTCATTATTAGAGTGTAATAATGAAAGCTGTCTACTTCTGTCTAACTCCTCTCTCTCAATCTCTGGATTAGGATGTTCCTAAACCTTTTCAAAAATGAAATAGTTTAGTTGATCTCTGTTTAGTTGATTCTTTTATCCTTGTAGATTAAATTTAAAAAAAGAGGGGTTTTTAATTTTTTTCTTTTTTGTTTTGTTTATTTGGCTTAAAAAATTTTCCTTTTACCTTTCATATGACTTAAGGTGATCCCTCCATTGCTGCAACCCACACTTGATATTTATGCAAATAAATTAATGATTTAATAATCAATATGTAAATGAGAGTATGGTGTCATCCAGCAACTTAATTGATTTTGGAATACTGGGGCTTGCCACTTTCATTCAAAACTGAGTTGACATTGCAACATTAACCCATTACAATGGTCCTCTGTGGTAAACAACTTTCATAGTATAGTTGCTTTGATTTAATAAAGAAAAAAGTTGCACCATTGCAGGTGCAACAAGCAATAATGGGCTGAACAGGTTCAGAGCTTAATGAAGCACCACTAGAGCAGACAACATGGACATGTAACAACTGCAGCTGCATACAGGCCTATTTAAGCACAGAGACTCCAAGTTATACACATCGCATAGCACACGCACAGCACTGCATTGCTAGGCAACCCTGTGGTTGTTGACGTCTGTCTTTGTTCTGTGATGTAATTAAAGTTACTCACTTGATCGTCCCTCTGTGAGCCTCATGCACTGCCAAGTCCTGAACAATCATGAAGCAAACAAACATTTGCTTCAGTTTCTTTCCTTGTAATATCAGTTCATATCATATCTACAGTAAATTAAGCTTCTCAACTCAACTGCTCATCAACGTTTTCAGAACATTTACATGAAAGAAACTCTGCAGTTTAAAAAAAAGCTATAAAAAAATCTCCACACATTTCACTAAAAGTTAATATAGCAAATTTGAAATTACCTCTGGAGGACCCATTACTAGCATTTTTTTGGCCGACAGAATTTGTTCACTTAGCATGTTAGCTTCACTTAGCATCCCACAGCTGCTTATGCAACGGAAACTTCAGACAGAGGATAAAAAACATAGAGTTGTAAACAAACATGTAAATATGTGACAAGTTAAAAGACTAAGTAATATGTAGTCTGCTAAAAGTTAAAAAAAATTATAGTAAGTTCATGGTATTTCATAATGTGAAAGAACTGATGAGGGCTAAAAAGGGGATGAATATAGTAATGAGGAGCAATTCATGTAGGTTAAAAAGGCATAAAACCATTTAAAATGGTTAAAATCTGTTAAATGGTTAAGAAAGGGTTAAAATGCTAAAAGAGTGTCTATTTCACATTGTTTACTTCATTATTTATTG
>JAPZDV010000024.1:7578769-7594003 GCA_029814665.1 Acanthurus lineatus | reverse complement strand
ACACAACACAACACAACACAACACAACACAACACAACACAACACAACACAACACAACACAACACAACACAACACAACTAGCTGCAGCGTGATATGGAGAAGTGTAGATGCCTCCCCAGGTCTACTTCCAGCCTCCAGTCCAATCCTGTAAAGAGCAGCTCAGTTGCCTACTGATGTTCCCTAGTTGGTCTTCTTCATCTTTGACAAAGCGAATGATGTTTCTGATCAGCCCTGCCTTTATGTGAACCTATTTTTTCTTATTTTAATCCCTGTATTTTTATTACTTTTGTTCAAAGACTGTATTAATACCCTTACGTCATTATTAATCACATCTTGACAGCACCACATGATTGTTAGTATCGTGAAAAAAATATGACAGTATGAAAAAAAATATAGCTAAGAAATGTAGGTTACTATAATCATCAATATAACAACACTGACAGCACCGAGCACAGAACTGGATTCATAATGAGACCACATTTCTGGCTGGACAGGAATAGCGGGCACATTTCTACAACCTTGACTGACTGACTGACTGACTGACTGAGAAGGCTGAATGACAAAGTGCTGCACAGGTTGGGAAGTCAAGTTTGGCATTTTCTTGTTCTCATCTTGCACAATGTGTGATGTATCCTTTTTACAAAATAAGTATCTGTTTATATCCTGTCAACTCTAATGCTACCTTTGCCTCAAATCTTATTGATCAAAGTGCTTTTTTTGATCTTTTAGCTATTTTTTTTTCCAGTTAACTTTGTATATATAGCTTAATGTAGTAAGTGTCTTGCATACAGCGTTTTTGACCCTCACCTTTGTGTCTGAGATAACCATAAGCAACATTTACTAGCCCCCCAGCAACAGTCCATTAGGTGACTTTCAGAGCTTAGCTGATGTTTTCAACAGTACATTTTTACAGTCAGTGCTTGAAAAAACTGAAAAAATTCAAAATGACGTACTCCTCCTTGTTAAAGGGAGCAGTAAAAGTGCAACCTCTTTGCTGGATAAGGAGCTTAATTTATGTTTCCAGCTATAAAGGTGTAAAAATAACTGGCATTAACATTGTTCTATTAATGTTGGCTATCACAGACAGTGTACTTAACTGGCTGAAAGCAAAATCGCTAATATTTGATTTAACACCTCTCTAAAACTGTCTTACTTGTCATTCTTGTTCTTGAACCTGCAAAAGCAAGCTTTCACAGTGAATGCCTGAGAGTCTGTCTTTTGTTCAAAACTGCCCAAAGACAAAACTTACATGAAGGAACATTAGAGATTCTAAGGGAAAGCCACCAATACCAATTTGTTAGTCTTTATGTGTAGTATCTACAATGAATACTGCAGTGAATGTTTATGTGAAATAATTATTACTCACCCTCCATAATAAGTCATGGCTAGACAAATCCAATTTAAATAAATTACCTCAATAAGCTCTTTCTCTAACCGGATGTGCACAGGTTGTAAGGCTATTTAAATCATCACAGTCGAGTTCTATTTTGTACTCTTTGTTAGATTCCTGCCTCTTTTTTCAGTGCATACAACTCAACATCTCCTTCCCTTCTGATTTGAACATCGATTACCATGGCCACGGTACACGCTTTGAAGCATTCAGGTCAGCCTTAAGTTATCTTTCTAATCAAATCAATCACTTTAACGGTCCAGCATAGAGCTGAGTAAGAGAGAAAACAGCCGCCCATGCGCTGAAAGGTATGAGAGAGACCGCACATTACGCATTAACATCACTATCTTAAAACACTCAATAAAGATTGACTGTCAGAAAAACAAGAGACATTCACAAAACATTTAAAATAAACACAAGAGGGAGTCAAAATAATAAAACATGTTATTTTTTTCCACACTTATACGTGTTTGTAGTCGTAACGGTACATTCATATTACTGTATATTAATATTAAGCATATTTGTGTTTCAAACTTAAATTCGCTTATGGTTTGGATTGAGCCTTTGTTAAAGCTGTGACTGTGTTAATCATATTTTCAAAGTAAAAGCATTCTCTCCAGTTTGAAGGATGCCAAATCTTCCTTTGGCAGGTGTGGACAATCCTGTTAGAGATGGTGTTTCTGTTTCACCTTAACCTCTTTTTCCAGCAAATCTATCTTTTGTTTGTACAGCTTCCCAGTGTGAAGCTTTTCTGCCAAGGAGATTTAAATATATAAGCTTTAAGAAAAGGCAATGTGGTGCTATCTCTGATACTATATACAGTCATTGCTATGTATATTAACTTTATTTTTTTCTCACAACAATCATTGCATTTGTGTTGGAAAGAGCTGAATCCAGCTGCTGAAGACACTACAAATATATTTTTCAATGGAATGCAAGCAGACACACAGTGAAAACTCAAAAAAACTGAATGCATTTCTCAAAAAAAAAATGTCGATTGCAGTTACAGAACTCATGGGATGAAATAAATAGGTCACAGTACAGCAGTTCATAGGAGCACGGCTATAAAGAACGGCCTGCAATTGACTTTTTCAACCAGTTGCAATAAAGCATGCTAAGACCACTAATATGAAGCTTTAATGTAGTTATAAAATATGCAAGAGTTAAGAAAAGGCAAAACTGAAATTGCTGGTCTTTATTCAGGTAATAAGCAGTCAACACAGAGAGGAGAAAGGCCCCAATTATAAATAATATATAGGTTTCTGCTCATGCGTAAATATAATTGGTTTCTTTGATGTTTGGACACTGTGCCATAGTGGGCTTTCTATAAAACAGTCATATAACAGAATAAACAAAACAAACAAAAACAGAAAAACAAGCAAACAAAACAAAAAGACAATCGCACAAGATGCAAGATTATGATATTTAGGCTAATAAAAAACCAAAACAAAAAACTGAATCCTATATATTCAACAACACTACTACTTGTAATAGAAAGGATGACTAATAAAGAGACAAAAAAACCCATAAATATTTAGTGAACACTAAAACTAATTACCACACGACATTTCTCTTTAAAACACATTTATAAGTAAACACATGAATGAGTAATAGGATTCATACTTTATATAATTGTGTAAATTACTACAGTAGCTTTAGGTTCAGCAAGGTTTTCCAGTTTTTCCAGCAGATCTTAAGGGCATTGATGGGGCTATTTTGGTTGAATGAGAGCTTTATTTGGGTCAGAGCGTTTTCTTTCGAATACCTCTGAACACTGCTGTTCTGCTGCAGTTTTGATTAATGGCCCGGAGACAAAACTTAACAGCACAGTCCATTGTTTTGTCTTTATATATTTATTTTTTTCACCGCTTTGTCCGTTCCCTCACAATGGTAATAATAATAATAATAATAATAATAACGATAAGCGGTAATTGAAAAAGTGTTGGTTTTATTGTTTAATAAATGCAATTATAGTTTCCCAATACAGGTCCTGAATACAAAAACAGTGTGTTCATCCAAGCAGCGCAGTATAGGTGGTCACTCTCTATGAGATCACCTCTGCCAAAAAGGAATGAAGGCATGAATTTGTTTTCAGTACACACAAATTCAGAAACAAATTTATGTTAGCAATGATAAAGCGCTCCTTATCCCAAGTGGAGGATACTTTATATTAGTATTTTATTGCTTCATTTAACAGGCAACAACTACTATCACATTTTGGTTGAACCCATTTCCAAGTGTATCCTGAGAAATCATTTAAAAAAAAACCCTACACATTTATAATATGTATTTCATGCAAAATGCTTGGTTCTTCTTTCCTACTTTACTGTACTTTTTTATTTTTTTTAAGTGCGTCTTTAGGAAATATTTAACAACCATCACTATATTTCAAGTACTGAAGACTTATTTAAATAGATGGATTTCCTCTCTTAGCCCTAAAATAGGTAAAAAAGAAACACTTTACTGCTGAGTGACACTTTAATTAGCCTCTTGTCCGCCACTACTAATAATCAGATTGTGAGCTGTGTAAAGGACAAGGCAGGTCATTAAAATATCCTCAAAAACCCACAAGATTTACTGGAGGCTGTAGATTTTGCTTGTATTTGCTGACAGCAGTATAGAGCTGCACCCCTGTGCCCTCACCAGATGAAATAAAAGCTATCTGTAATTGCTGAGGAAAACTGATTCTCCAGTGTCAGAAACACTTTATGTGCCCTCTAATTTCGTTCGGCTCTTTCTGCAATTGCCAGGCCCCCTCGCAGGGGCCCTCATCTATTCCACTCAGTGCTCTTCAGTGTGATGTCGCTGTGGACCCAGATAACCACGTTACGTAGGCACAGCGTTATGAAAGTGTAATCAGACAGCTATGGATTTGTCCAAATTATCAAGAAATTTGTGTTGAAACCGGAAAAGAAAACTGAGTTTAATGCTGAGTTTACATGCTGAGTTTAAGGGGCACACTTCGATTTATTTAATGATAATAAATGCATCATGGTCACTGTATGCATTCTATATAGTAAACGACTAACTCTAGGTGGATGTTATATATTTTTGTTTCATGTGAGTGAAAAACACTTTTCACAGTCAGTTAATTGGTGTTGCAGAGTTCAGGCGTCATTTGTTGTAGCATTTTATACCACATTGCGATTCTGCTGGAGACTGTTAAGCACAGCTGGGCTGAAAGGTGTGAATGACAGTGGCAACAGTCAATAGGAATTTAACTCAAGAGGTTTAAAAAAAAAAAAAAGGAATAAAACAAGAGAAGGGAAGTCACATTTACAATGCCCTTTTAATGTAGATAGCTTAACTCAGCAAGAATTCCAGCTCCACTTAGCTCACTTTTAGGGTTTGCTTCTGCACACACTTTCTCTTGGACCGATAAATATAAAACCTTTTATAAAACCTCAGTTTCTCCTTAAGTTTAAGAGTCCTATTTTTTACTGGCACAAAGCTGGTCAAAGTGCACATTTGCAATTTGGTACAGCGCAAGGTCTTATTTCCGAGCTTGTGTCAAGCTGCTTTTTTCCATGGCTCAACCTGAAAATGGGTGATTCGGTAAATATGTGGTAATGCACTACAATTTTGGTGCATTTTTTTTGAGGTAGAATCACACCTGAACTTCTTTTAGCTCAAACTGGGTCTGAGAGTATCACAGCAGACTCAGGGCCATTTGGTTGCTTGAGTGTGCAAGACAGCAAACGAGTAGATCTTTCCAAAATCCGACAGGAAGTTTTTGTGGATGTCCTAAATATCTAAAATTCTTCAAATCCAGTTAATAATGTAAAAATAAAATAAAGCTGACTCATGTCTGTTGAATCTGATGTGAATCAGGCAGTTGGCGCGTGTCATGACGCACGCCATTTAACTGCAAATGCCTTGCAATTAAAATACACATGAAGGTGTAACAATTGAAAAGCCTTTTCACCTTCTCATTTGGTTTAGTTATCTCCCCAGACGTGCAAGTTCATGAAGCATGACACTGTGTCATTACGAACAAAAGGTTGAGGCAATTTAAAACACAGACATGTTTGTGCTTCACCTAGACTGCTGAAAATAAAACCTTAAGTGAAAGTTATTCTGACACTATCCCTTAAAAAATGGTTCTGCAAAGGCAATGTGTTACTGTAAATGTTTAGTGCAATAATGATCCATTCTGTAACAGTATGTACAGCAGAACAATTGAACAATAGCAGAATTATTTTGAGTGACAGAATCAGGTTGTGTGTGATCCATCAACTTCATTTGTGATGCCAGTCTTTGTACTGAACCAGACCGACTGTTTGCGTCTGAACTAAATGTCGGACCATATTTCACCAGTCTCCAAGTAATTTCTTCAAGTCTTAGCAAACCACTTTGGCAGGGATGTGTTTCTATTGCCAGCTTGCCAATAAAAATTTTAATATCAAGTGGTGATAAATGTAGCTCTTCTCTAAACTGTTGTCTTTCCAAAGGTGCATTAAAAGCAGTGCGTTAAATTGTGGCGAACATCAAGAAATCAATTCATAATTTGAATCAAGAGTTTTGTAAAGTCTGTGCCAAGCCTGCGAGATAACAGCCCGAGCGTTTGTAACCAGTTTTAAAGTGACAGCGACCGTTGCTGTAAGTTTTGACAGCATTACTTACAAACAAGTGCTCACATAAAAGGGCAATGTGTTGATGAAAAACTATAATTTATTTAAATCAGGTGAAACAAAGCTTAACTGTAGGAATATTACATTCTCTGCTCCCTGTGCACTTGCAAATATGAAATTGCAAGTTTGTGGTGTAACAGTGCTTCACTTCAGTCAGATGAAATCATATTTATAAGGAGTCGAGTTTAAATCATGCTGACAACTTTATAGGCATAATCGCTGGTGCAAAGTGGCACAGTGGTAAAGCGGGAAGAATAGATATTCAGAAGATGTGCTACAGCTGACTTTAATCAAGGTAAATCAAATCAGCGTCTCTCATTCCCTTTTAAAACGCCGTCGTGCAGCTTTTCTGTCGGTTTTTATAATGGCTGAAGGAACGGCAAGAATCTTTACCCATTAAATCTCACCATAAGTTGTACGTGCGCAGTTTTTCTCCTTCTAAATACAAGAAAAAGGAGTTTGATGGCTGCATTATACCAGTGCCCAGATAACAGGTGGCGGCTGAGAGCGAGTGGTTTATTGTGGTAAATCCTTCCAAAAAGCTTGGACAAGCAGAAAAACAACAATCCCAAGACAGAAGAAGACGGTACAGTGGGCCGTTTTCAGGGTTGGTTTGCTAACAAGGCTTGGCTAACTGCGTGCATTGATGCTGCCAGTGTTTATTTTGCTTTCTCTGCCTCCTTCTGCAGATGACTAAATGACACCCAAAGTGAATTCCAACAGGTATGACTGATTTTGAATTTTTCAGAAAGACAAAAGAGCAAAACATCCAAACAGAATGTGCGACGCTACTACAAAGTTTCACTTCTAATTGGAGAAAGGAGATGCTTCTAAAGGACTTCAAAGGATTCTAATATAATATATAAAATATATGAGAGATTAATGGGTTTTACTTATTATTTATTCAAATAAACTGATGTGACATGTTAAATTACTCAGGTCTGAATCTTTGGTGGTTCTTAGCTAAATTTTGTGTGGGTGTGATGGTGTTCACATTTTAATATCGCTGATAACAAACTCACATAGAAATTAAAAAAACATAACAAATATAAAATGAAAATAAAAAAAAAAGTTTGGGAGTGTGTGTTTGTGTGCAATTAGACCCTCCTCATTAGGCTTGAATTGCAAAGTAAAAGGAAGGTCAGTGGAGAGATTTTTTCCACTTAACTTAATTTAGTGAAAGGGGGGGGATTGAGTTTAATCTTTTCACTGGGAAGTGAAAATGTGGTGCACACTGATCATATGAGTCCGACTGAATTTGCAGTTGAGCATAAAGCAACGCTCTTAAACTGAGGAGCTGCTGAGTTTTTTGCTTGTGAACTAAAGAAAACAAGTATAAAGTGCTTTTGAAATGCTCAGAACTCTGATGCTCATATGTATGTCGGTCACCACATTTCAAGCCTGCAGGTTCTGTTTTTGCTGTGGGCAATTTCACAGTAGCATCTCAGACTTGTTTATCACAACAGAAGTGCCCTGCTGGATGGACAAAACAATTGACATTCCCCGAAAAATCATCTTTGTGATAACAGAACTGATTGGTGGAGGACTATACAGTTTCAAGTTTTTTTTCCTTAAAGTCCTTTGAAACCTTTGAAATGCTGTATGTTGAAATGCGTTTTGTTCTCCAAAAGCCTTGATGAAATGTTTGAAAGTTCTGAAAATCCTGTTCTTATCCATGCAATCACTACATCCTTCAGATTTTCTTACTGCAGTATGCAACTTTGTGCAAAAATGATCAATATATGTCTGCATTTCGCTCTCACATATAGAAAGTCAGATAAAGATGCAAGTACAGTAAACCATGAGTCATTAATTAGTACAAGTCATCAATAAATTCCCAGCATGATGCTTTCCATACTAAGCTTAATTTTCTAAGTTTGAGACCGATCATATTTTGCTCCGACATCTAAATTTATTCAGCACAATAATAATTGAAAAAAAAAAAAAAAAGAGAGAGACTGATTTACATTTAAATCGAAAATCACTATCTTTCTAATAATGATATGCTCTAATCCACCTTCAACTCTCATCCAAGGAGGTTAAAATGTGAAATATTACATGCAGTAGTCAGAAGATCCCATTCTTTGAGTGTCTCCTGGGACCTAAACCTTGTTCTCGGTAGTTTCTTTTACTCTTTGAAGATAGGGGAGGAGGAGGAATAGAATTGGGAGGTGTGGCAGGAAGTTCACACAATCTCTTTTAGGTTCGCCTTCACGTTGCAAGACACAGTGAATTTAATACCTTCTTTTATCTGTTATGTGTGCAGCAGTGAAAGGGAGGAGTTGCAAATGTCAAGTCTTTATACTCAGGCAGGTAGTTTTCACTGTGGTGTCTGTTGGCGTCTGGGTAATATAATTCCAAGTGGCTGGATGTGGATGCCAATTATAGGGAAATCTTTATCAATACAGGATGTTTAGCAAGTTAAAGTGACCCCAATTCCTGCTTATTGTTTAATCTATTTTAAAGTGCCAGCAACTGAATGAAAAACAAAAAAGGTAATACAATCTGTCCTTTTACTGTTTATACATGTTATGCAGGGAAAGTATTCTCCTTTTAAATCTGTTTTAGAGATGGAAAGGAACCTTCTAAAGCCCAGGGGCAACTATGGCTGCCAAATTGCATGATGCTCATTTTCCAATTAAAATAAAATAAATAAAGTGTTATTATATGTGCCATGTGATCTTTAGTTCTCCTTGAGGGCTTGGTGAAGACGTCCCTCTCAAGATAAGATAATTCTCATTTGATAATGAAGTTTTTTTTTGGGCGACACATGTCTAAATAATCAAGAATGTTGCTACAATCGCCCCAAACGACATTAATGTTGTTCATGGACTCATTTTTCCATCTGAAATAATACTTGCCGGGGTAAAAATGCCTTGTAAGTAATAATGCAAAGAGTCGAAATCACCTTCTGAAATCTCTCACATAAAGCTCATGTTTAATGCTAAAATGACATATCGTGTCACATATAAATGCAGAGATGTCACCCTTTTCTGAGGCACTGTGTTCAAAGGCATGCCTTTTCCCCAGTTTTTTAATATTTAGTCCTCCCACCCCACAATGCAAAGCAGCAGTTACCATTTCAATTAGTTAACAGCAAATACACAAGAATGACCAGATATAGCATAAAAAATTGGTACTACCAACAATAAATAACTAAAATTAAATGAGGTTTAATGTTTGTCAGTGATGCATATTTGATTATGTTAGCTCTCATATCTGATAACAAACATTACAACTGTTTGGTGGCCAATAATATCGCAGAAACAGCTGATGTTAGGGCTGACAGACAAAACAATGCAGGGAAGATATGTTTCACTATTGTATACCAACAGAGACGCCAAATAAAAATTGTTCTGTAAAAATGGAAACATTTCAAACAAAAGTATGTTAAGATAAACAGAAAACATACCTGAAACATCAGGTGCCAGCTCCTCTGAGGAGTTGAGAAGAAAGTTTTTCTTCAGTGCTGGCACAGAAAATGGAGAGCGAATCATTTGGGGGACTCAATGAATGTGACTATATGCATGAAAACACAAAGAAAAATCTGGCTGCAAATGGGTTTAACAACTTGCAAATAAACAAGATTGTTTACATGCAGTGCAATCAGGAAATTAAATCAAGCCTATGTGACTGTGTGTGTGTGCGTGTGTGTGTGTGTGTGTGTGTAAAAAGGACATTGTCTATTCTCTCTATTCAAACACTCATCCAGTTTAAAACAACTCGTGTTCTTTTGTTTGCTACAATCTCAGACGAATTTGCTGTTTGTGTGTTACAGCCTCACACAAGATGTTGTCCAAGAATTTTGTTGAATCTGCCTGATCCTCTTTGGACTAAAGAGACACATTTGTACTCTCTCTGTTGTGGGTCAGAGTTTGTTTAAATGCCCTGCTGTCAGTGAGATGTGTGCTTAAATAGAAAAACTGATTGTTTGAGCATTTTCAGCCCTTTTTAATCCGTGGGTGTTCATTTGATTTGAGAATTTTAGGGATGTGAGTGTGTTACTCAGCTGCTGATGAAACCCAAATGTTTTTTTTATGTGGGCCATGTTATGGAGTGGATGCCCTAAAGCATACAGAACCAATTATCTTAATTTTTTGACAGTTTCATGGCTTGAAGTCATTTTTAGAGCCGTTTAGCACGTCTGTTTTAATGACTATGTTTCCTTTCGGCTCTGAAAGCTCACTTAGACTTTGATATTCATGCATTTACAAATTTAAATTGAACTAATGCATGTTTTGTTTTTTGTCTCATCATTTTTTAAAGCGGTTGGTAGTACTTGTGTTGAAAACGCATTTTTTGCTGCTTTATTTGAAAGCTTTGTTTTCAGGAATTCTGTAAAGCAATGGCAAAGCAGTTGAGGTGACTTGACTGCACACTAGGATGTTTGGGAGTAATTTTCTTAACCCAAAGAAGAAAAACGTGATGCGCTAAAGGCAACGTCCATCATGATCACATGACCACTCACATCTCCACCCAAATTTCTGCCATCAACTGGGTCACCTTGTGTAGAAGCAACAGCAAAGATCTTTGTTCGTTCTAAAATTCTGTAATGGAGAAAATGAAAACTTCAACCACATTCATGACCCAAATGCACACTGAAAACTATTATATCAAACAGTGCAGAGAAGAAGAAACAATGTCCCCTGTTTCTCTCTTCTATCATCGTAATTCTCCAGGCTTCTCTGATGATTTAGTGCTACTGTCTGCCAAGAAATGAGCCAGCATCACCCAGAGATTCGACATATTAATTAACCAGGAAAATTTGGTTTATTAATTTATTTTATTTATTTTCCGTTTCAATTGCATTTTACCAACTTTAACAACTTACTTTACTGTAACCACAAACAGGTTCTTAATCAGTGTTGCATAATGCGATATATATATGTAAATATATATAATCAATATTGAGTTAGCATGCTTCTTGCATCAGGATATATAGTAAATGGTAAAAGTTTGCCTGCAATTTTTTTGTTTTTTGTTTGTTTTTTGTTTTTGTTTCGCTTTTGTTTTTTGACCTTATTAACCCTACACTTCCTTACATGTAGTAACACCACCCACACACATTAGCATTTCAATCAATTCCAAAACCCACATAGCCATTAAAAACATGGACCTCAACAGCTTGCATCCAACAGCACTGGCTCAAATCAATACCAAGTTCAATAGCCTTGATTCAAGATCTGTGTGCTGTTGCTTCCAAGATCCACACCGACAGCATACCATTAACTATCTTACAGTATAATTAACGCATTTCGTATTTAAACCCAGCGCGTAGCCTCTAAATCTGCATGAGATTGTCAACAACACGCAACCATGATCGGTGAGCGGATTCAAATTATACTTCAGCTATCATAAAGGTGTCTCTCAAGTATAGACGCAGCTGTTGCTGTGGAGGAGAGTAGGAGGAAGACAATAGGGTAAGGAAACCTTCTTGACCTGCTAGGATGAAAAAAACATGTCAGTCCAAACTTTGATTACCCATCTTAACGTATGAGGTGTAACAATTTCTGCTCGCCCACTCGTGCACCAGGAGGATTACCAGACTCAAATCAAAACAGACTTCATCGAGCAAAAGCAGCTGTTTAAGTTATGGAATCTTCTCTTATTATTCTAACCCTTGACTTCACAGGCTTTATTAGGCATACACTTCCAAAGTGCTTTCAGGAGAAAGGAAGATATTAGCCTCAGTCTAGCTGTATTTTCCACTAAAAAATGCACCACACTTGGCAAGACAGTAATCTTTTTTGTGTATATTATAGCTTACATGTTTTTGCATAATACAAGTAGATATTTTATTTGATGGTCTAAATACAGCGAGAGAAAGTGAGGGGGACCAGATGAGAATAAGTAACAATATTTTAGTTGATAAGGCTTTGCAACAAATAAAGAAATAAGTGAACAATATAAATCACCGTCAGTCTAACTCGTTGCTTCTGCCTCGCTCTTACCCCCCCTCCTCCTTTTCTTCTGCCGCATATTTTTCTTTATTGCTACAACTTTCCAGCACTGACCTTCTCCTGTTGCTTTACCTGCAGGAACAGCAATGTCTTTGCTTCTCATTTACTGTCATCATCGGGTGAAAATGCTCTTGTTTTTTATGATTAAATCAAACTCACTGACATTGCCGTTAGCTTCAGCGTCAGTTTGTATTAAACTAAAAGAACCTCTCACTGTACTTTTGACATATACCTTTACAAAAAGGACAGTATTGGACAATTAGAGAGAGTTAAAATCTTGTTGTTTCAGTAATAACAACTATTTAAACAACATATCTTGTACATGTCTATCATAAAAAAGTATTTTTAAAGTAGTATTTTATGTTCTATTTTAAAAAATCATAAGCAAAAGCCGTATCTGACCTTTTTTTCCTATTTCACTGCTGTTCATACAGTGTAACATAAGATCTTGATTATTTGAATTGTGCAATATTTTTGCTTTGTGTGTGAGTGTGTTTGTGATAGAGGAAGGGAGAAGGAAAGCGAGCGACATAAAATGTATACACCTAGCCACAAACATGCACATGTTGATATGCAGATGCACACACACACGCATGTGCATTGGAGCAATGTTCATTTCAATTACTGTACCGTGTAACATTATGCAATCTGAAAAAAATTAGCATGAAGCCATATAATCACTAAATGCTCATCCACAGGAAAGCTAGTTGTGCTGATTTGCTTCTATGTTTCATCATAGGCCGTATCACTGTCACCTGTAAACAAAGGAGACTAGAGGGGCACCAGGCTCAATGAACACGCGCTCCTAACACCGCTTGTTCCACATAAATCAAAAAAAAATCAATGCCAGATTGAGGATTGTGGCCTCTGTTGTGCAAATGAAGCCTGGCTCCTGAATAAGTTAATAAATCCCTGCCACATTATTTCTGCTTTTGATAAATGGAGCAAAGTGAGAGCGAGAGAGAGAGAGAGTGGGGAGGTGGAAGGGGCTGCAGTTGGGAGCAGGAAGGGGGGGCTTACGTCTGACTTTGAATACCTCTAATAAAACATGAGAAAGGCCTTTGTCACAAAAGCACAAGACTTCAGTGGCTATACATCATGGATCAAGCACTCTGACATTTCCCCCGTCTCCAAATGTTTGTATTTATGATTATTAATTTTCTGATGCATTAACTTCAAAACTACAATCACATAAACTATTTACAGAGCATACTTACAATCATGCCAGCTTATAAACTGGCTCTTTTTGGGGTTTAATAGAGAAGACTGGTCTGGTCATGTCTTTGATGTCGCTCAGCTATGCACGGTCCAGATGGCAGGAGCTTCAGTCAGTAGTAGGCCAGAGAGTGTGAGAGGTTTGCTATCAAAAGCCAAGCAGGTTTTAGCCTCTGACAGATGTGGGATCAGTGTCAGATGCAGGCCATGCCAAAGGGCTGGATTGGTGCAGAGGGAGGAAATGACTTGACTCTCCTGGTCCCAGTATGTCTTTGTACCCCGGCCCCCCCGAGGGCAAGCGATGGCAGGAATACAGAAAGGACAACTCTACTCCAGTAGATGCTACGAACCACCCGCGCACCCATTCCACCGTACGGGTCTTTGCACCTCTTGATTGCTACTCGAGACCATTAGATCACCTTCAGTTCCATCCACGCTGTTGCCCGGCATGTCCTCTCCTTCACCCAACACCACTGCTGTGCTTCGTCAGAGGAAAGTAATGAATCAGAACCTTATCCTGTTCGCATTTTCAAGATCAAGACTGCTTTCACAGATATGAATTTCATACAAGAAATGAGGTGGGGGCCTGAAACAAGAGCTTTTCAGGGTGACATTGCACAGTGTTGGAGTGTGTTTGGGCACGTGCAAAAGCACTGTGTGTGTCATAGGGACACTATTTCTGACTTAAATATGAAGAAGAAATGGCTGAAAGTGTTGCGAAAGGTTAGAATAAATAAACCCCTACTTAATTACCTTAATGACTAAACACCGTGGTTTAAATTACCCTACATAGCAGTTTGTTGTACTATATTATGCCTCCTGTTCCTGTGGTCTTAATGCACCTCTTTTCTGTGTTAGCTGCTTTGTGTTGCTTTGGAAACTCATAAGTAATAACTGCTAGACATCTCTTATTCCTTTTATCCTTTCCTTTTTTTATATTACATCCATTATCACCCACCTTAGAGTTAAGTTTTTATATCAGTGTGCAGTATGTATTAATTTCCCCGTCTACGTGAGTAAACTTTGTGAGAGTGCCATAGTATTGCATCATCAATATCCAGCCCTCACAGTCAAATCTAACATACCTTCTGCAGAACGAAATTAGTATGCGGGGTTTTAACGCTGCTGAGTTTTGTTGTTCAGTCAAAGCCCCCACCGCTGTTATCAGCAGTCACTCAATGGTGCCGCCCGCCACTGTCAAATTCCAAGAGCTGTGAAATCACTGGAAGTTTGCAACAGAAGCTGCTGCCATGTTTATTTCTTGTATCCCTTCACTCGGCTCATCCCTACCCATCTATTCTACACAGAAATGTTTGCCTCAAAGGCATCACTGTTGAAAAGTCTCCTGTTTCGGCTGTCTCTCACTTCTATTCGGGCACTTAGCATTCAGCGGAAGGTTAGGCAAGAGGGGATTGTTGTACCTGGCACAAATATTGACAAGTGCTATTGTAGTTCTATAAGCCTCATGATTTACATACACATGGGAGGATATATTACACACAAAGCACAAAGACATGGATGCCAAAATGAATTCATTTTAAAAAGAGGGTGACAAGTGATTTTGAGTGTTGTGTGTGTGTGTGTGTTTTTTTTGTCAGTAGGTTAAGAGCAGGTTGATTTCTGCTCTGTAGACAATGAACTCGTACTTCATTGTTTTTTTTTTTTTTTAAATGATGGCAACCAGATTGAGATGTGAAACTGTGTAACAGCAATAATTTAGACTGCTAAATTCTAATTTGACACTTGTTTTTTTTTTTTTGAAATTGCATCAATTTCAGTGCCGTCACCATGTTTCAAACGTAAAGCTAGCTCTTTGTATCTTGTTTGTGCCCTTTAGTGTTGCTATCTAGTATCTTGGGGATTAAAATAAAGGGCTGTAGCTTCGTCAAAGACATCTTGCTATGTCAACATCTCATGAATTCCACAGAGCTTTTCCCCCCCGTCAGTTTCATTTGCGGGTCCGACTGCCTCCTCTTATCCGTCGACATCCACCCTCAAGGGGGGCCCCCCGGGGGGGGGTGGGGGGGGGGGGGGGGGGG
>JAPZDV010000024.1:7552163-7578669 GCA_029814665.1 Acanthurus lineatus | reverse complement strand
CGAGGTCACCCTCACACGACTTCCCCCGCGCCTCTCCCCCCCACCATTTACCTTGGCTGGGCCCACTCCCTCCCCTTCTCCATCCCCACCCCCCCTCACAGCCCCCCCCCCCCCAAGTTCTGCCACCCTTATTCTCTTTGCCTGTCTCCTTCTTCCATCCAACTCCTAATGGGCCCAAATAGAGAGTGACAACTCTTCCTGTCCCCTTACAAAATTCATGATTAATGTTTCATTAATCATGGGTTTTTAAAACATTCTGCTCCCCAGGGGCTTTCTTCTATACGAAAATAAATTCATAAATGAGCCAAGTGTGCACAACCACTGAGAGACATTGCTTTTTCTGTGCCATCCTTTCTTATCGCTCAAATAATGGTCATTGTTTATGGCACCACTGCACTCAGAGGTGCTCTCAGGATAAGACTATAAAGTGAGGTAATGTTCCACTGAGTTTTATGTGTTGTCTAAATGTTGTATCTTGTCTTGTCAAGGACTACAGGACTTTACACCTTTGAATACTTATGTTTTAGTAGAACTGTTTAGAAAAGATTATATACTGCGCACAATCAAATGATAAGGAAACGTTAGACAATGGAACATAAATGTTGCTGAACAAAGCATCTAAGTAAGCTCAGAAAACTAATGTATCTTATCACACAGAGAGAGTTTTTCTAAAGAAGCAGAGGAGTAGAACACAAGGAGGGAGATGAATAAAACCAAAATTACAAGGAAAAACACTGCAGTTTTAAATAAAGGCTTTTTTAATATGGCTCCATATGTTACATTGTCAAAAAGATGAAGAGAGTCGGTTTGTAGCACAGCTTCAATTTTGATCCTTTGACTTCAATTCGTCAATAAGTCACATCAGGTCATTCTGCTGCTGCTGCTGCTGCAAAAAAATGAATTTCAGCACTGTGTGAAGAATAATATTTATAACAGATGGCCAGACTTGATGTGCAAGGAACAAACAGCGCTGTCACCTCTCTTTGTTCTGCAAGCAATTGTGCGGTTTCATCAGTCAACAGTAATCCACACGAATAATTCGAAGCTGTACGATACTCGAGACATTCAAAGGGCCAAGAGTGTTTATGGTCATTGTTTCAGTGTTTCAGTTTCCTGCCATGCTTTCAAAGTGTCTCATCTAAGTAACATATTCATCTACAACTCAAGAGGTCAGCCATAAAGTGATGATCAAGTATACTGGCTCCACTATTTAAAGCCAATGACCTGCGGCCTGATCTTGAGAATTATTGGCCCTACTGGAGTTTGCCAGCTATGTAATTAACTGTGCAGAACAGGGTGACTTTAAAGGTTAGTCTGAATGTGATTGATGCATAATTCCCTCATCTAGAAAGTGCTCGCAGTTTTTCCTATTGGATTGAGAGGTCATTAAACTGCATTCTCTATGCTTATTAGTGTACATTTATAACTCCACATCTGCTACTTTTATACTCCTGTGTATAAATGTGATGAGCAAATATGAAATAAGGGTGATTTATGTGTAGCATGTAGTATTTAATGAGCTTTTTTTTAAATTTAATCTTAGATTTTTACTGAATTACTGAAGTCATTAATGTCTTTTCTGGGATGCTTAGGGAAAATTAGCTGTTGAAAATATTGCACATTACTCTCGTCCTCATTTTACAATGTAATGTTAGTCCTCAGTGAACACTTCTATCATTCTTGATAGCATTTGTAAAATCGTTTATTGTGACATGCAATTTTTGCAGGAGGAATCCTTTATAGTAAAAGCAATCAGACTATGAGAGCTTCATCCATTTTGCACAAGGAGTAGCAAAGGATTATCGTTGTTCTGTGTCCACTCATTTATTTCTTGCAACATGATTTTATGATCTAGGTGGGAGTTCTCATTAGAATTTGAAACTACTGACCAACACCACCTTATCTCCTGTGTTCATCTGTTTTTCTTTTTTACTTCCAGCTGTCATGTCTTTCTTGTGATCACAAAGCCTGTAATGAGAAACATCTCATATTTGTTGCTGCTGGGAGAATCAGCATGTGCTGGTTCTGCAATAAGATGGCAAGAGATTTTATATCAACATTTATATCTTCATTTGGATTACAATGAATCTGAGCGAGACAGATCATCAGTGTTCTGTTGTCAGTCAGTACTGTGCCCTCATTGTGGTGTGTGTCCTCATTTGCCTGCTCAGAAGTTGGAGTGCTACTTAGAGCCAATATGTGTTTACCACTTACTTGTTCTGCCTTGCTAACACAGTTAATAGCTAATCAAGCATCAACAGCATGCACATATAAAAATCTCAACTCTCCAAATTAAGTAAACCAAAGAATGAATAAAAATGTAGAAAAAAGTTAGCATGAACACTTCTCAGAAATGGACAAATTCACTCCGGAGACTCCATTAGAGGCTATGAGGCATTGTTAATGTTTGAAAGCAGATGTCTTTCAATGGCAGAAAGTCTCTTAGTGCTCTTGCTGTGCTGGGATATGGGAGTGTGTCATGAACAAAGAATCTCTGTTGGCTATGTTTGGCAGCTGTTAACTGGGTTTAATAATGGTCCACACAACGAGCATCCTGGAAAAGTATCACAGCTAATGGACCCCGTCTGCATCCACAAGCAGCTTCTTCAAAGAATCAATGAAAGCTGAAAGCGTGCATCATCACATTGAAACAAGCACTCGTCTCCTTGCACAAACGACTGAATGGATGTTAAGCAAATTTTTTTTACATTTACTTTCCCTCTTTTTTGGAGAAGCACGCATCTGCTTATCTTTCATACTTGACTTGCATGCTGCCATTAAGTGCTAGTATCAGCAGTTTATAGAGAAGGCAATAAAGCTTGTTGGTTGCACTGATTATCTGAATGGTTATACAAAGAATATTCAAATGCTTCTGGCTTATCAAATAATGAAATGTCACATAGACATGATCTACTGAATAACTTCTGCAGTATCAATAATGCAAGTGCATAGAAGTTGAAACAGTGGCATGCTGCAATAATAAGGAAACTCATTAGGCCTCTTTGAATGATTTGGATGATACACATCATCTTTTGTCAGTGCCTCTGCCGTATAAATCTATCTGAAACGAACTATTCCACTGTCTTCTCCGCAGTAACAATTATGTGGTAATATCATTTTTTTTTTTGTCTGTGTGACTGACATTTAATTATATTTCTGTGCTAATATTTTCCTTCTCCTTTTCTGTGCTCTCACATTTAATCAGATTTTCTTATGTTGTTCTGATAATTGGAAAAAGTAGTGCGATGTCATATTATGAAAATCTAGTGGGGCGACCGATTTATGCGGATGTTGAATTGACAAATGAAATATTAACACCCTGTGTCATGTACTCTATAATCACAAGTACATGTGTGACAACAACCCTGCATTATATATGTATAACATGGTCAAAAAATTAAGAGAAAATTAAAAAAAAGGAAAGCCAGTAGCACTTTATGTAAGGTTTGGGACATACAGTAAGAGCAAAATTGATTCAAATGCTGAAGGTAGATGGTGTAGATTGGTGTAAGTTCAGTGCAGCAGTGTATGAAATTGGTGCAAATTGGATTTTGTGCTGTGAACAATGGGATTAAGGGCTAGGACTACTAAAAGAAGCATGAAATGGCATAAATTTGCAGTGATATGCTAACAATAGCTAACGTTCATTGCAGGGCATGATAACCATCTGTCTTCATATTTTTCCTTTTGTCTGATTTAATATAAAAGGAAAGCATTTAAAGACAGTGAAATGAAATTTGTAGCGAACAGTTTAAGAGAAAAATAGGAGGAAAAAAAACATGACAAATAAAAGGCATTCACTTTTTCTGTAAGGTTCAGGTCTGTGGCAAATTTTAACGTTGCATTCACACATAAAATTGTAGATTTCTAGCTTAACAGGTGTTGCAGCGTGTTGTAAAGCGAGGTGCGGGGTTGCATGGTAAAATGTCATGCCCTCTGCACATAAAAGGTGTTTGAAATCTACAAGGATTTTAAAAACATGGGGAACCAAAGATGACAGAACATTATTTTCAACCTAACAACACAAACAAGACATGAACCAGTCAAGAAACAGGACCACACGCTCTGGGTTTGTACTAAACGATCTCTGAGGCGAAATTCCTAAAAACACGGACACAGTATGTTAACTTTGTGTGCCTTAGTTATTCACCTCTGGGTCAGCGATTCTACAGAAAATAATTCTGTTATTTCAACAAATTCAAGTTTGGGCTTTGGCCTAAATACACAGAATCCCCAATGAAATGTGTTCACGCTCTAATGCAATTTGGTTCTCTTCTAAATTTATCTATTCTTGATTCTTTTCATTTCAGAAACTATTATTATTATCGCTCCTTTCTCTGCTTCTGACCCTCATGAGGGAAGCAATGCGTCAGATTAGTCATTGCAGTCATAGCAGTTTACTTTCATTTCGCAAAAAATACTATTTACCTGCTAAGAAATTTACCCTCATTTACAGAAAATTTACATAATTCTATTGTGCCTGGCTGGATTTTGGTATTTGACCAAGATTCATGTTACTGAGCTCAGTTTGATCAGATAAAGAGCTTTGAGAAGAGATTCAGACGTTTTTTTATTTCTGGACAAAAAAAACAAAAGAAGATAATTGGAGTGCGTGCATTAATTCCAGTGAGAGTTAACTTTCCTCAGAGAAAAGTAGACTACTTTATTTCTGTTCTGTTAGGATTTCATCATTGTTGTTTTTGCTTTTATTTTGTGCACGCATGAAACAGCAAATAACTTCTAACCTCTAAAATCTTCCACTAGTTCTCAATAGGTGCTGATTTAAATTGTAATTGACTAATATTCCCTTGGAAAAATGTAGAATTGTGTTTTACCTGCTTTCCTTTTCCCTTTTTTTTGCTTTTAAATGTAAAGCAGTTTGATTGTCTCATGGATATTGTTGTTGCAAATACCTGCCTTTACCTCACCACAAAACTGATTTAATGCTTAAGTTATTATTTATTTATATGTTTGCATTCTACAACGACAGTTCTTTATTTTATTTATTTATTTTTTTTGGAAATGAAATACAAAAATAGATATGCAAAGAAACATCTTCAGAGATAACATATAGCACAGTAAGGATAAAACATTAAAGCCACAGAGATATAACTTCTGTAGCCAGTGTGACTGCAAGGTACTGCTTTCATCTAACATGTAAGACTTGATCATAGACTATAGATAAGGTTCTGCTGGGAATGAGGCAGGCATTGCTTAAGATATTGACTTTGTGCATTTGTTTGTGTGTGTGTGTGAATGGGGAGGGGGGCTGCAGGAACAACACTCTATTTTTCCCAAACCAAACTCTGTGTCAAGACCAATAATGGGTCACCAGTTTTCATTGGGTTTCCAAATTATTTTTGCGGCAAATTAAATGTAGATGTTAAATGTTAAACAAATTATATGTAGGCTCTTACATACAAGATGACATATTAAGGGACTTAACACACACTCAGCAAACTCAGTTATTGCTGTGATGTGTGTTTTAAAATGTAATAAATTGAAATTCATGATTTCTTGTGCTCCCTTTTTTTGTAACTGGTACTTGTAACTGATGATACAATCTCATCAATCATCAACATTTTGTAAATACCAAATATGAATTTTAAATGGAGCTATTTTGAAAGGGCTTGTCCAATGTCAGATGGGATCAGCCCCAACCCCCCCTTGCCACCCTGTAAACAGGATAAGTGGTTACGCAAAATGAATGAATGCATTTATTTTGAAAGGGGGCAAAAAAATAAAACAACCACACAAAAAAAACTCCACTATGTTTCTATTTCAGTCAAAACATCTTTTAACATTCATTTGGATTAAAAACAGCTGCATACAACATTTTTCAAGAATATAAATGAAAGAAATCAATTAACCTGAAGGCATTTGATTCGTTAGAGCCAAGGGTCAGTTTAAGGCGGGATCAGTTGGATTTTACCTAAAATCTCTCTCAATCATCACTTATAACCCGCTAGAAGTGTGTGGCAGTGTGTGTGAGAGACTCTTCCTTATGCCTGCCTGTGTTTTATCACTTTGCTGTGTTCGGTATATCAACCTTCTAAGCATCAACCTTTGGGCGGTGGGTGTGTTGGTCCCATCCAATAACAAGCCACAGCGTGAGACGGTGGGAGTCTGTAAAAATGTAGCGACCAAGTGCCAGATGATAAGCACACATCCAAGAGGAAACATCTGGTTTCAGCAAGCTGGTGAGAAGGGGACTAGTTGGAATATGTTTGTGTGTGTGTGTGTGTGTTGCTGAGAAAAGCCTCTAAATCTGCCTTTAAGAAAAAAATGTGTCTCCATATTTGCGCACTTTCCCCATCTGCTCCGAGTGTTGTTCGAACGTTCATCTAGTTGTTTTCAGTCCATCTAACATGTTTTTGATTTTTTTTTTCCACCACTAGTTGAAAATGTTCTTCATATGATTCAATGGGCTATATAATTAACTTCCACCATACAGTAAGTTGAATTACTGACTGCAAATCCTATCCTTTCCATTTTAATTAACCAAGGCTTAAAGAGAGTGGGAGAGTGAGGGAGGGGAGAAATGAGAGTGAAAGAATGAAAGAGATCAGATCTTAAACTGGCAGCCGCTTTGACAGAAAATTAGATTAATTTTTTTTTTTTTTTGCTGAGAGCAATCAGTGTGATTTGAACTGATTAGTTCTAGGAAGATTTCTGAGGAAGCATTAGTTGGCTTCAAAAGCACTTTGTGCGCAGAGTGAAATGTGCAGCACACACATGTAAGCAAAAATCAAACAACTGTTTGTCCCTGTTTGGCATGTTCCTGACTTCATCATGTAAAACTAGCCTCTTCTTCTCTGGATCGCCCCCACAGTCTAATTTTTTTTTTCTTTAATTGAGAAATTAAAATAGTTCTGTTGTTGCTCGTATGAATGATCATGTTCTCGTTAAACACGGCCAATCAGAGCCTTTGTGGGCAGGACTGAAGTTATTTTTAATTTACCAAGTGCTGTCCAAGTCAGACAGACTGGAACATCTAAAAATAGTTATGGTCAACAAATGAATCACTGTTCTGAATGGCTGAATATAACCTCCATTTGTTCATACAGTAAATACAAACTAAAAATGGACAGAATCTGTTCATTGTTTGAGAGAGGTGAGTTAATCATACTTACACAAATCTTTCTGACAAAAGCTATTTTAAAAATGAGTGCATTTATTTTCATTTGGCAAAATCCTGCACGCCGGAGGATTGTCATAGCTTACAGGGACTCTTAATGATTCTGAGTCATTGTTAATAAAATTTGTTTTATCTGCGTCCAGCCTGTTAAATCATGTCAACATTTCTCGTTAAAGTTTTATTCTCTTTGCATCTTTCCAAAAACTACAGCTTTGTCAGAAGCTTCTTTGCTCAGGGACAGTAAACTTTCTGAGATATTTTCAGATATATTTGATACATTTTTACTCTTATAAGACACTACTTGTAGTACAATACCATGTTCAAAGAATTGACCTGTAAACCCCTCATATTTTCAGGTATTCTAGGTCAAACATCGATACCTACCAAGGTCCAAGACCAGATTTTGTCGCAGATTGATAGAAGGTGTGAATGAGGGATAAATCGATTAAACAAAAGCTTCTGTTGTTTGAATTCATCATCGCAATCAGTGTGCATGTGGGTCATGATTTCCGAGACTGCGCATAAATGCAGCTGATTAACGCAAATACAAAAACTGCACATTATAGACAACTACATTATCAGCTGGGTTTAGTCAGCTTCAGTCAAAATAGCTGAATGAAAGCAAAATTGATCTTCATTCTGACCCAAACCTGAGGTCTAGACTCTGTCTGTCTGAAGGAGATTGTAGATTCAACTGGCGCAGATTCAAGGGTGAGGAGCTGGTGCTTCTTCATATTGACAGAGAAGGATGTACCCCAGGGCACCTTCCCTTGAAGGTGTTCCAGGCATGACTGACTGTGAAGAGACTTCGGGACCAACCCAAGACATCCTGGGGGTACAACGGTTTTCAGAGCAGCCTGGAAAACTTCAGATCGAGAGAAAGCTGCTGGTGTAAGGAATGTCTGATCAGCCTGTCCTGTTGTTTCTGTGACCATGACTTAGATAAAAAAAAGGCTGAATGGATAAATGAAATGAAAATAAATGTTTTTTAATACATTTGAATTGTACCGTTGCTAGTCTTAAATGAAGCTAGGCTTATATTCTCACTTTGAATCCTTAAAAACCTTTTATTCTTTCATACAGGCATTGTAAATGCCTGCATTGTATAATTGTATTGTATTGCACTTGTATTAGCTGTATATATTCTTTAATGGAAGAATGCACTTTTCTAGAGCAAGCAGTGGCTAAAGGGTTTCTGATGAGGACAAAGATCAACTTAACGCTCAAATGTGGAGGCCCCTAATTATTATACCACTAGTTTCTCTTCACCTGTTGTTATATAAATGAAGCTACTTTGTCAAATTGATTAATGTACAGTATTTAATTTCTGGATGACTCAATAAAAATAATAAAAACAAAAGATGTAGTTTGATAATGCTGTGAATCAGCTTGGAATCATGGGATTTGTTTATGTCAATACCAGACAGCTACCAATGCAAACAAAGATCCATATAATGTGACTCAGACAGATGTGTTAACAAACAAGTTAATGTATTAAAGGGCAACTTCTACCCTCTGTGCTCAGACTCAGACTGGTATTAGCCTGGAAGTTGCCAGCAGGCGGCAAAATGAAACACAACATTATCTTCAAAAAAATATCATCTTGTTTTGCTTTAAACTTTGTTAGAAAAACTTGTGAAATTGAGAGAAGAATGATTCCAAAAAGTATATAACTTAGGTTAGGTTGTTTGAGAAATTTTAATGCAGAAATGTTAAATACTATATCTTTACCAAAAAAATACAATTTTCACAAAACATAAATGTGTCTCTCAGATGTTTTTACAGTTGTCTGAAAACCTAGCAGCACAGCTATGAAGCATGATTTATAAATAAATAGTGCTCTCCACATTTCTTATAAGAGACATTTCATTCAATAATATACACCCAGCGCATGATTTTAATGAGTGTACTGTCAAACAATAATAGGCTCCTAATGAACTTCAAATAATGAGGTATTGATTGAAACCAGTTAAATTAGAAGTTGCTACATGACAGATTAAATGCCAATCGGCAAACTATCCAAATCATTAGAACAAAACATTCTAACGAGGGAAACAAAAAGAAGCGAAACAAACTCATAAAACAACACAACAAAGTCATTAAAGACTCATGGACACGCCAATGCTTTGCATATCAACACGGCTCTGCAGAAGCAACACCCGTTCACAAAGTGATCCAAATCCAAATCAATAATTAGCTCAGAGATGTGCATCCCTTGTATCAGAGGCCCCACGGAGATCCTTTGATCTGCTGTGAATCAAATGATTACGCTCAAAATTAATTGTACATAGATTACAGACAAAGAATCAGATGGATGCAGAACGCCGTACAAAGACAACCCATTTACATGAATATTAGTTTCATTTTATTTCAATTAACAATTAATGTCGTCCTTCGGTGATTGGAGCATCTCATGCAGTGATTCTTTGTAACCAGATCTGAGACACAAACTGCATATGGTGTGTTATGTGAACATATGTACTGAAGCAAAAGCTGGGTTATATGAAATTACAAATAAGATAATGTGATTACAGAACAAAGCCAACATTAGTTTTTTTTTCATTTGACATTTTACAATAAATCAAAAACAGCCAAAAAAATTATAAAATTTCATGACAGACTCAAGACTCAGAGTAAATCACAGTAGCACTTAAAAAAAACTGAGCTGCTAAAAGTTTTCCTAATAAAATATAAAAATAACTTAAATTCAAAAATGTTAAAATGACAGCAGTAATATTTTGTCAGCTATTCTCCTCATTGTGTTGTGGTTTTCTTTTTTACATTTCACAGACTGTGTGTGATTTTTCGGAAAACATGCTAATTTTCATGTTGTTCTTCGGTAATACATTCCAATTTATGCTCTTTCATTTTTTTTCTAAGAGAACTGTTATTTTGAGCAATTATAAACCATGTTGTGCAGCACGAAACAGAACCAAGGTAATTTCCTGACGGTGTCTTGCAGCACAAAAAATGTTTACTTATGCATCAATGAGAAAATCATGCTGTGATTGACAGACCAGAGTTTAACTCTTCTTAGCTTCTTACCTCCACTTTTTAAAAGTAACAGTTCTACATGAAAACATCCAAACCACCATGGGTTGTGAACTAAAAATACTACAAATGTTTCCAACAACATTAAAAAAACCCATAATAAAAATGTTAAAATGAAAAATAAAAAATTAATAAATAACTGGGATTCAAAGAGTTAAAAATACAGTCAGACTGTTTATTTATTTATATTGTTTGCAAGTCATCTCTACATATTATACAGCTCTAAAGGGATTGATTTTTTATACATCTTCAAGCTCCAACCGCCTCCAACCTCAATACAAGGGCATCTTTCTTATTTGGGTCACACAGACCATTGCTCACTAAACTTCTAATTTAGTGTTTTGTGGAATAGCAGCATGCAGGATTTGTGTCACAGTGACTCTATATAAAAAGGCTCCAATGATCTGAGCAGAAAGAAAAAGACAGAGGGAGAGAGAGAGAGAGAGAGAGAGAGAGAGGGAGAAAGAGAGAGAGAAACAATATTCTTCTGTATTGATCTCTTTGACTATGGTTGGTCAATTGATATTCCCTGTGGTGAAGCATATAGGACAGCCTACATTTGGGAAAATGAAAGCAGAGAGGCTGTAGTGGAAAACTTGTACACAGACTGATATTGAGCTTGGTCTCAGTGGGTTTGCGTGTGTGTGTTTGTGTGTGTGTGCATGCGAGGGGCCACAAGGACATGCCTATGTGTATCTGTGTTTTGATGCATGTGCCTCCAGCATGGATCCATGTACGTGATGAGATTATAAAGATTGTTCACCTATCAACATTAATCGCATAGGTGATTAATCAGCTATTATATAATTATTCAAGACTTAGTTGTGTAGTTGTTTTATGCATATGATAAACACATATTATTTTGTCATAACATTGTGTCTTGCATTTTGACCATTAACTCACACCCCTTGCAGTAAGTAGTGCAAAAATAAAAGTCACACAAAAAAAACATGTTTTACTTGCATTTGAATGTGCTGTCATCTGTTATTTTGGCTTCCATCATCTGTCAGTGAGCTGTCATCTGTCTGTGGTTTCTCTGTAGCTCAGTTGATGCGACGTATCTTCCACTGCATAGTACATTGTGGGTCAGAAAAGCCAAAAAGCCTGCTGGCTTGCACACTGCAAAAGGGGACCAGATGCAGGACATCTTGGCATATTGAGTACTACATTTGTCATTCTATGTGTTGGGACATGCTAAATCTTTTATGGCACACTAAAGAGTGTGGTAGTACGGATTTTGGGAGGCAGAAACTGTCTGGCAGCTAACCTCCTGCAACTTTGCATCTTGTTGTTTAGCTTTATGTTGTTTACTTATGGTGCTGTTTTTTTTTCTCATCCTTGGACAAAACACAGCTAGCTGGCCACCTTGTGCTCCTCTATCTTTGGCTAGGGTTAGCCAATCAGATACTTGGACAAGCTTAATAGTTTCCACACAGACATGAGACAGAGGTATCATTGGTATCATTCACCTCATCCAACTCTCAGCAAGACAGCCAATAAGGGTTTTTTCCAAAAAGCAAACTTTTGCTTCAAATACAGCTATACAACTTGATTATAGGGGTGGAAGTTGAGGAAAGGCTCCTGTAAGTCACTTCTTAAATGGTCATATAGATTTTTTTATCTGTGAGAGATGGAGGTGGCCAAAAAAACATCCATTTTGTTGTTAAGCTAAGGTGACTTGTTTGGCTTTTGAGGTTCTCTCTGTGTTGTCAAATTTGGTAAAGATCTGAGATGACAGTTATTGGATAACAAAAAAGTTACTATCGATTCTGGAAAAAACCTCAACTTTCTTTAGTGGAAAAACTTATTCCTTGAAGGCAGATTGATTTAGTACCATTTGGCTGTTGTCCATATAACATGTATAAATGACAACACATGCGTATACATCCCTAATGAAAGTATAACAATTTGATAGAATCTCATTGTAAAGATCCTGCTACTTGCTTTTGTGTATCGTTTTTTTTTTTTTGTGATGCAGAGCCAGACTATGCCTCTTTAACATCTCACCTATCTTTTCTTCTCTAATTCAGCTCCATTCACCCACCCCTCTGTCTCACCCTCACCCTCGCTATCTGTCTTTCTCCCAGTGTAAGTGACGGGGTCTGTTACATGAGCAGACTGCCAGCAAGCTTGGTGCCAACTTCTCCCAGCTCTGGGGATGTGGTGAGCAGCCCTTTATCTCCGGGAAACAGACACGTCCGATCACCTCCTCAGGGGGTTTGGTGTGGGCAGGGAGGGCGAGGAACGGGAGGAGACCAGCAGGTTTTTTTTTTTACCCTCCTATTCCAAAGTCAGAGTCGTCCAAATATGTAGGGACACACACACACATGGACACATATCTGTACACACACACTGAGTCTGAAACTCTTGGTCTCCAGTCAAAGCAAAGGTGATGACTTACAATTTATGTATTAATTAACACACATACATCCCCAAGGGTAGTGTTGTTGGTAATATTAGTATCTCCTCTTTTTCTTCTGCCTCTAAGCTTTCTTATAACCATTGGCAACAGTTGGAATATGAGTCTAAGCCATGCTGACCTGTATGATATATTTCCAGAAATGTCTTACTTGGTTTCACAATGTGTGTTTTCTTTCATTTATGTTCAGTCACTCATTTGCCTGAAATAGACACTCCATCTCAAAAGATAATAGCAAATGAATCTCCGCAGTGGCTGACTCTAGTTTGCTTCAGGCCATGCTCGGTTCATATTTTACCAAGTGAGATAAAAGCTTCAGTGCATCTACCAACATACTGGTCAAAGGTAAAGATTTCTGGCATGTTTATTTACAGAATTTCTCAAGTTATCTTTAAAATCTGATTCCGTTAGGTTAGAGTAAATACATATGTATATAATGTCTTACAAATCCCCAGTATTTATCGATTCTGACTTGAAACCTGAGGGGGGAGGAAGTGATGCTTCCTGAGGTCCCTTGCATTTGTTGATCACTATGCAACATGCATTTTGCAGCAGTGTGCTTTATCCAACAGTCCGCTTAATCATGACCTGAGGCTTTTACTACCTGCTTTTCATTCCCCTTTTGCCATCTGGCAGCAGTGACTCTGCTTACAGCATCAATTTCTCCCAGTTAAATGATTTCAATGGTATCCAAAGACTTGTCTAGTGCGGTTGTCATGCAAAACACTACCAGGTTCAGTGTTTGCTGAGCCAGGAAGCTAATGAATGTATCAAGCACATCTGTTAATCTCTGAAAATGACAGAGCACAGAGGAAAGTTCTATTAAGAGACCCACCGTAACCCCCTCATCAATGTCTTTCAGTGGCAAAGTAGAAATATGGAGGCAATTAAGTCATATCTCTGAATACTGTGTATTCCAAAGAGGTGATAGAAGAGTGATGTGCACAAAATAAAGTTAATAAAATTTCTGCAGGTAAAACTCCAGTGGGGGATACTGATTAATAACCCATTCCTTTTTTATGAGTGTATTCCTTATGAATTATTATTGTAATTTGGCAGGTTTGGGATATAGGTTTTCCCTCTTACACAGGATGCCCTTTTCAGATTGAGATAGTTTGTGAAGGGGCATTGCTAACACTGTTAACCTCAAGAGCTATCAGCTAAAAGAGGCTTATAACCAGTCTGAAGGGCAATATCTCCCCTGTCCGCATTTTTTTTTTTTTTTTTAGTCCTGGCACCAATGTATTATCTGTTTTCAAGGGCTTACAACGTTCAGTAGTGTGCAGAAGACATAACCTTCATTCCTTATCTCGTATGAGCCATAAACGTCCTTAGTTATTTTGCTTTTGCTAAAATTGCCTCTTCACTGTCACCAACTCAGCACGGTTTGACCTGGAAATCCCAGTTAAAAAATAATAAAAATAGATACCAAAAGGACAAAACAGCATGTTTTTGTAGAAACTTATAGGCAAGGGCCCATGTAATCGAAGCAGGTTTTTCTAAGAATCAGCTTCCTGGTTTCAAAGCCATGCTGTATGTGCCAAGATGAGGACGTCTATAGAAGAAGTGATGCATTCACAGCATTCTGACCTTGTGACCTGGTGTTTTCATTATTCTTCCTTACCAAGGAACCAATTGTAGGTTTGGTGGGACAGGACTTGCCATCCTAGTAACCAAGGAGTTTCTAGAGAAGCTTGTTCTTTCTGTTTATCTTGAACTTTATGCAATGTCAGACAAGACTTTTAAGAGACAAAAAAGACAGAAACTACATGAGTGAAAAACAAACCAAATAAAAGCTGAAAGTTCTATAACATCATTTGCTGCCTTTCTTGTGTAGGCTTCTCCGTCCTGTCCTCAGCATATTTGACCAAAGGCTCAGCTAAGCCCATGTGCGAACTCACACATTAGAATAAATGACACATACACACACATCTAAGCATTAAGAGTAGGACAACAGAGCAGAGAGGCCAAAATGGAGATGAAGTGAACTAAATGTTTTACTTAAGTTGACTGTAACTTGAGGTGACGCATTGTTGAAAACCGATGAAATGCTTCATTCCAGCGCCCTGTCATCGCTTTACCAACAGAGAAATACTTCCCACACAGACACAAGTGCTATTATAGCTGCTACATGCTATATAAAACGTTTCCATATTTAATGCCTTGACAAGTCTGCTCTCGGTGGCAGCTTCATAATGATATCAGTCTGTTCATGTAGCTCACTTTGAGCAAGTGACATTGTTTTGTCATAATGTTGACTTTTAACTAACATTTGTTCTGATATCACATTTGTAGACATCTTTCTGTGATTTAAATATGGTGTTAAGAATAAACTTGTAAACCCTGCAGACACACGAAGATATTGGCCCAACAGTCATCTAGTTAAATTGTGGCCCTTTCCATGATCTTATGTTAGTTATAAATGACTGATCCTATTATAACAACATCTAAATGAATTGTTTAACTGATTATGTAGCAAACAACTGTGCAAATTTATGTGGGCTTTCTGTGGTGAGCAGACTGACTGAATGTATCATTTTTATTAGGCTTTACATTTGTCTACATCTTGTCGTTTTATGCATTGGACAAGTAAAATTAAGCTCTGAGGAATGAACTTGCCATCCAATTATTTTCCTTTCACAGAAGTTAAAAAAATGTAGGATGCGGGAGACCTTTGGCATCCTGTGTGTGATGGTTTGCCTTGTTAAAAACAGGCCAGCAAGATTTTTCTAGCTGTAAAACTAAACTCTCGGAAAACATTCCTCTCCGTTTTCAGTCCATAACAGATCATTTACGTAATTAGCAGCATAGAACAATTCACACTCTGCAGTAAAATATTCACATTTTGATACTTGCATGCACCAGCAAATACTGCATCCAGTACTCAGTTACTGCTCCCTTTCCAAGAAATACCAGAGGACAAAGGAGACTGAAGCACACAGGTTATTTCAGTCTTTAATTGTGCAAACAGACAAACATTTCAACTCAAATGTATCTTTTCAGAGTTAAAATGGACTTAGACATGAAGCAAACACACAACATATACAGTCAACCTGGACCAGGTATACAGCTTTCAGTGGATAATTGGTCGAAAAGGCTTTTCAATCTATTTAATAAAGAATCCAAGGTCAAGAGCTGCCATTTAGCCGGAGTGCTTCTGTCTCTTTTGTTGTCTTGGAGTTTGCCGTCCTCGAACCAAGCAACAGATTCGGATGTATTTTCCTGGAAGATTCACCAAGGACCTTGTTTCAGTGAGATTCCTGGAGTGATTTCTAACCAGGCAATCAAAACTATCTGCAAAAACTATTGAGTCTTGGTATCAAGACTGTGTTGTTTTCATTGTGCATACATCTTTTTGTGTGTAAAGTAACAACACTGGGATGCTTGATATTGCCTTTATAAGTGTTCAGGGACATCTTAAAGGACAGGGTTCTCAAACCCACAATGGCAGGAACAAATCTTGTACACTGACAATTTTTTTGATCATAACTTAATTTTGACCATCTATCTGTTACCTTGTATCTTTTGCTGGGTCATGGCGGGCCCAAATAGTGTGAAATAAATAATAATAATTTCATTACTTACATTCAATCCTAACAACCAACAATGAACAATAACAAGAGGTTGTAGTGGAGCTCCACTTTGTTATTAGCTCTTCAGCATGTGACAGGTGACCTTACCTTAGCAAAAAAAAAAAAGGGCTTCTGATGACTGAAAATTAAATAAATAAAAGTAATTCAACATATCAGTGAATATCTTTGTTGGCAGTAATGAAGTTCGAATTTGTCCTTCATTACCTTCAAAGGCAGCAGTGGTCACTGTCACAGCGGAGCACCTTTCACTTTCCCAATTCTCAAGCGAGGACCTTAAATCAAACACATTTTGAAGCGTACGAAGACAAAAAAAAAAAAAAAAAGTTGGGGAATTTGAAACCTTGTCACTTGCTTTACAGTCACAAAACGTTTTAAAAGATAATGAACAAAAACCAAAAAGAGTAAAGCCGCAGCCACTTTAATAGAAGATAAAAAAGATAAAGACTCAATCCCAACTACCCCTTGAGTGCTGTTGATGGGTCGTTTCAGGATTCAGACACTGTTCACAGCCCCTGACTTGAATTCTCAGTCAGCTCTCTGACAGCGCTACAAAGACTGGCAACTAAACTGCGTGGTTTGTTCATATAAACTTGTCAGGAGTGTAATGCCGTAATGATCTGATGGACTTTGCTTACTCCCAGAGGAGTGCTAAGTAAACCGTGTCAGTGCCGGTGCATATAGGTGGGCTATCAGACCACTCTAGGATTTGATATACAGTACAATATCTGAGTGTACCGGTGCTTGGAGCAAGATTCCTAAGGGCCCAAAAAATCTGGCCCCCTGCATTCACCCGAGTAATGAGTCATACATCATTCGAGGTGTATGCTATCACTTTGAAAATGACCACATGGACATGGCTGGTGAGAGCCCATTTAAGGCGTCAGCTGCTGACTGACTACCTTGCCTCAGGACAGTGCGAGCTGGACATTTAAGTCACCTTGCTGGAGTTTAAGTCAGGTTTTAAAGAAGATACAAAGGCAGAGCTGGGAAGCCTGTGTAATCAAATACTGCTTTTATTTTTTCACTTTATTTGTGTGCATACACTCTTGAGCTTACAGTTGCACCAACATAACCACTACGGTACTTTTGTAAAACAATTTAGTTTCTAATTATAAATAAAGTATTTTGCTTGACCTTCACTCGGCAGCTCCAAGCTTAAAAGTTTGCATAAAAGTCTTAAAGCTATCAGTAAATTCAATCTCAATTTCAATTCTGCTGAATGTCAAGAAACCTTCATTACTTGGTTGACAAAAGCCTTTTTTTTTTTTTGCAACACAGTTTTCTTTACAAAGTGTCAATATTTCATCTCGGTGAAATAACTTTCTTTGTCAGTATGCTCACTGCTTTTGACTGTACAAAAAAAAAAAAGTTCTGTTTCAGCATCTCTGTGTGTTGTAATGAGTGTGAGCGAGTCTTTTTAAAGATACCATCTCTGCCAAGAGGTGCTGACACGCTGGATATCGAAATTGTTACTGTAAGGGCACATTAATATGGACACTTGAATTACTATGTCGGTGTGTGGCTTCAACAATTACCGGCAAATTAGCATAAGATCAGAAATAGCTCAAATGTGCCCTGCTGGGTCCAGAGTTAAGAATAGTCTGGGCCCAAAACTCAGTTTATACTCTTGAGAAAGGGAAAAGCCACACATAGCCTGCTAATGAAGTAGAAAACCATCACAATACATTTTACGGAGTTAAATCTGCTCCCCTCCTCCGATTTCCATGTAACCAAAATAGGATTTATATTCTATTGGCTAATCAAGATGAAGTATGTTAATAGCAATGCATAGTATCACATTTTCTCCAGCATGCATCTCATTACCATTCATTTGGTAAAGTTATTTAAACAGTAAAAGACTACACACACACAAGTCTGTGTGTATGAAACTGTAATTAAAGAGGGACTCGTGAAGTGTGCCGTGCAAAAAGAAAACCCTGCAGAGGCAATGTTAGATCGCTTTGATTAAGCACTGAGAGCCATATGTCCAGAGCCTCCTGACCTATCATCAGTTTATTAACACTGTCCTCTAACCATGCTAGAGGTCAGATACCTAGAAAGTCATCAAATGGCTTCTGTGTGGCTAATATACTGCATTTTATATGTCAAAAATATGAGAAAAAGCTTATTTTTAAGCAGATGTTCAATACTGTTCTTAACCTTTTGACTTTACATGAGGAAATGACTAATTGCAATCCTTCCATTTGCAGTTCAGTAATATTTTAAAGCATTAATAATGCATTTAAGAGAGTTCCTTGAAAGTGTAAGACCTTTTAATTAAGCTTGCGAGCCAAACTGTAGATAAAATCATGATGAATGTGTACAAGAGTGCCTCAGAAAAAACAAAGGGTTTTCTCATAACCTGTGTGCCTTGAATCGGGGGGGTGTTAAAACTGATGAGAGAGGAGTGGATCTCTCGCTTAAAAAAGGGTTAGCGCTGTCACTGTGAGCAATCAAGCTTCTGATGTCAGAGAATGATGAGATGTATAGGAGTGGGCAGTCTATTAACAACTCATTGAATTACTTTTTTACACAGTCAGACAGGGAGCCACAGAGGCTGATGGGAACCTGGGACTGGCGTGCTCGGAGCCCTAAGGGGAAGATGAGCTGAGTGAGTCAAAAGACAAAGCATCGGAGGAAGAGGTTTTAACTGGCTTCAACCGCCTCACAACGAGATGACAGCCTATCCGGTGCTCTTAAGAGTTGGACAATCTAGTATCAAGGGAGACTTCAGAACAAAAGTCTGAAGTGAACTGGAGCGCACAGGTTTAGACAACAAACTTTATTTAAAGGATTAACTTTTTCACACCAGGTGAGTCTTCATCAGAGGCAACATTAGCTGACAGCCGGAGAAGAGTGTGAGGAGAGGCAGGAGTTATGTGAAAGAATTGGGAGAAATGGAGAGATGAATAAAACAAAAGGCAAAAACAGAAGGGGGAAAAAAAAGGTAAATTATAGAAAACAAGAGCGCTGTGGGAGAAGAAAATATTGCTTTGATTTTAATATCGTACATTTTCACACATGCATCATTTTGGAGCTGCTATTAAAGGCGTGATAGTTAGCACACTTCATCACCCTGTACACAAACAACTACAATCCCAATGTTACATGCGGGGGAAAAAAAAACTTTGCAATTATCACTCAATTTTTATTATTACATATGGGAATACATTTGTGCTCATTACTCTCTTGCTTCCTTGATGTTTGCAGTGGATACATTTTTTCAAGCTTTGTAGAAATTCATTTATTTTAATTTTGCTTACATACAGTTTCTCTCAAAAGTGGCGTCACTTCAAAACCAGTTATATCTTAAACGGGACTGGACACAACAAAAACCCTGACCCCAACGATTAAACCCCAGCAATGCTCCTCCATTAATCAAATACTCAATGCTTTGGTGTCTTTGGCACTTTCATAAATACCATAATTTATGGTTGTTTGCAGGCTGACTGTTTACATGAAATGGCTTAAAGGCTCTCACTCTCATTTGCCTTTGGTAAATGAGTTGCCATCTGCTTTAGTGTCTCTATATCTTTCAAGTACACAAACAACAACGCCCCCCCTCCCCTGCACACATACTCATACAATCAGTTGTTGAGCTACCAAGATAATTAACCCTTGAGAGGGCACTCTCAGAATTTTGTTCCAGATCCTGCATTTCATAGCACTGGGAACAATTTAGTCATATATCCAGGAGAGAAAGTCAATGTAATAGCTCCCTTATGACTGTCCCATATCCCTTATAAGATTTCAAGGAGGTTGCTTTCCTCCTCTTTTT
Organism: Acanthurus lineatus; assembly: GCA_029814665.1. Taxonomy (NCBI): domain Eukaryota; kingdom Metazoa; phylum Chordata; class Actinopteri; order Acanthuriformes; family Acanthuridae; genus Acanthurus; species Acanthurus lineatus. The sequence goes on along the minus strand of JAPZDV010000024.1, from coordinate 7,558,690 downwards.
CTTTGCTTAATGTGAATCTCCCCAGAGTTATCCTACCGCGTCCGGCGATGATGGCTGAAAAAAGGTTTACAAGCACTTTGCAGGAGGGGAGCCATTTTATAGTTTGTGGATGCTGTTTTTTTTTTTTTTTTTGCACATTGAATTTACTACTTGGATTACTTCCCATGGAAGATGGCGTTATAAATTCAAGCATGCTTTAATAATGTAAACCTCAAGGTGTCCGTGCAGTTTAAACCCGAAGAACTGAGGGACTTGGAACAGTGCATTATCACAATTTACTGTCGTCACCAGAACTTAAGTTAAGGTCTGTTTACTGTTATTGTGAAAAGGAGAGATATTTTTTTTTTGTTCAATTTGATTTTTTCTGCATGTCAAATGTTTTATTCAACATAGTTTTATTCAACATTATCTGAGAGGGACCAGCATGTATGTGAAAAGGGCAATTTGTCCTGATGTGTAAAAAATTCGCCCACGTACCCATGGGTATGCTGAGGGTTGAATATCGATAGGATGGCAAGTATAAAGGGAATGTAAGCACTGTTAATAATTCATGTAGGCGCACTCCATTAGCTATGGCACAGTATAGGCCTAAGGGCCATTTCAGAGTGGGATGGAGGAGAGAGGTTAGCTCACTCCACCATGAGCTGAGTGCTATGATCCCATGAATCTCTTGGGTTAAAACATACCTGTAATTGTTAGAAAGGGGGGAAAAAATCTGATGCTCAGGTAATGATGATGTATTGTATGTGGCAGGAAAAAGATCTCTTTTGCTTTTTTTCCTTTGATCTGGCTTAAGATTTAAGGTCTGTGTATTTGTATTTTGATTGCAAGCTATTCTTCCTACTTAAAACAACTGGAGGCAACTGCACCTTCTTTGCTCAGCTCCCCTCTGATTGGTGATTAGCTTGATTGATTCATCGTGCCCAAATACCTGTCAGATTATTCAGTGATAAAGATTTATACCCTAATTTTTTTTCAAATTTTTCACCACCTCCTCAGCTTAAAATGTTGGTTTTAATTGCCTCAAGAATAGTACTTGATGTTTAATATGGGTCATTGATTCAAAATACTGCATATACTGAGGTCATGACCTTCCTTTTATTACTAAAAAGAGAGACATAAGAAATTTAATAATACTCAAAATTGCAATTTTCACAACAGGGCTTCAAATGTAGTGAAATAATCGATACACCCCCCTGCCATTCTTACTTTCTCATTCTGTTTCTTTTTAAGCCTTGATATTATTAATCACAAACCCCAGTTAGCCTAATTGGCTTGGCTGCCCTGCATATAGTCACCTTTATTGATTTAATCCTCACGCTTGCACTAAACCTAATCATTTAAAAAAAAAAAAATTCAAACTTTTGGTAGAAGGCAGCATCAGAGTTTCTGAGTGTGTCTCAATGCACTGTGGCAGCGCGGGGACCTAAAGGCCTGATTGGCCCTCGGTGTGAAGGAAGTGTTGTCTTAGCTTCAGAGCACTATGGGCCCCAGTGTGGATATCGAGAAAATAGCCAGCAGAGACCTGCAGCTCTCCCAAGCAGGAACTCATTGCCCCCTACACACTTGGCTGGATGAGATCTCAAGGAACAAGGCTTGTCTCTGGCCGACCTCGACGAGTACTCTATTTCCAGATCTACTGGCCCAGATGATGGCTTTTTCCACATCAATGGGCACAGTCACAAATATAGCAATCCGAAAGGTGGAAGCGGCAGTAGTGGTTTCGGCGGCAGTTAGGGTAGGTGGATTGAAGAGGAAGGGAAAGGACAATAGCAGTAGTGGCAGGAGGAGTACAGCAGAGGAGAAGTGAGTCACCCTCAGCAAAGGCTCTCCATCTGGTCGGTCAGCTTAGTCCATTACTTTTCATCTTGTCCTTATTCAAAAAATCATGCATTTGGCATTTCAGTAAATGTTTTATAATAATCCTACAGACCGGGAATGAGTACTGTGAATGAATTTCTTCCCCCAAGTCTCTCCTCTCTCAGACAGTGCGACCCCCCCCAGGCCTTGTCAGCCCTCAACACCTTTCTGTCTGCCACTAGACTTCTTTGCACTTCAGTCGTGCAAAGTTGATGCCTCTATCACACAGTCCCTTTGTTATAATCAACGATGTGTCTCAGAGTTATTTTTGTGTGCATTCTCCCCATCTGCCTTCACTGTAGCAACCAAGGGTGAGGGCTGGGCTCTCTCTGATAGCAAGGGGGCAAGAGGGTAGCTCAAGGTGCCAAGAGACATTCAGGGACAGATACTGAACTTAGGTACAAGATAATGTCACCTCCAGAACAACAGAGCTCAGTATGAGTTGAATAGGGATGTTTATATTCTAATACTCAGTGAAATCATGAAGGTGAAGAGCTTTACCATATTTGAACAGGTAGTTGGACACAAAGACTTAAATACACCTCACACACACACAGGACGGCCTCAAATCGGTGGTGGCAATACTTAGTATTACCTACTGACGTTGCTAATACTGATCTTCTCGATATCGAGTTCTGCATTAAATGCCTCTGCATGAGACATCTGTCGTCCCCAGACCTCCTCAGTCCTCCAGCTCATCTTTGACCAGATTTCCCATCACCAGGACGAAGTGATGCTTACACTGTAATGATCTTCGTACGTCTGTTGAGACAGAAAATCATGAGTCACTGAAAATGGTGTCCCTCTTGCAATTTCCATCTTTTTAGATAAAGAAGTTTTTATATAGCCTCTCCAAGAGTGTGGAGAACCATTTTCAGCCTCATTTTGGTTGAACGGGGGCTACATTTTCTCTAAAGACAATTGAGTGAATGGGGAATTTTTGTGTGGAGTGTTTCTTACTTGTAGCCCTCAAAAATTGTGTGCAAGTGTTATGAACCTGCAAAGTAAAGAAAAGCAGTGGATTTGGACCCGAATAGGCAATAAAAGTGTGAACTACCCTGTCATGACTGATACTGGTTAAAGTCATGTGGGCAAGAAAAGATGAAAATACATATAATATTGGAGGAAAAAAGACCTCCACTTCATTACAGAAGGAGGAACCTCAGGATGGAAGCAAGTAATAGTGTTATAATGTGATGGCAGGGTAGTTACTGCAGAAAACAGAAATGTGTGGCTCTACTAAGTTTACTTCTCCCAAACTGTTCAGACAGTTATCTTTGCAGACATGCAGCTCAGCACAACAGCTAATCTCTTATCCGTAATGCGCTCATGCAACCAAAACCCCTTATACACATCTCAAGATCAACTGTTGAACCAGAACACTGACAGCATTTGTCTCACTTGGTCTCTCATTGCACAGTGACCAAAAGTGACACTAACGGCAGGTAGCTTTATGATATCCACAGTTCTTCACAGCTGGTAAGAGGAATTTCATGAGTTCACCTTTTCAACACACAATCACAACCTGCATTACTTTTCATCACTTAAACATAAAAGGGGAATTTAATCACCACATTTTTTTGCAAAATTCATGGATTGTTTTCTCATTCAAACTCAAATCTTAGTCAAATCTCTGTGCATTTGTTGTCTGTTATATTAATGTTTATTTATACTGTTAAATATATTTCATTTACTTTTAAGCCCAACATAAAACAAAAATGAGAAATATATCCGTGTATTATAAAAAATGCATCCCTCCTGACAGTTACAGTTATGTTTAGTAGCAACAGTAGCTTAAATTGAATTACATGTTAGTTCATTTTGCTGCCAAAGCCCAGGTTGTGAACTTCTGGTGTTAGTCCCTTCGGAGATGCACTGAACAGCAAGCTGGAGGAGATCTTGGGACCGTGACTCAGTGAAGGGACTACATTTCCCAGCTGCAGAGAGCTGCTGGGATCCATATTTCAGGGGATTTTGTGAGGGGGAAAAGATTAACCTGAATCCAAAAAAATAAAAAAAGCCACAAAATTATTTTGATCGGGTACGCTCACATCTGAGCGTTTCACGTTTATGCCGCCTTTTCTCAAAAAATCAATCTGACACAGAGGAAACACAGACTGATTACAGTTCATGCTGTAGTTATTTTAAGTGTAGTAATTAATTTGATAAGCATCGAGTAATTGGCTTGAAATAAGGGCAAAACTGAAATTGTCAGTAGTAATACGGCTCATGCTTTGGTGTGCAGAAACTCTTGTTTTGAATTTTCCATCATGAAATCACCAGCTACTGCAGTGATTCAGCACAATGAGTTTTACTGGAATGGTTATGTCAACACAGTGATGTACAGATTAGTTTGCATGTATTATGTTGTGAAATGCTATATTTCTCCTTGTTTTAATCTTTAATATATAATGCTTATTTAACAACAATAAAAATTTATGGATACAAAATATAATTAGTTCTAATTATATAAGTGTATTTTAAGTTTAATTGTATACTTAGATGGAAACTAGCACCTGACACTTCTTAAGTAGCCTCTGTTTTCTTCAAACTCTAACTACTAGTTATAATTGTTGCATATAAACATGATTTGTAGAATACTACATTGACTCTCTTCAACTCTTGAAAATGTATGCTTTCTCTTTTCCTTGATAAAAAGTGAAAAGTCCACACAGAAGATCATGTTTTACTTTTTTCTCAGCAAACTGATAATGTCGATGCATGGGCTTTCACTTGCTTTTCAGCTTTAGTGTTCATGTATGTCGGAGAAAAAATCTATTCTCATTTTGCTGATCATGTGAAATTGTGGTGAACTTAAGATATTCCCAAATATATAAATATATACTATTTCATGTCTGGATCCACTGCATATGTAGCCTGAGGCAAAGTCGCTGGAGTGAAACTTAGTTTGTGAGAGCTCGCACATATTTGCAGTGCATGTAAACCGCTGAAGTCCAAGTCTTTCTGGTGGAACAGCTTACTATGCATACGAATATTAATGTATGGAAATATTGGTATGGAGCCACTGAACCAAACCCATATCTGTGTGTCTGGTGAGGGAATGCTAATAAATGCTTGAGGGGATGAAGAAAATACTTCGTGATCTGCTATATTTGAGAGTTGGAGCAAAGTGTATGCAGTGGATAATCTAGAAATAATTTCCATGATGTAAATCTGAATATAACAGAAGTGTCATCGACACCTCACCCACACATTTCTGTTGTCTTGACACAAACATCTTCTGTCATTTTGATTAAAAGGAAATTAATGCAATTAAAAATCATTTATTGGCCACTTTCTCCGAGCCACCACCAACCACATTTAATTAATTTACCTGCTGTGTAATTGTTCAGTAAAGATAAATGGAACAGGTCTCTCTCTCATTAATTAGCAAGAGCAATGAAATGTGGAAACAATTTATGGTCAATAGCCGTACGATTATTTAATGGTCTCATATCCAGAAGACGGAATGATGCCAAGTTGAAAGTTAGTCTACATCAGAAAGCATCTGTTCTCATTACTTGGACATGAGGGACCAAGTTGAATCACAATCATGTCCGACCAACGCAGCCATTGTTCTCCATCTGATACTGCTGTCAGTGAGCTGATGATGCACCAACCGGAGCTCGAAAAATTAATAAATAAATCAAGCATCCTCCTCTGCTTTTAAATTATGCACGTCATGATCGCTGATATTTTCTCTTAAACTTTCCCTGGATCACTACCCCCCCTTCTCTGCCGCATGATGGATTAGATTGTTATTGTTTGGCTAAGGCACAGTCTTTCAAAAAAGTTAAGATAGATCTTCCGAGATAAATTTAAGATAAATCCTCTATTGTCCCCAGAGAGGAAATTTGTTTTTACAGCCCCACGGTTTGCGTGGTAATATTAAAGAGCAGTAATATAATACTTTGACAGTTCACAGCACACAGACATGTGTTGTTTACACACAGGGATGAGACATGCTTCAGAAGACAGACAGGGTGTAACAGGAAGGTTGAAATATGGAGCTGAAAGTCCTGCCTCATTTCTGAATTTCTCACAGCAAGTTTTTTGTTCCATAAACTCCTACTTTTGGAGTAGTTTTTAAAATGTTTTAGTGTTTGGCATTTATTAATGGCAGCTGGTGCATTTTTGTTGGGGGGTGGTTGTACCAAATAAATACAAAGCAAACATGTACTAAGTTTTTTTACGCCAGCGTATTAAAGTCAGTGTAACAGCCTTTATTTGTTTTAGCTGAGCTGAATAATTTTGGTCACAATGAAACATGCTTAACATTGTTGACAGTAATTCTCTTTTATACCACGACTTCTAATAGTGAAAGACTAAACCAAGCGTGACTGGAAAAGGGAAAAAAGAAATCCGATGGATTCTTTTCAAGATTACAACATATGAGTGTTCAAGCTGTTCTCACACCTAATGTGTCACCTTGGCATTTCTTTATAAGAGCAGGAGATTCCCCCGTATTTTCTGAATGCGATGCAAGAGTCTTTCAAGTAACTACAATGAAACCCATGGCAGTATTAGGACCAGGGAAGAAGTCCCAAGGTAGAAGTCATAGATGTCTACCTAAACCTAACCAAGAAGATGTGATTCATAAATGCAACAAAACTAACTGAACTTTTTTTTTTTTTTTTTTTAATGCAGCTGGAAAATTAAATAGTTTA
>JAPZDV010000024.1:7485437-7552063 GCA_029814665.1 Acanthurus lineatus | reverse complement strand
ATCATGTGGAAAATAGCAATACTTTTTTCTTGACTTACCATATGTTGGAAAGGCGTATTGGCGGGAACAGCAGATGCTGAAAGGGTAGCCATTGCTAGCCAAGAGATATGCCAATGGCTTTCTAATCAATTATCAGTATGTAATGATTGATAGTGAGAATGTGTTAATAATAAAAAAGAAAAATAAAACAACAACAACAATAACAATAACTACAACAACAACAACAACAACAACAACAATAATAATAACAATAATAATAACAATAAAAGAGACTATTTTATCATTTTATTTATTCATTTAATAGAGACAAATTAACATTGAAAATCTTTATAGTGCCTGCTTTAAGACATATTGTACACGTCTGTGCATAGTACAGTTCTACTGTTAAACATCATCAAAGACCAACACCACACATTTATGTTCCATCTCAGCTCTATAGCTACCTTCTGAAGTTCAGTCATTGCAGCATTTCTTGCCAAGCTGCGGCTGAGCTGAGAAATTCTCCAGAGTATTTTCATTCTGATACACTTTATGTCAGATGAATCACGACGATCTACTCACTTTCTGACGCCGCCCTTTAAATACTGGTGTGCAAATCAGTTGCATTCAGTTTGGACACTAGAAAAATTGAACCAAAGGAGTCCCTGTCTCTTGTATTAAAGAGCTGTAGCATCACATGAAGTTACCACTTCATCACATGGACCTGAACTCCTGCTGTAAATCCTACCTTTGTCAAGCTGTTAATTGAATTACTGTATGTTATAATGTTTGGCTATAAGTTCGGTTGTAGTGTGTAATCGAGTTTGTAGCATTGTGGACATTATGTAAGTGGTGAGTTTCTGAGTTCTTTGTGCTCAAGTAATAGAGCACAATGCACATCCCCTATGCTTCAAAGGAAGGGACACGACATGACATGAATGGATTAAATCATCCTGGTGAATTCAGAGAGGGGATTCTATAGGAAGGGAAAAGAGAGGATGAATCACTTGAAGAGGGGGGAAGACTATTTAATGAGGCAGTTTTTCTCTGCTGAGATCCGTCACCGGGTGCTAATATTTTCTGTTTTACATTAATCCTTGCTTGGCAGTCACCTTTGTGGGCCAGGCTTATTTGTTAGCATTTCCAAAAACAGCACTGGCACTCCTTACATCAATACTCTACCAGGTTCACGTTGAAAAGGCATGAATGTGAACCATGATGAGAAAGAGAGAGAGAGTGAGAGAGAGAACGAAAAGCAGTAAGTAAGGAAACAGAATCAAAGCCACCGAGACAGGAACAAAAAAAAAAAAAAAAAAGCCTACAATGAAATAACTCTAAAACCAACACATCAAGAGGCTTGGCAATCACAGCCGGGGTTTTTTGCAGGCATCACAGACAACAGATTCGCAAACAACACTGTGGTCTGGAATAGTGTCACCCCCATGATTGATTCCTCCAAGCCAACTGATAAATTTTCTGGGGTAGGCAATCTGTGAAGAAACGAATCAGTTGGGGTGAAAGAAAAAAAAAACCCAACAATGTTTGAACCTGATGCATGGCGGCCAATTCGTTGACTAGTAACATTTGCTCGGGGTTAGTCACCTCTGAAAGGCAATCTGGGCGAAACAACAGTGCTGACTGTACTGTAAAGTAACTACTCACACCTCAGGGCCCATTTTTGTCTTTGGGTTTCTCATTAAGGAACCACGAGCAGATTTTCTTTGTTTACCTGTTTTATAAAAGTCTCTTTAGGAATATTATCATCCTGTTGTGTTGTTTGATTTTTTTTACTATGAATATATTGCTTGTTTGTTCATGTTGTAAACAAGAAAAACGCATTAGATCCCTTATTTAGGATTACAAACATGTCTCAAAACAAGTGGTTTCAACTTACTCTCATATTCTAAATTGAATTCCCAATGTGAGTCAGTCAGCCATGTATGACTTCATCACCAAAACCAGAAGCTGTGGCCTACTTTATCTGGCTCTGCATGTGAAATATCCCCTGGTTATTTCACATGCAGCACTCACCAGTCAGAGTCCAACTGTTTGAGACTATTTATGGGAAAGAGTGGGCAGGTTTCTGGTCCAATAATCCATAGCAATATTCATCATCACCTCTTACAAAGCAGCCTATGTCTACCAGAGTCCAGGAACAGACATTCACTCCCCCATACTCCAACGGGAACCAAATTAGGACCAGACTAATGGGGCATGCAGGAGAAAGAGGTGCATTCTTTTTATTTATTTATTTATTTATCATTCAAAAAAAAAAACACAGAGGTCATGATGAGACAGAAAGAAGCTGAAAAGAGCTCAAAGAATTAGTTTTTTCCTCAACAGCTCCAGGCAACAATGATGGCGACAATCAAAACAATGAGATATTTGGATATCACAGTCTTAGAAAATGAAAAAAATGCAGACTGTCCCACAAACAAAAACTAACAATTAGGAGACAGAGAATGCTGGATTGGGATGTGAGGCTCATTATTGGGAAAGGATGACATGGTCAGGTGACGGGGTAAGAGTGGAGGGTGTTTGTAGGGGGGTTAAGTGTGCTGAAAATGGATAGTGGATGGACCAGGAGATTGGGAGTTTGAGGGGGGGGGACTAACCCTGATTTATTCAGAGCTCATTAGCGGAGACAGGCTTGGGCATAGGGGAACAGGGAGTTCACCCTCATTGGGGCTCATTACACACTGGCAGGAAACTGACCCAGCCGGGGCCAAAGTGGCACTCATCAGGGTAACACTGACTACCTTTACTCAGACAGAACCACAGCTGGCTTCAGTCCATGCGGTCTGTGGGAAGTCTCATCTCTCTCTGTCTCTCCAACACACACTCAACCACACACACACACACTCACTGCTGCTCTCTCTCCATCTTTCTTCAATCATTATCCCTCTCTCCAGTCTCTGTGGGTTGACTGACATTCATTGAGGCGCTATGATCTTCATATGTAAACATCACACAGGATGAACTTAAACACACGAGGCAGTGTTGGCACAGCTGCTGGCATGCGGTCCTACATCATGTGGAGGAACGGCAGAGTGCAAGTAAATTACCTTTTACCATGAGGGGCACTGGGGTATCTTGAAGGGAGAGTGTTTTTTTTTTTTTTTTTTAAAGTGCATTGTGTTTGTTGCTGGTAAAAAAAAGAAAAGAAAAGATATAGTTGCAGCTCAGGAAACTGGTTGAGAGACAGCCCATGGGCCTTTTGTCCTGGAATTCATGTGTGAGTGATCACGGCATCCATAGCGACACACTGTGTACCTGAACAATGGCATTGGCTTGGTGGCTAAAAGGGAGCCATTTACCAAGGAGCTGGGGTATCTCACTGATGGGAGGCGAGCCAATTAAGCTGACAGTGCTGAGAGTGCTGTGTATGGAGAGAAACTGGCAGGGCGTGCTAGCCTCGGGAGCTACGCAGAACCAATGGAGAGGGGGCGGGGGGGCTTGAGCTCACTATAAGTGACATCACCAAAAGAGGACTACTTTAGCACGGGGGAATATAAACACAACAGTTGTGGTGCAGTTGTTCTGCAGAGTTCTCTGTACAATTTTGCTTCAGTAACTTTGCTTTATATCTGTCAACCGTCCCTCAGACTGATTCAAGATCAGCATGAGCCATTAATTACTTGGAAATGGACTCCTGTTAAACCCAAAGCACATTGTCTCATCCCACTCAACTCACCTGCACGGTTATACGAGATGTTTCAAGGGATGTCTCTGCATCTGATTTATTATTCAGTGGTTGTTGTTTTTTTCTTTCTTGTCTAATGACATGATAAGACTCTAGATAAAAAGAAATATGCTCATTAAACTACAATCAATTGAGAATAGATCACACCTTAAAGAGATGGCAAGAAAGGAAGTGAAGTAGGAGTGAGAGGGATGTTGTGCGAGATAGAAGAGAATAACTGTGGGAGGGAGGTAAGACAAGGGAATTGTGGGAATTGTGTGTTTTTTTAAGTAGGGAGACAGAAAATATAGGCAGACAAGAGGGGAGGGATAGGTGCCACCCAAACTAAATAACCAGTTGTTTTTGGCACTGGTCATAAAACAATGAAGCTGGAATTAAAAGCCACAACTTTGAAGATTAAGGCCCAGTTTCTGTCGTCCATCCTCTAATTAATTAGAACCCCTAAAACAGGAATAAGGGATTAACAAAAATGCAAAAATCCTTGGCCAGACTTTCCTCCTTCTTCCTCTTCATCTTAGTTTTTCATGCGTCTAATCCTTGACGTCAGAATTCACAAATCGGTCTAAATTAACTCTTTGACTCATGAATGATTTATTCCTCTTCAAAGGTTGGTAACAGGGAATATCTCATCAATCCCCAGCGCTCATTTTCTATTCACATGTTTTCAGGCTTTCCCCAGTTTCTAACCTCAATGTTAGATTAAATTATGGTTTAGAGCACAATTTTCAATTTTGCAAATGGCATATGTGGAAAAAATCTATAAGTGGAATTGGACAAGCTAGCAACTTTGCTGCTCAAGGTCAGTCAGTCATGCTGCTGACTGATGACTGAAATTAATGTCAAGTAATTTGCAGAGTCTGACATCAGACCTCTTGAAAGTGTTGGGGGGGAAAAATGAATTGATTGTCTCTAATGCAAGCCACTCAGGTGAAGGTGAAGGATAAAAAATAATTTTTTTATCTGCATTGTTCATTTCGTCTCACACTGTCATTCCTTCTGCTTCCGGTCTTTTTTAGGTGCAGAGATTTAACAAGCAGATTGTGGACACTGTGGACTGATGTTGGCTAAAAAAACGAATGACAGGTAGGTGAACACTGGCCCTATACCTCCAGTGTGGTGAGCTGTCTCCTCACACATCAGCACACCACTTAATAGCATGACTGATAGCTGTAATGGGAGAAAGTTCAGGTCTGAAGACGAGGCTGTCCTCAGTTGAGACTGTTCATCGTGCAACAGCTTTAGTGGGAAGACTGAAGAGTTTCTGCTCTTACTTTATATTATTAGCACAGAGAAGAGATGTATTGTCACCTTACTGCACATTGCAACCTGCTTTATGACCGTGGTTGCCACATGCAATACTGAGAGAACTTTTCTCCAAAAAGAATGAAAAATATAGACCAGAGAGTTTGCCCCTGCTGCAGGGGCCGTAAGTGTGTCCTCTGTCCTCTGCTGTCAGAGAAAAAATGGACCACAGTGAAAGTAACTTCACACACAGTGGCCTAAGCACTCTTCTTACTCTCTCTGCCGTGCAGGGGGGGAGGCCACTGACATTTGATGTGACTACTTTAGAAAGAAAAAGCAAGAATTCAGCTGAAAGACCATCATACTGGACCTGCTGACACCTGGAGACAAGGGGAGGTTTTTTTTTTCGTCCTGGTTTTCTGACTTGGCAAAGTCATGCTTTATCAACATGGATGACACAAAGAATGGTGCACAAAGGTGCATAAATGTGCCACAGAAGTTTTCTTTCGTCTTTGTCCCACACATAGTTTTATCACAGCAATATCACTACAATGAAACCTTTTTTTTTAAGATTTTATTTATAATAATCTATATCTTACCACAACTACAAAAATGACCTTTCTTTAATGTCATGATAATCCTGGAGTTCAAATATAACATCCTATGAGCCTTATTCTGTATCAGTCAAAATTTTCTGAGTTTTAAAAAAGTTCCAACGTGTGAGGCTAAACTTGAAGGGTTATTTTGGAAAGAGAGCCCTTCACTTCCAGCAAGCAGGCTGTGACTCGTTGCGAGCTCTTGAAACTGCATGATGAGCGGAGGAACATCATGAGCTGCCAGTTGTAGTCAATCAACCCAACAAATCTGGGTCAAAGAAGATATAGATCTGCGGTCTCATGGTGAAGCCAACCTTGCTTGACTTTCCATTTGCTGTCAGTGAAGAAATGTTTGAGAAACGGATCGAGAGCTGTCCTTTTGTAGTGCGAGTGCCCACTTGATTAAATAGGGTTAGCAAATTTACAGCAGGCTGATTTGTAAAGTCATGGTCAAGCCTGTAAAGCTTTGTGTGCAGGTAAAGGCTGTCTTAAATAAAACTCAGAGATGTTTACTGAGCATCCATAAGCACATAGTAATGACCCACTCCGCTTTTATATTGCTGTGAAACCTGCGACTGCTCAGTGAATCCGCAGCCTTGATTTTGGCTGCCGAGCAACTCCACTGCTGAGAGGAAACTGAGAGTTAACTTAGGGGCACTTCATATTACTGATCTCTTTCCCTGCCAAGATTTTGATGTTCTGTTCGGGGATTTCAAGCATGAGTTTTGGTCACAAACTAACTTATTTTTTAATTTTTTTTTTCTTATATTTTTTATTTTTTCATAACACCAAATCTTGGTCAGCTTGATTTTCTAAAGCAAAGAGTTTCTCTCATTTTGCCCTCAGTGCAGATCCACATCACAAAGCACACTTGTACCACAAGAGCTTAGAGCAAATCAGGCTCCCAAACTGCCAACTGTTGTATCCAGCACAGAGCCTGAGCTGTCACCCACAATCACATGTGCCACGGGACACCTGCCATAGAGAGATTGATAGACAATGAACTAGGAGCTGCAACCCAAACACTGTTCCTCATGCAAAATGAGACCTGGAATGCAGTTCTGTTTAACCTTCGGAGTCAACAGGCCACTCAAAAGCCCAAAAATACTGCATTTATAACTTCTCATTCGTCTGAAAGCACCATTTCAATGTGTTTCTATGTTGAATAAGGAATGAAATTATAATGGCATTACAGAACTCTCCTTCGGCGGACGAGTATGGATTGAAGAGACGCTGTGAAGACGATGGAGAAATGTCGTCCCAATTTTAGGAGGAGAATTTGTAAGGTGTGAAAAATCAGATAAGCAGTCCAGGTGCTTTCCGCTCTGAGGCTGACTGTGACTGAAACTTGAGGAATTGGAGGGAAAGAGTAGTTTTATCAGAAAATAGAATAACTTTCAGCCACTGACTGCCGCTGGACTCCAAGTTTAAGATTGTGTTAAAAGTTATCTCTTATTTCCACCACAGGCATTGATTCTCAATGCCTATGGGGAATTCTAGTTTGTTTCAATACTTTGCTCACCAACCTAATTGTTGCTGTCTTGGTAAAAAGAAAGAACCCCAGAAAAGAGTCCAGAAGATCTGGCAACACATCACACATCACATATTAAATGAAATAGTCTTTTGCAAAGAGGAAAACTATGCAATGTGCCCTTTGCAGTTTTCATTTCCACCGTGTTCCACCTTAAAATACCTGATGGATACCTGTCTGCACAGGTGAGAACATCTAAAATGATGAAAAATTGTACTATAAGACGTTCTTCTAAAAAATTTAAAGTCATGCAGGTGCTAACCTATAGTTATTACTGCTTTTTGGTGCACGGATGTTACCTTAGTTGTCTGAAATGTGCACCACATAAAGGTTTTTTTGTACAAAGTGCAATTTGAGTTTTGTTATTAAAAAAAGTTTCTCACTTTTTTCTTTCCATTCTTTGTTGTGGATGATCAATGGATGCCCCAGTGGGACCTGTGTCTCCACAGATCAGGCCGGGGTCTGTTCTCGCAAAACCCAGTCAACCTAGTCCCGATGTAATGCTGCAGCAGTGTGGGCTGGAGTAACTTTTTAGAGTTCATGCTACAATGAAATCAAAGTAATTACTCAAAGAAGCCCACCATTCAACCAGAGTGTCCTCAACTACAAGGCCATGTTGTGTTAGAACACTGGAAAGAAAAAAAATAAAAGAAGTTCTCAACAAAATAGATGAAAAGCTGTTACTGTCACACTTCTTTTCGTAAAATTACCCAAATATTCTTTGCTCTCATATTTACCATCTGGGCATGCAATGTGCCGGATCAGGGTGCACATTTAACTTTATCCCCTGATTGCAGCAGTGCAGAACAAAATTAAATTCAAAGCTAATAAGACATGATTCAGCGTGCAGCCATCACACTTCTGCCTATTCACTGTCGAGTCAATTTGGCCTCTCTGTAGTTTGTGTGGCCGTTTCTGTCTCACATCCATCAGTGGCTCATCCCGATCCTGGACAACCATCAGGGGACACTTCTAATTCGCCGGTCTAATTAAAAGATAATGCTTGTCAGCATTCACAGATGTCAATGGAGTTCATGTGCACACCTTAATCACAAGATGACTACTTTGATGCAGTGGAAGACATTGACAGGGCTACTTCTAGTTCATTCTGTGCTCGCTGGCCATTAAGGAGCTAAAAATTAACTGGCTCTGATGAACAGTGAGCTTCACGTCAAGGACACGATCACAGACCCCAAGATTTTATTTTTTAAATTTTTTTAAATTTATGTTATTTTAAAAGGAGAAAAAAAAGTAGAATACGACTGAACGGCTTATAAGCTGTATAAGCTGTATTGAAAAAATGTATAAAACATGTAGTGTATAAATGTATAAAACAGAAAGATAAACAGCATCAACCTTTTCAGCTTGTGGAAGGTCATACAACACCGTTTTTTCCTCCAAGTTTATTTAGTTCTCAGCGTCTGGCGGAGAGAAGTTCGTGCTGACTTTGTTCTCTAAACAGTAAATTAAGTTATGCAGCAGCCAGCCTCCCACATATTTGCACTGCTTGACTAAGCTGCCAATCATCATGACCAGCTTATTTCTAACAAACCACCACAAAAATAATTTTACTCCTCAATCACTGTCAACAAGACTAAACACACACCTGTTAATTACACAGACCTTTACTTCACACCAGCCAGCCGTGCAGTTTGAAATAAAAGCATGCCTGTGAGAGAAAAGAGGGAGGTTCACTTCACTTGCTTCGTGTGCTTTTACTTGAAATGTGCTTGACTTTATTTTGATGATGACCAAAACATGTGAGCATTAGCCGAAGGCTGCCTCCCAAGATTTGTTTGGTGTTGCGGGAACTTTGCCCATCAACAGGAAATTGCTTGGAAATGTCAGCTAGTTGGTTGGCCCTACTTCTTGGACGGGCAGAAAAAGTTTGACAATGGCTTTGTGCTATTTCAGGCATGTCACGGACATCAGGCCTCACATAGGAGGCTTTCAATAAGCGATTGCACTGTTTCTCCAGGCAGCTTTTATGTTCCTTTGATAACTCTGTCAGTCATTCAGCCTGCAAGCACAAGGTGCAGTGATTTTCCATGTGCTTTTCCCCTTCTGGTCAGATGGAAGGGGTCAGTCAAAATGCCACAAAGGTTTAAAAAGGAAATTCAGTGTGTTAAAATCATGAACCGTAACTTAAATAACTCAGAATGCAACTCTAGATAAAACAATAAAGCACCGCGAGGAGTCTTTCAGTGCTGTCAACAAACATCATAAACCTCTGATACAAAAACAAAACCATTTTGCTTTCAAGAGCTCACAGGCAGACATTTGAAATGGCTATATTTTTGCTTCCATCATATTTTCCAGACATATTAAGTCATTCAGTATAACAGGAGGAAACATGAATACAACATCAGTCTGTAAAAGGACGACAAAAAAAAATAAAAAATCACTTTCACACCCAGACCCATTACCCAGATCGAATACAATATTTTATTTATACATCATTGTGATTTTATATCAAAAATGTATCTGTGTATTCGGGTCTTCTTTTGATGCGTTGAATACTGAAGCATGATTTAATGAACTAATCATCCTGTAGTTACTTTTGAAATTCATCTCCACAAATACAGCCGAGACAATTTTCACCTTGACATGAATGTCATGAAGCCTTTCATCTCAAGTTAGAGTGTGCACGATTCCACTCTGACTATTTTGTGCTGTTGTGTAGTGAAACTTTATGAGTTCAGAGTTTCATTTCAATCATACAATCTTTTTTTTGTTAAAATGCACATCTTACTCATCTCAGATGGGGGGAAAAAATGACATAAAACATAAAAGTCAAAAGTTTCAAAAATGTCTGCAGAGGGTGGAACTATTTTTAAAGCTGCATTATGATGTAATCCTTAGCGGCGGTGATCTAAGGACCCTGATGATCACTCCCTCTGAAATTAGCCACTGGAATGAAGCTTGCACTCATTAATGAACAGTCTTATCGCAAGCTTGCAGATCAAGATTATTAGGTTGTAATAATGATGTGTACCTGTAAGTGACATTCACTTCAAGGATTTTAATCAAGCTTCATTATTCTCTGTTCTCACAAAAAAAAAAATCATAATTGGGATGCAGATTGTCTGGGATTGGTCCTCATAAAGCACATCATGTGTGTTATAAAGGGAATCAAAAGCTAAAAGCAGTATGCCAGCAGTTAAAATTAATGTGATTTGCATTAATCTCCATTAAATTGCAGGATAAATGATAAGGGATTTTATATCAGACAGAATTATCACCCATTTAATACAAAGGCTATTGTGTGTAGTATTCAGTTAACATGATATTTGACTGAAATTGTGTTCTTATTATGAATCACCTCCCTGAAATAGATAGAAGTACCCTTTCAGTCTTTTGAAATGCAATTTTAATTTTATTCTGTAAATATGTCATAACAGCTGTTGAACACCAGAAAACCACAACTAAAAGGCGAATAAAAGGCAGCCATGTAACCGCTTCTGAAGCTATATAAATGGCTACATATATAAAGTTTAAGTTTAGCTGCCAGTCTAATTAAACTGCAGCTAAAATGTTTGCAACAGCAAGTCATAATGGCTGCCTGACTGAGGGCTGTAAGACAGTCTTCAATAATGCATTATTAACAGAATAAAGAAGCCAAAGCTTTCTACAATACTTGGCCGCAGGCATACTACAGTACACTAAAAAAAGCCATGAGAGTTTTTCTGATTGCTTTATTGAAAAATCAGACTTTTTTATATATTTAAGTTTTTTTGTTTTCTTTTAGTAAAGTGTATTGCATGGCTATAAGTTGTAGCAAATAACAGAACGAAATAATTGCAGCATTTTTTTTAAGAATACTTAAAAAAAAAACACTCGTCACAGTTTTTGTTGTCAGGAATCACCTGATAATCCATCCATTCATCCATTTTCTTCCGCTTATCCGGGGTCAGGTCGCAGGGTCAGCAGCCTAAGCAGGGAAGCCTAGACTTCCCTCACCCCAGCTACTCCATCCAGCTCTTTCCGGGGGATCCAGAGACATTCCCAGGCCAGCCGAGATACGATGTGTTTTTTTAAAAATGGGCAGGGCACTATGGAGCTCGTGTGAAATATGAAACCGGAGACGGTGGTTTGACCGAATTAATCAGCTGACCTGTTTTCTTTTTAACATATCACTATTTGCTGTCTAGTTATCATAGGAATTTTAAATCTTATATCATCATTACAGTTTTGCACTATATGCTGTAAATGTATAGAGGAAAACTGACCAAAGGTTGGAGATAACTATGCAGCTGTTGGCACAGTTGGTTTCTAAAGAACTGTTGTAAAAGCTTAGAGTTTGACACTATAACCATCACCATCTTTGTTATTTTTTGTTAAGTCAGAACTTTTTGTATTTGGACGGGAGGGTGAAGCTGGCGAGAACGTGCATTGCTACCATTAACTGTGTTTCACCTAGCAGCTAGCTGTCATTCAAAACAGCCATGCCTTTTTATTATAAAATTACATAATAATTCACCCCTAAACAGCTGTCATGGGAGGACAAAAGGATTTTTTTTTCTTTCACCAGCAGTTAACATGTTTCTTCCTGCTGTAAACTTTTGGATTTTAATGTGCAGCCCTATGTGTCCCCTGTGTCCAACATGTTTCCCAACCTACTTTAGAAAAAACATGAAAAAATGAGTTGATTAAAAAATTATTTTGTTGAATGTTTATTACAAATAAATAAGACAAGAATAAGGTTTGAAAAATGATAAAGGCCAGAGAAGAATGTTTCAGAGGGGAGCCTGGCTATGCTGATTACTGTTCAAAAACATAACTTTATAATTTGTACAAAAACATAACTTTCATCAATTTTGGTGATATTTGAACATGTTTTCTCTTTTTTTCCTTCTAATGTCCTGTCCCTGTTGTGCATTAACTGATAAAAAGACAGCTTTACTTGTTGCCAAACTAATCATCAGCTACTGTTCATTAGTTAGCTTAATTAGCTATGCAGCTAGAGGTCTTATTAGCTGACACTGTCCAGACAAGGGACTCAGATCCTCTGTGGAGTGTTGGTGTTAACGGCCATTGCACAGAAGCTTTGGACCACCGAGACAAGGAAGTTTTTTACACTCAGTGGTGGAGGGTGGCTAGAATTCAAGTGGAAAGTGGTAACATAATGGGCACCAGAGTCTTAGTCAGGCTAGCAAGCAGCCTCAGCCTCGACAGCCCCCAGGTGAACGTGGTCGGACTGAGACTTAGCTTAGCTGCCTACATCAATGAAGGTCAATTTAACAACAGGAAATACAGTGTTATTCTTTGGTTCTGGTAACCAGCAGTTAATCCCTGCTTAGGTCCTCAGAGGTGGGCACCATGTAAAGCTCAGCCTCACTCCTCTTGGGTTTCACATCTTTCCTTTAGCCACGATGTCTTTGACATGCTGGGAGTCAGAGGTCGTGATCGGAGCTCTCAAGGCAGTGATACTGAATTCTTAAACTTTATAATGATTATTCTCTCACATTGCACTGAAAGCCAGTGACTCACAATGGCCTATTTAGATACAAGATGGTATTAACAGACATAACAGGAGGCTGGTCACTTATTATGTTTACAAAATGTATTTGACTAAATATTTCATGACTCTGTCAATAATTTTACTAATTTATTTATTTATTTTTAACTTAAGCCCTTATATATAACTCCTTTGAAACAGTTTGGCTTTTGGCAAAACCATCTATTGCTTTGAAGCAAGCTGTCAATCAATACCGTCTCATGAATACGCAATCCAGTATGATAGCTGTTTGTAAAAATAAATGAAATTTGTGCACATGGAATATTATTATGTGGCCTAATGTGATGCATTTAAAGGTATTTCCATTATATTTATTAATCCAACACTATATGAGCATATTTATCTCATCCCTATTCAGGTGTGATCAAAGCTGACTGATGCATTTCCGTTTAGTGGGAGGTAAAATTTTACGCCATTAAACCAGAGGGCAATAGCCTCTGGCAGTTATGTTCTAGCCAGGGATATATTGGTTTTAATAAACATATTTTATAGTTCACCTCGATAATCTGATGAATCCTTCCATCACTCCAAGGACCTACAAGAGTAGCATCAACCCTTAACTAAAATCCTGTAAAAGGAGAACATCAGTATGTCTCAGGGAAGCTGATTTTAAATTCAGTATTTGGAGAGCAGAGTTCTCCAACCAAACTAGGTCCCTGGTAATGATTGTACCTGCTTATGCAACAGCCCACATGAGTCAGATTCTCATCTATTGAACCAGAGGAGAGAGCACAGCTTTTCTAAACAGGAGCTCTAAGCATTTTAGATGTGTTCCACTCCGGTTTCCCATCTCTACACTGTGGGAGTTTAATCTCATTCCAACTGACATATCCCCAGGCACGGTTTTTCTGGAGAAAAAAAAAAAAATCGGAAACAAAAAAAAAATTAGGACAGATTGAAGAAGATTTTTTTTTTCTCGTTCAAGAGCACTACTGTATATGGGCATCTCTCTTTCCCTCTTTATCTGTCGGTCTCTCTGTCTGTCTCTCAGTTCATTTTTACAGAGATTATTTTATCTTATTTGCTGGGGTTCTGGCCATGCTGGCCACGGGGCTGAGGGGGCTTTTATGGACTAATCCCCCACAAAGCCAGTAATAACCTGTCAGTTCATCCCCAGCCAACCCTCTTACCCCGCCCCTCCCACTACAACCCCCCCCCCCCCCCCATCCAAGTCACGTTAACCATCTACAAAGATACCAGAATGCGAAAGAGAGGCAGGGGGCCAAAATGGAGAGGCGAGTTGGGGGGAAGCCTGGCTTGAGGCGCAGGGCCACGCATCCTAACTGAACCGTGAAACATTTTTTTTTTCCAACAGGAAATGGACGGATATCTCTCCACAATGAACTGTGACGGTGGAGCAGTTGTGCAAATGAGGCTTGTGTCTGATATACGTTTCCTGCCCACAGTCCGGTGAGAAGGGAAGAACTCATATGGAACAAAAAGAAAGGAAAAAACATGGCAGAGCAAAGCCGAGTTCTCCATAAAAGCAATTTTGACGCAAGGCCACAAATGCAAACAGGGTTAACACATTTTTTTAGGGTTAGTTGGAAGCAAGGTAACAAAAACAAACAAACAAACAAACAAAAAAAACAGTATTTTTAACAATTTCCAACTTATCAGATTCAAGATACAGCTGATGTCTTTACTGATCTCAATAACTTTTCTTTTTATTATGAATAATAAAAACAAAAGCACATTTCAGTTACAGCTGTTATGAGTTATTTGGTTAATATCAACATTTCCAAGTAATAATTCAGTTGTTTATTTCTGACACCATTTCAGCTGACAAAACACTCTGCGAGGCAATATTTTAACCACCAACAAAGACATCCATAATGCTGTCATTGTCTTTGATCCCTCTCAAAGTGACAGATTAGATATTAATCCGGGTTGCTTAATGAAAATGCCATTCATATGTCCATCTGACACGATGATATTGTAAAAAATGAACTGTGAAAAGTCGTATATAGCGTAATTAGTTGAATGGATTAACAAGTGGATTAGTGTTTGCTGCACATTTTTTGTATGTTTTTTCGAATAGGCTTAACTGTCAGGATTATGTTTTCATTTGAACCTTTATTCTGTCAGAAAAACAAAACAAATCAATAAAGCCTGTTCGCCCAACCGAGGCTGTTGTACAGTTCTGCCTCAATGGCAGCCCTACTACTGTGCATGCATGCTTTCATCTCATCCCTGCCTTGTCTTGCTGCCATACCTTCCCTGTTGGTTATTTTTAACCTCCCTTCCCTTGGTCTCATTTGGGCCAGATGGAGTATGCCCTGAAGCATGTGTTTGGGGTGAAGCTGCACTCCTGGTTAGCCTCTCTCACTAGTGCGCTAGTGGAATGAGACCTGTCAGAAGGCATCAGGGTGACTCATCTCAGGAGGATGTGCTAACACATCATTGCCCCAGACTTTTCTGCGAGGGTTGATCGTCCATGAACAATGCAGTCCCCGTCGCGAGCTCACACTTGGCCAATTCATCATCTAGCCTTCGACATGGGGGAAGTGAAGGAGTGTGAGAGGAATAAGTTCTAATTCATGAATAGAGAAATGTTTTGTTTGTGTTTTGCCTCCTCAGGGATTGACAGCGGCATTCAGTTTGAACTGAATCATTTTCTCTATTTGTTCCAAGTTCACTGCATGACCTTTCTGTCTATAGCTTGTATATTTAGTTTTTTTACTGGCCTATGAGCAGGCATCCTCTTCTTCACCAAGACTCTAGTTTACACACAAACTAGGCTCAGCATTGCTGTATCTGACCTTACAAGGGGTTATGCATTTTTTTGTTAACACACCTGTGGCACTGATTGTGGATGACTGCGATTAGCACAGCCTTTGCGCCTCTGGGAATTTTACTTTGGATCTGCTGCATGGAAGCTGAAGCAGATATGGTTGGTGTCTTGGCAGAGATCCATGCTCCCTACTCAGACCCTTCACATACCACACCGCAGCAGTAAAAAGCCTAAGTCATAGTCTAAAGCAGTTCTGCTGAACTTACACCTACTGAACCTTTAAGGCTACTTCTGCACAATGAACTCTCTGCCAAACAAGTAAAACTTCCAACCCCTGCTTTATGCAAGGGTTATAAGTTTTAGCCTCCTCACGGAACTGAGTATCACCTTGCACCTTACTCAGTACTGCAGTAAACAAAGCGAGAGCAGACATTATATCATTCGATGAAACAAGGCACTTATAAATAGAGAGTTTAAAAAAGAAAAGAAGGCTTTAAATGCAAAAGTGAGCTGGGAAACTGAATAAATTAAGCTTTAAACAAATTAAGAGTATTGTAACTGTACGAAAAACAAATGCATGACAGACCTTAATAAATGTACAGTATTTAAGTCTTTTTGCTGCATTATACTATAAATATATATATATATATATACACTATAATATTTTTTTTTTGTTTCATCTCAGGGTGCATGACACAAAGAAGGTTCACATTTCCTGTTTCTGTCTCTTGAATCACAAAGTAAGTTCTGTGTTGAGATGGTAATGATGCTGGACCTACAAAGCAAATGGTCAAATAGATGTCATTGAGATCAAGGTATCAGAGATGCTCATTAGCAAACCCATGGGTTATAGTATTATTATTATTATCACAGTGCTATTTTTGTGGTAGAATTAGTTACATTTTCTCAAAACCAGCTTTGTTTGCTTAGTAATTTATTGTTATTTTCAGTCACTGGTGGAGGTTCAGAAATGATCAGTGAAACAATGTCTCATTGAACAAAAAAACAACAACAGCGTTGGCTTGAAATTTGTTGTGGGTATTTTCTCTGTTAGAATTATCACTTAGACAACTTTCATACTCACTGCTGTGAGGAAATTCAAATTTCGCCCCAGATGAAACAACTATTACTTTGACAAAAATATATTTATTTTGAGGAAACACACCCGACACAGACTATCGCCTGGAGACATGTTCATGTAATGGAGTGATTATTCCAAACTAATCAGCAGCTAGGCTCGCATATGAAATCCATCGCCTCAAGCCAAAAATGAAATATGTGCATCTCAACTTTTTTTTTTTTTTTTTACTCATGTGCATAAACTCCAAGTCAGGAAAGCAACACAGGCTTGCTGAAAGGTGGGAATTTAAAAAAAACATCCAACGTTTTGCTCCCTAGTGTTTCAAGTGATAATGCTTCATAATGACACATTAACACATTTGATTCATGTAGATATCTATCAAGCTACAGGTATGCAGACTGGAAGAGACATTATGCTCCCGTTCAGGCAGGCAGATGACAGTATGTGTCTTAAGTGCAGGATGATTTAGTGTAAATGCACTTAAGGCAAGTAGTAAAGTGACTGCTTCATTCCCATTTGCACTGTAAACTCCATTCTTAGCATGCTTGCTAAGAAGTCTGCTTAAGCAGACGCTGTGTGCACTGTGGCTGTTCTCCTCACAACCAAGCAAACTCTCATACTCTCTTGCTAGAGTTTGGCAAAAGGGGTAAGCAGGATGGTGCAATACAAACACCCAAGAACAGAATATCAAGTAAATTTGTTAAAGTTTAAAACGCTTCAGCTTTACTTTACGTCTACAAAGAAAATAGTAAGAATGTGTCTGAAGTTAAAGGTGCTCTTATATTTGTATTTTTCTTACAAGAGAAATGTCAATCACTTTTTAAAGTTTCATCATGTGAACTGCTGTTTGAGTTTCAAAACCAAAGTTGTGAACAGGATGAAATTTGAGGATTGTTCTTTGCACCTTTAAAAGCTAACCTAAGGTAGCATCAGAATGCTGGAGGTTTCTCGTGTCAAGTACATCAGAAGCACATTTACCTATTAATATTAAGTAAAAAGAAGCTTGTGGAGCGTGGAACAGTCATGCAGTGGGGAATATGCATTTTTAATGGTTGGTATTGCTGGACAGTGAGCAATGGAGCATACTTGTAACCTTTCATGTTTTCAATCCACTCATTTAAAAAATAGGTAAAACTCCAGAATAATATTATTGCCAAGTAGGTTTTCACATTCAACGAGTTTTTCCTTGGTCAAAGGAATAAAAAAAGACAAAAGCTGAAGTGTTCTACACTTTAGTTCCTCAACCTCACTCTCATCTCTGTATTGCTATCATTCACAACGCAGTAAAATATGAAATGTGTCACAAAGCATTTTAACCCACGGCTTTGCAAGCACTTGACATGTGTCTTCACTCACCATGCTGCTGATTTATAAAGCAGCCAAAGCAGCCTGAAGGAACAATATCCTGCGCTGCTCCTCACTTCTGTCTCCCTCATTAGAGCCATGATTGGCTTGGACATCCCCTGAGACAGTCGTATTAGGGACCAAAATACCAATGGCCCCCTGTCTCAGAGATGACAGCCAGTTGTCAGAGTTTATAACCTAGTAGTGATCTCTACCAATCTAATGAATCAAATCACCGCCGTTCACCATCTCGAAGTCCATCCCTTATGGCGTCACTGTCTCCACTGCCCTCGAGAAGAGGGAATTGAAAGGATAAGGGCAGGCAGAAAGAATTTGTTTTCGAAAAGATGGTAAGACAGAAAGAGAAGCTGGGTGAAATATTATAATGTTATTCATTCTCTTTTAGGGAAGAGGTTGAAATAGTCTCATTTATAGCTCACTATGATGCCAGTCTGTCACTTTAGAGACTCTGATCCGTTTCAAAAAAATGTGGGACCTGTTACGTAGGTTCAAGAAAATAATAAAAAAAAAGCTTCATCTCATAGAACATCTGTATTTTCACGCTGTATGCAGATGTGTATTGAAGCATGCAGGATAATTGGAAAGTCTGTATTCCATAAAGGACCCATTAGTTGTGGTGATGCTGATTGGCTGTGGTGTGCAGGCTCCCCCGTCGCTCTCCCTGACCCATATCCAAAGGTCAGATATTGACTCTAATATGGAACCATTATCCCACTCATTAACTTTGTGACGGCCCACTGGGACTTTGGGAATGTGATTGGTGGCAGAAGGGAAGACACAAACCACAAAAGGAAGCTGCTGTCACTGGGTGGACGGTGGCACAGGGGGGCCGGGGAATGATCCGGCCAGTCTATTGATCTATGTGGATTAGAGGACCCTTGTCTGTGGAGGCATCTCCCTCAGCTGACAGATTATTACAAGCTTTGCTGGGATTCAGGCCTCGAAAAGACTCCCAGCACAATAATTTTGTATGGCAGAGACATATCTAATAAGATACCAATAAGCTCAGAAAGAGAGAAAGGGAAGAGAGAGTTGAAAAAGGATTTTCAGAAGGCTTCCGGCAATGGTAGAAAATCTCATTTCTTTCTTCCCCTTCTTGTTTTTTTCTTCCTTCATTCCTCCACTCTAATTCTCCTTTAATTCTGGAATTGCACAAGTGGGATTTACAAAACAGATTGACTCCCTTTATTAGTTCAGTATATCATTATACATGCATAGGCTCTGAAGCTGTGCTCTGTGTGTGTATTTTTTTTTTTTTTTTTCTGCTGTGTATGGATGTATGCGCCATACAGGGCCTGCAAATTACAGTGACCTCAGATTCCGCTCAGGGTTCTCTCAGGGCTGATGAGAGAAACAAACCATCAAGAGCCAAGTCCAAACTGCACCCACACTGCATCCAATCCTCAATCTGCACGCAGAGCACACTGTGTCGGCCAAATACAGCAGAAGGAGATGAGAATTCTGTGCCAGGCATGACTTAGTACGTAATTAAGGCCCTGGCTCAGGAATGGCGAATCAACTTGCTTCATTTCCCAAAGGAGTTATGAGGAGAAGTTAGGAGGGATAAAGGCAACCAAGGTACTCATTTTCAGTCACTGTCTGCAAGTTCACCACGGTGAGGCTTTAGAAAACACAGAAACACGCTGTATACCAGTCAAAGAATCGTCAGAAAGTTTGGTGGCAGAAGTTACTTTGCAATCGATGGCGGAATGGGTATGATGGGAGGCTAAGGAGTTGTAGCCTTTGAGCTATAGTTCATCAAATCAAAACACTGTGGTCAAAACATGGATGCCTTTTGGAAATGCTGTGCCTTTTTTTTCTGTACACTGTGTAAAGAATTCTCTCTTTCATTTCTCTCTCTCTCTCTCTCTCTCTCTCTTCACCCTCTCTTTTTCCTCATCAGACTTCAGCCTCCACTGATGATGCCCTGAAGGGGAGCCTGTGTGGGTTGCATACTAAGCAGTATAAGGCTGCTTTAAAAGCAGGCGGCCAAAGAAGTCGAGAGGGGTATCAAACGCGCTGCTGAATATGCATATATAAATGACCTGTTCAGTAATCATGAACAACTGCACAGCACAACTTTTCTGGGGGCTGTTTTGACACAGCTGGGCTACAGCCCCATTAGTCCCACAAATATGTCTTTCAAATCAGTGGTTTGGAGGCATTTCTGTACACATGCAGAGTAAATTCAGATTGTGTTCCTTGAGCAAAAATGCTTTAATTCCTGCATAGGCATGAGGTAGAGTTTGTTTCTTCAAAGGGTCACCAACTCTGATTTCGACTTAATATTCTGCCAGTGTAGTGGTTCGGCGCCTATAGCATTTAGCAAGCCAGGGTTGATTGGCTGCCTGGTTATTGAGGTTGAAAAAATATGTTTCTCTATGATAATAGTGTTGTTCTTTCCCAATGGTGCATAATGAAGTGGATTCCTTCGGAAAACATTACATGGTAGTATGCATTTATTGTGCACAAGTCTATTGCAAAAACATACCTACATCCAGGATTACTACAATCAATGTGTAAATTTCACATCAGTGGCACTAAAAAAAACGTGTTAAGGCTGTGATAACACAACAAATGATTGACATGATTTGTATTAATATTTTTTCAGCTCTTTTTGTTGCCTCTGTGATTGAGCCCTTCTGGGCTAAAGAGCATTACACCAACTGCTGTCTTGGCTGGGACTGTGGGACCAACACCAAAAAAAACCCAAACAAAACAAAACTGCTACATTTGCAGTGCCGTTCCTGTGGCCTCAGCAAGCACATTGTTAGAGGAGATCTTGACTCAACAAAAGTGAGAGATAAAAAGTTTGGGAAGTCTCCTGCTTTTAAGTTGATATAATACCTCTTTTTTTCATCTTTATTACCACCATGAGGTTTCACTATCAACTCAGTATCTCTAGTGTTGATTTCCTCAGATCAAAATCCTCCAAGTACCTCTAATATTTAATCAAAGATACAAGGGTGCTCAAGGCTAAAAACTTGAAAAACTACTTAAAAGTAATTGAAGGACATTGTGAAATTTCTTTTTTAATAATGATACTTTAATCTTTGCATCAAAACCACTGATGATATTATCTGTGAGTGATGAGTTGCAGGCTGTAAAAATTAAAAATAAGAAAGATGAATAATTTATTAAATAAGGGGACATCTAAGTCTAACCTTTTCTTTTTTTAATTTTTTTTTTTGCTTAGCTGCTATCTATTAGCTGCCAAGGAAAAACAGGACGATATATTTTTATTTTGGGTGTTCATTGCTGATAAGTTTAAAAAAAAAAAAATCTCACAATGTTACTCTTTTTTTTTTTCTCCTGCACAAATGTTCACACACAGATACAAAAACCTCTTCAGTGGCATTGGCTGACAGCCACTTAACACAAAAGTCCTGGTGGCACAACAAAGCATCTTGTCTGCTAGCTAGCTAGCTCGGTCCAAGAGGAGGCCCCTGCACTCCTGTCACACAGATAATACGTATTTTGCTCGGTTCAGGAAGGAAAAAAAGACAGACTGAAGCTCTACTGGGGTCACAGTGGGAGGTGAGTGCAGTCCTAATCTCTGCTGTTGAGCCGTGTAAAACTCTCTCCTTCACTTGACCATAGACCCTTCTGCCTTTCAAGATGACACACCAACACTCTCCAAATGCCCTGTTCTGTGGGAGACTTTGTCAGCATCTTCACACGCTCTCACTTTCACCCACTCCCCATGTGGCTGGCGCTCCTCTGCCAGTGCTGACAGTCAGGCCCATGCACTGAAAGACCCTAGCAGAGTGCTCTCCCCGGCTGTTTAGACGCTGATAGATTCTTTACTTGCTCTCTTTCTCTCTCTCTCTCTCTCTATTTCTCTCTTTCTATGTCTCGCTCTCTCTCTCTCTGGATTTCGCTGTATTTAAAACCTAGCAATCTGTTTACTGTAGGATTACTGCTATTGTATGTTTCAAATTTGACAGCTGCTTCATTCAACTCCCCAGTGTGGAGGCTGCACGATAAGGCCGATATGGGTTTCTAATCTTTTCCCTGCCTAAATCCTTTCCAAATCTTCTATTTCTTTCTCCCCCCATCATTCCTTGCTGTAAGATTAGAGCATTTTTCAGCACAACTCTTGGCTTTTTGCGCAGAGCTGCTGGAACACTCTGGTAGGACTGCTAATGAAGGGAGCTGCTCCTTTGACAGCTGTTGCATCTGACGCAAAGGTTCCTGTATAAAGGCCGCAATCAAACACCCTCCACAACCCTGTCTCCCTGTGCGTGGGTGTGTGTAGCGCACATTGACAGCATGCTAAAAATAATTGGGTGACTGGTAAACATCACTCATAGAGGCAGAGTTTGATCTCTTTGGGAAACTGTTTTATGGAGGGTTTTTTGGAGGATATGTTTTATTGAGATATAGCAAAGGCACTAACATGTTCTGACAAAAAAAAAAAGAAATGTAATGTGTCTTAATGTGTGTTTTTTTTTTTTTTTTTTGCTTGGGGCCTCTTCTAACCAAAATGACTCTTCATTCACAGATTTTACTAGCTGATTAATTCAGTTTAGAACCTGCATCTTGCCTGTTGTGATTCCTCTGAGGACCCTCAAAGCCTTTCACTGCATAACACACAGGCTCTTGACTAGAAAATCTGTTTAGGCAAGGCTTCAGGGAAGCTGATGGAATAATATTGGTACAGTGGCAGCATTTAGCAAACGAGTGTTCATCACAACTTTTACAAAGACGACTAATGTCTGATTGTATAAGGCAAAACTAAGTGCTTTGCTTTTAAGTGTTATTGTTCGAAGCCTTTTAATCATTTTAATTTATTCCATACTTTAAGTTAAAGAAGGACAGTAATCACTGCAATTTATTGCTGACAGCTCATACTTTTTACTTCCTGCAGATAATAAAAAATGAAATGTAATAAATGACATCACGGCATTAATTCAGGGCCATGTCCATCAGTATGCATAGAAAGCCTTTCAATTTAAGAACAGCTTCATATTGTTACACTGCTTGTAGAATAATAATTTTTGCTCCAACTCTTATTTGCTTACTGTCATCCTGTGAGTGTTTCCTCAGGTTTTAGGTGTCTAATCTCCAGCATACCACTATGCTCATTGTGTGATTTGTCAACACATCCTGTGGCTGTGTTGCTGCAGCACTTCAACCCTTTTGAGACAACTTCAAAACACAGAGATTGAACTCCCTCACAAAAGAAAATAGACTTTGTTGAGCGCAAGCCTCAGACGAGTGTCAGACATCCCTGCACAAGTGTCATTTGGGTGATTTACAAGCATAACCCAAGGCTAAAGGCTCCTTTGATGTAGAATAAAAAAATCTATAGATATCAGAGGAAAGCCACATGTTCTATCCAGGGATTGTGAAGACCAGAGCTGCAGCTCTTACAGTGGGATTTGTTAAAAAAAATGCAACTCTGCATTTTTAGATTTAAAAATAACACTTTGTATGAATATAAATGTGCACTTTTGTTCTTTGGACACTAAATGTGTCTTTGTTTTGATTAGCTAGCTAGCGTGCATTCGCGTGTTGCTCATTGTTAGTGGAGGATTAACTGGCGATGCAGTTACCCACAGCACTTGAAGGTTTAAGAGTAAATACTGGTTGCCTCAAAACACATATGAATAAAATGATCCCTGGATGAGAGACTTTTATGATCATCCTGTGCTTAAAAATTGAATTTAGATTGATACTGTAGGCCTTGGCCTTATCTGAATCCTCTCCGCATTATCTGTGTCTGTTTCTGCAAATAAAAGCACAAAGAGGAAGCATTTTAAAGCGGAAGCAAGGGAGAGAAAAAGTGAGAGAAATGAAGAGGGTGAAGAAAAAAAAAAGAAAATTCTTCTCTACGATCAATTTTCTTTGTGGAAACTGAAGCCACAGATAATGAGCTCTGGAGGAAAAGGTTTTCTTGAAAAAAACAAAAAAACAAACAAAAAAAACCCCTTCTTTGCGGTAGCAGTTAAAACCACTGTGGTCAATACCCTGACAGGCCAGTGGTAGCATTGTAACAGCAGCATTATACATGAAAAATGTGGCACAAAGTGGACCACTAAATCTTGTCAGTGTACAAATACAATCCAAGCATGTCAGCGCTGAGCAGATTTACGCTGTGCAATGACAATCCATTAAATATTGAGCCTCTTAATCAGCAAACTGGAGCAGCTCTTAACTGCCAATTCAGAACTTTTGGACAACAGATGTGTACTCACCACTGTTATATCCTGAAACCTGAGCAGACTTCTCTCATCACTTGTCGCGTCCTGCAACTGAATGCAGGCAGATGAAAAGCATGTAAGCGTGCATACTCATAAATTAATGCTGTAATGTAGCAGACTTGCTTCTTCTTTTGATTAAAACTATTTTTTTCTATACCCTGTTGTAGTTTTTTTTAAATTTCTTCATCTTTCCTTGAGAAAACATGGGCTTTTTGTACATCTCTACTTGGTTGATCAATTGTATACGGTACTGCAGTGTTTGGTGCCGTTTGAGAAACTGGTTTCATTGTTATTTTTGTCACTTCATCCTGTCCTATTGAAATATATCTTTGTGATTTATGTTATATTTTTATTATGGTACCTACTGCATAAACCGAATATGGACCTTGGATTCATTTTGCACGGTCCATTGGGAAATAAAACCACAGCTCCCATAATCTAATAATGGAAATAATTTATACAGTATGACCCAAAAGTTTGGACAACAATGTTATGAATATGGATTTATAAAAGAAAAAATTACATTAAGAAAGTTTCTTGCCAGCCTACAATTCTTATATCAGATATGGAGACCTTGGAGAATCCCCAGCTTCCATAATGAAAATTACATTCAAAAACAAGACATGATAATGTAAAAGTATATGTCCTGGTGACAACTGTATATCATTTTATTTATATGCATGTACAGAAAGGGCATCTTAGCTTTAGTCCTAAATTCCCATTTGCTCAAACTTCAATCTGCTGCGACTCTGGAGATCATCTTAAGTGAAGATGTGGCAGCAGCAATTTTGGATTATAAAGCAACATCAGCCCTTGTCACTTTCCTTGGATAGAAATGAAGCATAATCAAGGCTTTTAGGAGGTCTGGCACTAACTCATAATATACTTCTTAATCAAAGTAATTTCTATGAAGTTTAATTAATTCACACAGCTTTATTATGCTGCAAAAACTGGCAGCAGCTAACAAAAAGTTTTCTATCTTGTCATTGCTATTCTAAATGTGCACTCTATAGAAAAACTGAAGGGGGATGCAGTCATTTGTTCAGTCTAGTAAAATAGCTTAAGGTCAAGGTGGAAATGGAATTCTCTGTACTTTGTGTAACAAAAACTATAATGCAAGTAATTGTGCAAATTTTTACAGTTTTCAAAATATTTCTTGGAACAGTGTTCAGGCTTCAGGTCAGTGGCTTGATGTTTCTCATGACTGACAAACATTTATGACCCGGTGTTGCAAGCGGAATAGTGGTCGGCTTCTTTGGTGCACTTCCAACTGGAGGATGTTATTGTATAGTATGGCTTATGCCTGAAAATGTTTAAGACTGAATTAAAACTCTAACAACAGGAGCTCCATTGCTGCTTATCTGCTTGTGTGGCTGTTTGAATTGAGGTGAAATTTAAATTATTAGACCTTGCACACATTACACACATTCATATGACGCCGATAAATTCAATACAGTCAGTCACGCTCCCTGGAGAGCACTTACACGGAGTTCATTGATTTGTCTGTCTTTCTATTTAAAGGTCATAAGGTTATATTTGTTTGTTGTATTGGAATACATTACACTAGACGGTGCTGCTATTTCTTCTGACTTGAACATACTGTATATTTCAGCCTTCTCCATTATTCTCTTCCTCTCCCTCTTATTTTGTGCAGTAACCCTCCTTAACTGCACCACAAACTCTCCAATTTATCACGTATTGAAATCTCCAATGCCATAAAGGTGAATCACTCACTGAGAGTGCAATTTAAATGCATTTTTTTTCACACCCAAAAAAAAAATCCACTGCATCGAAAACAAGTAAAATCCTCTTCTCACCCCAGTGGCACTTTTTCATTAGTTTATAAAGACAAAGAGTTGGATTTTAGTGCTGACTGCACATTTTTTTTTGTACACTGTATACTCTCTCCACTGTTTCACCCACTTAGCTCCTTTCCACACTCTGTCACTTTTACTCCCTGCCAATCTTGCCTTCCCCGCAACCACCACCACCACCACCACCACCTTCATCGCCTGCCTGCCTGCCTGCCTGCCCGCCCCACACCCCCCCTCCTGTGCTCACCCCTCCCCAACTGCGCAGCGCCGCTTTCTCCGTGCAACATTTGTCTCTCATTTGGAATGAAGAGGAAATGCCTCCCTGTGGGCTCACAAGTGGCCCATCCTGAGGGCTGGCTGAGATTGATGCCTGTGATCCAGCTGTGCTGATTTACTTCCCGCACCCACAGGGGAGTGGGAGATTACACTGTGCTCTGCTGGAAAGGATGAGAGGCAGACCAACAAAACGAGGGAGAGAGGGAGAGAGGAGGAGGAGGAGGAGGAGCAGGAGGAGGAGGAGGAGGGAGAGACTGATGTCATGTGGTAGATGAAAACCCTGTGGGTCCTCTATTAGCACTCCATCTTTTTGTCCAAGACCACGCCTTTCATTACCTCCACATCTAATTGTGCTGCAAGAGTTTCATTTGACAATCACCATATAGTCTTTTCAAAACACTGCTGGGGCGGAACGTATCATGATGCAAGCTAATTTTCTGATATTTATTCTATTGTCAGTAGTCAGGATACACACATAGGGCTTGTGATGTAAAAGTAAGAAAAAAAAACAAGTGACAAACCTCCATGCAAGAGAATAGGCAGAACACAAAACAGTGTTTCAAACTGTATACTGGCATTCAATAAGCCCAAAACATGGCTGACCATTCTCTCCATGGAGCAGAGAGAATCTATAGTTGTAATCTAAACATTGATTCTACCATTATCCTCTTGAGGTCATCTGTATTCACCCAACAGGCACCGGTGTCCTAAATTTACCTTGTCTCATTGTTGGCTCATTGGCTCCTCCCCAGCCATCAGCCTACAAATTGAATCTGATGATTGATCTCAGGTCACGGACGAGTGATAACACTCTATCACTTCGCAGCTGACATCATACTGCAAGTAATCTATTACAGTGTGACGCAGAGAGAGGTTAGCTCATGACACCTGAATCTAGAGTAGACCTCCATATTAAAAGTCCCAATATGTTATTGAAAACAGGATGCCTCGGTGTCACCTTGAAAAATAAGAGTCTCACTTCAAAAGTCTTAAGTTTATTTTAGATTTTATTGCAAATGATGATGCAGTAAACTCTGTCTTCAAACTCCCAGGACAAAACTTGCTAAAGCTTAATGACTTATTTATTGTAAATGACTTTAAATAAAACACAACTCTGCTGTCATATTTTTTTATCGTTTGATTTACAATGAATGTTAAATGTAAATTCATCTTTCCATTTGAATGAAAAGTAGAAAAAAAGGCTTTGTTTTGAGCATTTATTGACGCTTTAATTCTCGCTGGCTGCAAAGAAAATGTACTTTCCCCTGTGAGAGTTTTACTCCAGTGAGTTTTATGCACTGAATTTATGGTTTTAGAAAAATAAGCTGACAGCACACTGCCTGTTCTGCCCATTTCACCTTTAACAAGATAGACACTGGCACTGATGTACTTCCTTCAAAGCAAGATTACACACAAATACTAAGCTTTGTGTTTACATGTTTGCTGTGTGTGCATGTTATTGCATGTGTATTGTATGCTTATCTGCATGTGTGACCATAAATCATTCAGATTCGAACACTTAACATGGCACAGACATGCCTTTGCTGCTTAATTCAGTGAATCCAGAGATCTTTAATGGTTTTCATGACCTTTTAGGAGGAACCCATTGGTTTGTCTTTGGCTCAGGGGGCATTGATTGGTGGCCAAAGGAACAAATGACTTGCTGGGACTCGCTGTGTACAGTCCTTACAAGAACAAACACTCCCCCCGCCGCTTCCTCAGGCCTACATTTGGCGGCAACTCTGCTTTGTCCCCTGTGCAGAGTTTGATGCCAAGGTCTGCTGAAATGAAGCAGTATCGACCTGTTTCCACAAGCCTTTATTCAAGAAAGAAGCACAATAGATAACATTTTCAGACAATATCAGTCATAGGTGTCGGTATCCACATAATCACGATGTTGCTCAGTAGATAAAAGCTCATTAAGTTTATGAATCCATACATTTACATAATATGAAGTGTTTGCAGAGGTATATACACCTCCACATGCACTTACATAAATTATGCCCAAAGAGGATAATGTATGGAGAACATCAGCCAAAGTGCCCCCCACCTGTCGCCCACCATTCCTTTAAAACCTCTCACGGAAAAGAGTTTTACAAAATATTTTAATCTCCTTCATTGAACTTACACTGCTTTTTAACTGCACAAAGTAAACACAGTTATAGTTTAACAGAGATAAATGCAAGGCTATAATGGGCTCTGAGAAAATAGTATTCGCTTGGTCTTTAATAGGCAGATGATTGAATTGTTTTTACCAGATTGGCTTATCAACAATACACTTTTTCAATTTCCGTTCCTTAATTGCACATGTCACAACAAGAAAGAGAAAATGACGCACATAGACAAATAGGTCACTGTTTAAGTTTACAAAAAACTAAGAAAAGGTGTTAAAAACATTGCTTTTAACATTCATACAGACATGTGCTAAGATTATGGTGCAGACAAGTTAAAGACAGCATGTTTTCTCAACTTATCCCAGAGCGAAAGTCTGTGGCATGACACCTGAATAATTGTCAATCCAGTGGTTAATTATTTTCAGTTAATTAGTTGTTGCCACTCAAACAATTTAAATTGATTAAGTGAAGTTTTCAAATCATATTATTTCAAAAAAGGCAATTAAAGTCCTTAAAGTGAATGTGTCATTTAATAATTGTTTCATTATTTTAATCTTTCAACATATCATCTTTGCATGATGACTTTAAAACATTTAATTGATTTGCCAGTTCATTTTAAAAAAAATGCAATATTTATTTCTGTTATGATTTGAAAGGCAATTTATTTGTTGTCCGCTCTTTCAACACTAGTTTGTGCAAAAGCAGTTTAATGCTTCAATCAATTGACTTATTACAAACAACTAATCTCCAGACTTCATTAAAAACTAGCTGGTTGAACAAAGTATTTGTATTTTCAGAATTATCTGTACAGCAGACACATAGATTTGTCCCCTTTTGTTTATGTGTGAATGGTCAGCACCAGTGTGACATTTGCAACACCAGTAGGGGGCATTAGCTGGTCAATGCAATGGAGACTGAATGCAGCAGGACAGCTGTCTTTATCTTTGCATCAAAGATGGATATCAAGGGGGTTATGTGCATTAATATTGATGTGAGAAGTGTGTTTGAATGTAAAGGCAAATTTGAGATGTAAGTTTTGAAATAATCCGTAATGTTAAATTCTCAGATGTTCAGTTTAGTTTGCTTCTTGTGCTTGTATAGTTCTGCATTCCAACATTAGCATCCAGTTCTGCAAGTGTTTGTTAAATTATGTAAAAAAAAAACAAAACAAAACAACAAATGTATTTATTTGCTTTACTAATTCAAGTGCTCCTGTTTTTATTAAAACAGCCAGAGTAGTTGGAGAAATGCAACAATGAATAATGCAATTCAGAGCTACATCTAGTTGTAAATCCAGTCTATTTTAAATATCTATACATATAGCAGCATTACTGGTTGGAGGCTTTCCCATTCGCCCAGCGTGCCATTTTATGTAATTACAAAACACACATCTTCTGTGACAGCGCAATCATAACACAAGATGCAGACAAGGAGGCAGAGATATCCTGCAGAGTAAAAATGAGTTTAAAACAGAGATCCATTAGCAGGGCAGTAAACATGTCCTTCAGTTATGGATTTGTTCATATCCACACATAGAGCTCTCCCCCCACTCCCCCAAACCCCTTCCCTGCCCGTTAATGGACTTCTTGACATGCGGTTTAGGCTGCTTAGCTACTCTTTAATCTGCTTCTGCCGCCCCCAGTTTATGGGGTAAGGAAAATCAAATAAACAGATGGTAATCTTACTAAATTAGAGCACAGGCAACTCTTCCAAGCACTAAGTACCGCATTATCTATCACATGTTTGAGACTGCGTTCCCTCATGCATCGTAGTTCTTTATTTATTTATTTTAGAAGAAAAGCTCTTGTTCGCAGTTGTTTACAGTAACACTGCAGTTCTATTTCAGCTTAATGTGTAATCTGGAGTAATGGTGTGGAATACATTTTTTTAAGGTTGTGCAGAAAAGAAAAAAAATAGTTGTTGCACAGCATTTGCATCATACGAGCACCTGACTATGTTGAGCACATGTGTGTGTTTTGATTTTTACAGTTATCCATGGGAGGTGTTTGTACATGAATGTTCATTAAAAAATGTGATATTGGTTTGGCTCTGAGTCAGTACATTTTTATGTGTATGTGTGTGTGTGTGTGTGTGTGTGTGTGTTGTATCCACGTATTCATATCTGTGTTCGTGTGACAGTCGGTGGATGTTTGCTGTTATTTTTTTGCCCGCGTTCAGAGCAAATATCGGTACGTCCCAGCTGAGGAGGCATTACAGGCTGTTGATTTGAGCAGCTCCCGGGACTCACTACCGTAATCTGCGTCTGTTCTTAGGTGTGTTGTACAGGTGGCTGTTCAGGAGAGGAAGGCTGGGGAATTTGGTTAATTAAGCAGGGTAAACAGCAGATAACTGCAAGCCTTCCTGATGGGACCACAAAAGCATTAGACCCTAGATATCACTCTACCTCTGCAACATACCATTCAATCTTTTTTTATTATTATCTTTTCACTTCTTTCTTTTATATATCTTCCATTTTTTTTTCTATAATATTGTTGCCTGAAATGTATTTACAGATTGCTGTTGTTATTAAGGGTGAACTGAGCAAGTGAGCTGTCATCTGTGAGCAGATTTCTCTCTCGGAGTGGAGGAGGTGGGTGTTTTGTTAAAGATAATGATAATGCATGGCACACAGATGGCACAAATTATTTAGTGCAACAAGAGGGTGGCACTAATTGGGCCAAAGGTGGCTGGCATACAAAGGGGGGAAAAAAAAGCCTGTCTATGAGTGTGTGCGCGTTAATATTCAAATGCTTTAAGATTAGATTGCTAATACGCCTACAATCAGTTTAGTTTCCCATGATGCTTGACAGCCAGTTTTAGTGTTACAAGTGCATGTTAGCCTCCTTGAGTGTTTCTGAACAACACAGACTGCTGATATTTTGCGATATAAGGATGAAATTGAATACATGTGCATGGACACCGTTGCTATGTTGTGCTGCTCAGTTCATGTTAGAAACATGACTGAATGATGCCCCACATGTAATTATCAGAACACATTCACGGGGGGACGTTACGATTTGAAATATGTGTGTACATGCAGGACTGTCGAAAGGTTATGATTAAAAAAACAACAACAACAACAACAGCAACAAAAAACTCTTTGGTTAAGATAAAAGAGAAACTTAAATGCAG
Source organism: Acanthurus lineatus (assembly GCA_029814665.1). Taxonomy (NCBI): domain Eukaryota; kingdom Metazoa; phylum Chordata; class Actinopteri; order Acanthuriformes; family Acanthuridae; genus Acanthurus; species Acanthurus lineatus. The sequence goes on along the minus strand of JAPZDV010000024.1, from coordinate 7,520,772 downwards.
ACTACAATAAAAAGAATGTGTTTGTGAAATAGTTGCAAAATTTTATCCAAAGGATTCGTGTAGACAGACAAGCATTGTGGATATGAAAGTCATGCTGAGTGTGAAAAGAATAATGTTTTCTGAAATAGTCACAAATTTAGTTTTTAATGCAGGAGACAAACATCAATTTTGTCTTTGGAAGCTGAGCTCACTAACACAACATTAATGGACATTTCATGCTCATGTTCATGAAACCAATTCATTACATTTCATGAATATTTTCATTCCGTCGTGATACAGGGCTGTTTAAAAAACAACAGCCCGACTGTTTCTCTGCCTACATAATATGCTGCATTGTTTTGCAGACTTGAATCCAGAAATTAGTTGGTAATCAAATGCATTAAGAATACACTGAAAGTTCACTATAATCAATTTAATGTTCCTTCATGCTTGAAAGCCAGTACCAGATTGATGTAAGTGCTTTTACAGCTATTCTTTTCATAAAGGACAATGTATCGACTGTGCCTGAGGTATTTGAAGTGAACATGAGCAAAACAAATAAAGATGAAAAAGGATTATGTTTTCTTTTTATACAATAACTAACATTTGGAGTAAGATATTACATACTGTAAGAGACCTGTACAATAAAGTTCTCTTTGTTCTTATAAACCTTGAATAGTGATGGAAATTTAAGTTTGTGTCCCTGAGAAGTCGTTGAAACTTTTGGATTGTTGTAATGCTAACATGATGACTCACACGCATTCGGCTGTAAAAAAAAAAAATAGATGTGCACGTTATTTTTAGTCTGTGAAAAAATCAGAATCCATCTTCAGAACTAGCACAGTTGTAAAACATAATTTTTGTCTGATCAATAAAACACCCAATTTCCAGGTCAACATGGAGGACATCACAGCAGCGTGCTTAGCCGAGGCTGGAGGAACATTTTATTCAGTAATTTCTTTATTTTTATCGTGTGACAAAAACTAAATTAAAAGTAGTATTATGGCTCCCACCACAAGATATGAATAACACTAACATTCTGAGTAACAGTGACAAACAAAATAAAGCCATTTTATTGAAATGCCACTGAGTGTGATGACTGGAGGAAGAGCGGTGGATGGTGGAGGGTGGAGGGTGGAGGGAGGGGTTGGGGGTTGCGTTGTGAGAGGTTTTGAGAGTTTCTGCAAGGGCTGATTTATATGTCAGCCAGGGGTGAAGCAGCAGCTGCTCCAAAGAAGGATGCTGCTCAGGGTCTTCAGCCAGAAACAGATGCAACACATCCTGTAGAAACTTACAGTGAAATTAATATGGAATAATTTATGTATTTTATATTAATTTCCATGCCCACTTACATTTAAGCATTATTTTTCTGATGCACCCTTAATATTTGTGTGATGGGCAAACACTCTATGCTATAGTGGTAAATTATGTATTGTGTGTGAACCACTGCGCAGTAAAAATTCTATTTGTACCAAATAAATCTCCATAAAATGAAAATAGCCTTCCATGCGGCCAGCGTTGGTTTACTGTTTCTTTTATATCTAATAATGGCTCCTACGGTCGAGGCTGAGATCTAATCAGGCTATCATAGTAGAAATGTAACACCATTGCTTTGTGCCATGGTATTTAAACTACACTATCTTATACATTATCTCCAACTGAAATAGGCTCTGCACCGAGTTCCTTTAATGGCTTGATTTGTCATATCTGTAACAAGACTGTGGTCTGTTTCAGAAATATGTGTGTGTTTGAAGGCGGCAGAGCATATCGTAAAATCTCAGGAGGGATATAAGCTCGGCCAGATGCCTGTAAGAGAAATTTTGACGATATTTATGTTTATTAATATATTTCTTTGGGTGTTTTTTTTTGGTTTTAATACTTGGTCAAACACCTGGTGGAATTTAAATGTGTGCCCCTAAGAGCCTGAGTGACTCAAATATATATCATTTCACACAATGTCACGTAATTTCAGCACTTAGCATCAGTTTCAATGAAATCCTCTTACTTATCCAGCCATCGTTCACTCAGGTTTATTTAGTAGCATCTGTGTGACAGGTAACTCATTTTCTATTCATTAATGCTCAATCGTCAAACAATGGCAACTTTTGAGCTTTTACAGTATAATATACTGGTCAATGGCTCAGACCAGATGATAGTCACCATCTTATCAGGTGCTTGGGGTGAAGCTGACCCCTTTTGCTCTCTCTCCCGTCCTTATCAAGACCACAGTAAATGTGCTCACCAGGCTGTGAAATGAAAATCATTGATGGTCCCTCTCTAAGCATCAAAGAACAGCCTTTCCTTTCCCCCCCTGTGCCCCATTCATAGGCATATTGAAAGCCATAAAATATGACAATTCTGCTATATCATCCAGGTTAAACTTTTCCATAATTGCATTAAACCAATCATACTTCTTTTAACTCGGCCTGTTCTTTTTTCCCCCCATGGTGTACATATGGACAGTGATGCATTAGCTTATATCGCGGCGGTAATGAGAGGACCTTGGTCTCCACTGTGGTGACACAGTGACCCAAATTAACGGATATGTAGGTAGACGAAGGTGTGTGTGTGTGTGCATGAGTGTTAGTGTGTGTATGGAAGGTAAGGCAGTTTGCATTTCTCAACAGCTCTTTCTCATAAAGACTTTAGAAATGGAAATGGTGAATTGGTGTGTTCAAATGTTAAAGCTTAAATGCAGAACTATTTGTCAGACAACAATCTCAAACAGTTGATGTCATCCTGGTGAGGCACTGCCACAACTGACTCCCTAATTTTCCAGACAAAAGAAAAGCTGGAATATCGAGAACAGTTTGCCTAAAATTCGGTGGTGTTCTGTGCTTGTGGATGTGAGGGTTTGTGCATCTACAGAGATCTGAGTTTTGTTTTTCTGGCACAGCAAAGAAAGTGGCAGACTTCCAGTATAATGCGGTCAGGGTTGATAACTGTAACAGGGCCCAGGTTGTGCTCTGATCACGCGGTCAGGCTGTGAGATTTGGCGGGATTACTTGTGAGGAAATGTTGTTGTCGGGGACAGTGGAGGGAGAGCAGGGGCAGGCCCTGTAAAACATGCAGCTGAAGTTTCATATAGATTAGACATACATGACCACTGTCAGCAGTGCCAAAGCATTTATGGACATTTTGAAAGAGGATTAGAAAGTGAATCCCTTTGCTCAGTTTCTGCTGAAGGATTTCTGAGGGAAATTACTTTTTCATTCATTTTCTGCTGCACATTACAATGGTGTTCTGGGCACACGGAACTCGAACACAGGCTTATAAATGGCTTAGGCGGCACTAGTGTTTATTCCACAGTGTTTAATTCTAGATATGGAGGGTTTAAATGCTGTGATAATATGTGATTATCTGCCTCACATACACTTGCAGTGCGAAAAACTCTCAAAATTGTTTTTAAAAATGTATTGTATTAAACCCAGAGCTGTGTAAATAAGTAACGTCCAATATTTGTCCAATAAAATGACTCGGTTTTATGTGAGAACTTTTGTAACTGCACTTCAACATTCATTTTTCAAGGTAGAAGCACATCCATTTGTAAAATATATGCACAAATTTATGCACAGAATAACATAAAGGCTTTATCACATGACACCCATGACCTCTGTGATATAAGATGCCCTCTGATTAAACACTGGCTCTACTTTAACATTTACCTGAAAGCAGAGGGAAAAAAAAAAACACAAGGTTGGTGTGTAAACTTGTTTTTTCCTCATAATATCTCAGCTATACAGCTCTCTCCATTTTTATTTATCCTTTCATACTGTTCAGAATTAGAAAAGTGACAAACCTCTCGCTGTTTTTGTTATACGCACCTAAATTCGCCCTGCCAATTTTGCTATTAGATGCACTTTTCCAATCAAGCCTTTGTGACATGATTTTTTTTTTTTTTTTTTGCCGTTGTTGTTGTTGTTGTTGTTGTTCCCCCTGTGAGCGTGAAAACACTTGGCTCGGATCTAATCAAAAGCAGCCAGACACATGCTTACAGAGCAAGGATTTTGCACTACCCCACCATGATTGGGGCAAAGTTTTCTCTCTTACCGACTGATGATTGATTGTTGGTGATTTTTCAGGTTGTTTTCACATTAGCATACAAAAGTTCTGCAACAATTTTGCACTTCAAATTGTGCAACCATCTCCCACACTTCCTCCTGCACCTCATCCCACATCTTCATTCTGATCTCACTCGGGAGGTTGTCACCAGATGTCTTATTAGCACAGAAGACAGCATCTCACATAACTGCTGGCTCTGCTCTGTGTCACTCAGTAATGACTCGGCTTAATAAGGAGACACAAAGAAGAAAAGTTTATGAGGAAACAAACTAAATAATTCCATAGTTTCATAATGATCATATTTAATATGGAGATGCCATCTATGTAAATATTAATATCCCATCTCTGTAACATGTAGGGTGACTCATCAAAATGTGGAGAGATAAACACTTTTCATAGTCGTGCTGGAAAGGTTTATGTTTTAAAGGATGTGCATGTAGCTTATGTGCATGTGTGTGAGTAATAAGTAAAATCATAAAAGCTTTGTGAGAGTTGTCACAAAAACGCAGCCATTTACCAAACAGTTTCAGTTGCCTCGACTTAACTAAACCTTAACCATTTAGCTGGCAGCAGAAAGCTCTTGAATGAGTCCTCTTCTAGAAAATGACAAAACACCTTTGTTGACATTTAGATTGGACCCTGGCGTCAACCTTATTTTTTTTCTTTGCTGTCTTGAAAGAACACAGTGTTATTCTCCACACAGTCACTTGCATATTAATTCACAGGAGTCTGTGTTAAACTAATATGCTGTTTAAAATTTTAAACTGATGTATAAAGCCATAAATGTCACAGCACAGTCATACAAGGTAACTGAGGTCACGGACCACAAGTATAACATGCATGTTGGAGTCCTTTGTATATGACTTTAGAGTTATTTTAGCTAATTCAGCTTCAGTTATTACAGCTTCTTTTCTCAGACAGCAGCACCAGATATTCAGTTGATACATTATTCCTACAGAATAAGTAGGCAAAACCCAAACAAAATAGAAGCAAACCAAGATTTGCTTTCTGTCTGTTTTTAACCTTTTTTGATTTACTTATTAATGTGCGCTGTAACTCTCATCCCACGCAGTTTCAAAGTTTTTTCATTGCTTCATTACAGATTCCATACATGCAAATGCACAGACAGCAGCTGCTAACATTGTCTGGATTTCTCAAAACTAAAAAGATAGGACAACTGTGAGATATTTCCACACCTTTAAAAAAAACAACAAAAAAAACTGCATCATATTGAACACCTCTGTGCATCCTGGACAGCACATGTTTGTATTACCTTCCAATACGAAATGTTAACAGCATTGCATATAGACACAACAAATATACAAACACAGTACATGCTGACACCTCCTACGGAACAGCATTCATTATGCAGGCACACAAACCATCATGACGGGATGCAAAAAGGATGCAAAGGCAACATGGGCCGTGGGTCCCCACTGTAATCTCACATAGAATGGCAGCAGTGACAGAATGAGTTTTCTCCCCATTGAATAGCGAGACGGCTCTTTGTGTCTTTTTGATTTTCTCTCTTTTCAGATGATGTGTGGGGAAGAAAGGATTCCCTTTGTGTCAAGCCACAAGACTTAAAAGCAAAGTTGGATCTGGATGCATTTGGGTTGTGTGAGACAGAGTGAGAGAAAGAGGGATGAGTACACAATGCACAAAGTGCCTGGATCCATGTTTTTCTATGATACCCTGCACAAACAATGTTTCTTAAGAAAAATAGCGTCACTGCAGCTAAGTTTGTTGACAGTTTGTTGAAAATACAGAAGATTGAACAAAAAAACCAGACAAGATTATTTTTACTTCTTAGTGAGTTTGTTCTGTGTGTTGCTTTAAAAAAAAAACGACTGCTGAATGTACAGTTTATTATTTAGCTTCAATAAATTAGAGGAGTTTTTAGTAGGGAAAATAATTAAACCTCAAAGGGCAAACTTTTGCCCTCATTTAATTTTTGTTTCCCAATTACTGAGTCCATTGTCTTTATTCCCTTTAGGGACAGATGCTACAACTAGATTAAAAGGAGTGGAAGATAAAAGGATTGTGTTTCACACAACCACTCATTTACCTACAGTTGAATTACCACTTAACTAAAGCACACGTCCTACTGTTCACCTTGATTTTCTTCTCATTTAATTATACCTTCCATAATGCACAATAAAATGATCAATTTAGCCTTAATTTAATCAAAGCAATGTTGCTAAAGCTATATCTGATTAATTACTGAATGACCCTATACAGTTTATTTACCTATTAAGTAGAGTCATGAGTGCTTATATTTTAAAAGCCGCATGAAGAGATTTTTGACCGTTATGGAGTGACAGATTGTGTTTGCTAATGAGATGTTTGTCTCTCTTTAACAGAGAATTGTTTACTCGAGTTCTCAGTGTTGGACATTGACTTGGCTCGTTGCTTTTGCTGTGCAGCATGGAATAGACATATGTCATATACATACATACATACATACAATATGTAGCCTAAAGCCATAGTTTCTACATTGGAGTCTGCCAAAGGGAACCAGTGGAGCTGCACCAAAATGAAATAAAGACAATTATTATATGTATTATGATAAAGCATCAATACAATTAACAAAAAATAAGAATAATATATAATACATAATACATAATAATAATATACTAAATTCTTATTTGCTATGTTAATGCTTCTATTTGTCTGCTAGTCAAAACATCATTTTTTACATCATAAGCTGTCAGTATTGACTTGTTATAGTCCAAACCTGTCGTGGAGCCTTCCTGTAGCTTATATTTAGCTAGCTAGCTTGCTTGCAAGCATTCAAAAACACCTAATAAATAAAAAACATATAGAGGCACAAATTAACTCATGACAGAATGACACTTTATTTTGTGTTTAAACTTTTTACTTCAAACTGAGGGAAATAGTTTTTGAGCTGAGGACTCAAGGCCATTTTGTTGTGTTGTTCTGTAGATTCTGTTGATGTGTTGTGACAAACACATCTTACCACTGTCACAGATGAGTTTTTCATCTTCTCTTTGCACATAGCATTTTATCAATTTTCTTTAACTGCTGCCTTAATATAAGAGAAAAAGAAAATATAATTTCCTGTTGTCAGAAACAATAAGTAGCAGCATGTTTTGTTGAAAAAATTCCTAATCTTGCTGTCACAACTGTTTATTATTACTGTGATGTGTTAATTGAAGCTGCTATAAGTGGGACATGTTTGAAATCATGATATTTAAAGGAGCTGAGGGATAATAGTGTCTTCAAAGCAAGACTAGCTGCAATTACTTTCACATAGATTAATACATAATGTATGTTTACTGCAGATACTTTTGTGCAACAAAATATTAACAAACTTGCTGACATTTTCATACGACTGAAGATAATTGTTAAGACATTTGTGCGACACTAATGGGTCTCTTTTATTAGCTTGATTGACTACCTTTTTATTTATATTTACATAAGTAAATATCACATAATGCATGCATACAAAAGTTAGAACCTCATATAGTTCCCCTCCAGAAACTTTTGAATAGAAATCACACAGGTCCAATAAATAAGTCCCAGGTGTGTTTAGTGGGATGTATTAACCTCAAAAACAAAGCAGTGAATCTGAGAAGTTGCTAAATTTGCCAAGTTTCATGTAAGTGAACTCCCAGGGGATTTCCCCTTGAGTGTGAATGTAGAACAGAGGATGATTATATTTAACAATGGAAAAAGTTCCTCTGAGTAAGCCAGTTGTCACATTCTCTGTGCGCTCCCTCTGTGCTATTGTTCCGCTCTGCCACATTTGTTTTATACCTGTTATTGCCTGCCATCCACTCCATCACTGAACCAGGACTTCAGATGCCTGCAAGTTACTGTTTGTTCCCTCTCAGAGGCAAGGAACTGAGAGGAAAGCGAGATTGCAGGAATGCAATGGTGGTAATTGATACACAGCTTAGCATACCAGTGACTGTGGCTTTCAGGAGATTAAGGAGAAGAAAATGTAAGTCTTTGTACGCATTAAGAAGTAGGCAACCGAAATAGAACCACAACAGCGCTGTTGTTTGTGTCTTGTTTGTGTCTAGTGACTTGGGATGTGGAGCTGTGCGGTTGTGTCTCTGCAAACATAAGGGGCAACAGAAGGTACAAGGATTATTATTAAGTGTAGTTTTCATTTTCACTGGGATGAATTGTTTTTTTTTACAGAAATACTGAATGTGTTTATGATTAAAAAAAGGGCTGATGTCTGTTTCAGTGTCTGCCAAACATGAGCACCTTTCTGCTATGTATCATTTTCAGCATTAACCTTTTTTTTTGTTTTCTGGAGATACTTCAAATGGGGGAGCAGGTAGGTCAGTGTTTTGTTTGACTGAACACATAACAAATATTAATGGATGCAAAGTGGCTGCTGGAGTGATCATGTGATCTTTCACTCTCCCTCTCTCTTTCTGTAACTGATAGTTTTTCTGTGCTGGCTATCGTAAGCTCTTTATATTCTAATACAACTGCAGTTCATAGTTCATTTACACTCTAACATCATCGCATTGATTTGGTTGAATATACAGTTATTAAGTTCAAATAAACCATAGTTTTTCTTCTTCAATGTCACTTCAGTGCAAATTAAATTGGTGAGGACGTCTGTCACTTTAAATAGATCACCTCTATTGAACTCTGCATAAGAGCTTTATGTGAGTCAGTAAAGCGTGAATACAAAGAGCTTACACAGGATTCAGCTGAAGGATGATCAGTTTAAAATGACAGAAGAAAAGGTCCACACCAACTTATCATAAGCTAGATTATAGTAGACCACGCCACAGTTTGATATAGCCTTGACGGAAATGCATTCATATTTTGCATTAGCAATGTAACTTCTCTTCTACAATTACTATACTGGTGTACTCCTGCAAGAGATGTTGCTTAATGTTATTCCTCCCTTTCTTTTAACTTGATCCTCTTCTTCTTGTGGAATGACCTTTATATACTGCAGTAAATGACTCAGGACTGCTGAGGTGCTGCCATCTGGGATTCTCCTTAGGGTTCCATGAGTAACACAGGATCTCTGTAAGAATTTGGTTATTTGCAAGTGCGGGCAGCCTCTCACTAAAAAAAATTTAAAAAAAAAAAAGTGAACCTCGCCTCTCATATTTTCTAACATGATTTTTATATTTTGTCAATTAATATTTACTTCTTGGCACCAACAGGCGAGGCAAAAGACAATTTCCAAGTTAGTGTTCAGGGTTTCTTCTTCTTATTCTTCTCCACTCTTGCCCACCTCCCTCCCGCTTGGAAGTTCCAGAGGAGCAGATGGCTTGGCATCACCCTGACAGCCCAGTGTCAGCCTGTCTCTTCGGTTTGTCATCCAATCCAAGAGTAGCTGTTAGCCCTGAATAAACACAGAAAGTGGCACACCAAAATTAGGCATTAACAATCTGAGGGCACTATTGAACTGAAATATAAAAACCCACCAAGATATGCCTCAATCAGGAAAGAGGTTCGCACAGCAGGACTCCCCCTTGAGGGACAGAGACCATTAAAACGTGACAGAAAAAAAACAAACACATTTGCTTTGCACAGTTGGTGTGAAATGCCTTTATTTATTTTATATCAGCTCTAGGTGAGCGCCGGATTTGCAGAGTTTTCTCCGTGATAATTTAAATTTTCCTCCTAGAGATTGCCAAAAGAAAAGCAGCGGGCTGGTGATAAGAGTGCAGGTAAGAGTGGAGGGACCACATGGACCAGTCTAGAGCTGTTTATTTTCTGCTGTTAACTTCCAGACAGTAAGATAATCAGCCAATATTTATCAAGTCTTGCTAAACATTTGCGTTATCTGTAGTTGCTTTTGGATCCGCTCCACGATAATGACGCCACACATCCATTTTTTTTGTTTGATTCTTTCAAATAAAATTAAAATAACCTCAAACTGTTTTGCCTCAGAACAGATTTGGAAAACACCACGTCTGCTTCTATGTCCTTCAGCCGAGACAAAAACTGCATGAGACACTTATGTTCTAGCATATGGTGTGTGCACAGACAGTAGCCATTATCTCTCCCCTGCGCCTCCCAACAGGGTTGCCAGATTATGACTATGGATGTTCACATGAATTTGGGCCCTAAGACACACTTTTGTGACTTAATTTATTAATTAATTCATCCAAGACCTCTGCGTACTTTGGGAAAGGAAAAAAAGCCAACCCGCTGTTGTACAATGTAAAGACTTCATGTTGACGCCGCCTACTTTCACAGAGTGCCAGACCTCAGGCTAGTCAAACAACTGCCATATTATTTCTCTCTCTCAGTCCATATGTCCATGTTTTTGAGTATGTGTGTATTTTTGTTAAAATTTGTGTTTGTGTTCCTGCATTTACTCTGTAGAAGGTAAAGAAAACTAATGGAAAACAAGAAGCTGTTCATCGATAATATAACACAGATTTTAGGGGAAAATACGTGAACAGTAATAAACCTAATGAAGTTCAACATAACAGCATAAGGTGGTTAATGGTTTGTTTCAAAATGAAATCAAAAGCAATGCAAAAGCATTAGCTTTAATTATATTTGTGTAAACTGCATGGAAATAATAGATTTTCATTGCATTTTGCATATTAGACTTAATGCAGGCATGCAAAATTGTTCAAAAGGATCCCAGGACTAAGCCTTGTGGAACTCCATACCCCATTATGGTTCACTAGTATGTTTAGTTGTCCATTGAGAAAGTTGTTTTCTGGAAAAAAAAATTAGCAACACAATCATATTAATAAAATAAATATAATTAGACAGCTGTTTTCAGATAACAAAGCAACACATAAAGTGCAGACAGACCCACATTAAAAATCTGTTCTTAGTGAAGAACTTGATCTGATCTTCATTCATGAACGGTGGGTCAGCTTGAAGAGCAGAGCAGTACCGGGCGCTTTGCCAGTGATTGATGAATGTGCCACTTCTTCACCCACAGCAGATATGCAGATGCTCCCTTTTTTATGACTGTCCATGTGAACAATGGTGTTGTCTAGTTTATTACAATGACCATTCATATGCATATGATAAACATCAGCCACCAATAACTATGACCTCTGGGGTTATTCTGCCGAGAAACATTTTTAAAATCTGAGAGAAATTTGCACTTTTTTTCAGTTGTTAACCATGCCAAGTAGCTGAACATTAGCATATAAAATGCTCCAACACTAAACTAGATTTATTCCACAGTTGCTACTTTTTTCTGGTGTAGATTTTTAAAGAAATAACAGGCTGTAAATGTCAATAGGCAATCTAATTGAATGTGACTTTTCTTAGAACATTCCACCACACAACATTTAGTTTGTCTCCACAGACAAAAAATATGCACAAAGCATGCATAGCTTTTTCCCTTTTTGATCTTTATTTGTCTATGATGGACAAATGTGTAAATCTGCCCAGTAATCAAGTCTCCCCGGCTTTACTTTACTTTCTCCACTTTAGATATCACGCTGCTCCCATATTTATCTAAGTATCTACTAAATCCCATGTCTTTTTTTCTGTATTTGCTTTCTTTGATTAATAGCTAATATTTTAGAAGAACTGAATTAAAATATCAGAACATTTTTATGAGACTTGCAGGCATCTACATGTCTGACAATTAGCATTCCTCCTAAATTATTGTTATCTTAATACCAAAAGCCTGGTGTTGAATATTCCATAGTTGCCAGTGACATCAACTATCTACAAACTGAACATCTTCAGCTTTACAAATAGCTTAAATTAAAGTCAAGTGGGGGGCACTGAATGCAATTAGCATTGCTGATCATTTTTTCACATGCACCTTGTGATTACAAGTGCCCTCCAGCTGATTTTGTATATGAATATGTTCTGACTTTTATGATAAAATAATCAAAGTGATAATTTAGTGCCAGTCTTACACAGTGTGAGACACTGCGATTTCTTTTTTTTTTTCTAAGTAATGGAATAAAGTGAACTGCTTCCTGATGAATTATCTTTCAGTGTCGTATCATTTGCCATGAACTTTCAGCCTGATTCTGCTCAAAAACTCAACTTCTGCTCAGTGTTTGCATGCGATTGTGTGCGAGAGTCAAAGAGAAAGAAATGTGTGAAACAGAGATTAAAGAAAGAAAGGAAGAAAGCAGAAACAGAGAGGGAGGAAGGGAGCTATAGAACAATCATATTAGGGAATTGGGGTGTATCAGTGCTGTTACGTGAAATGAGGTGCCCCACTACAGGTTGGTTCCAGGCACTGAAATGATAGATGAAAAGGAGAAACAACAGTAGCCAATTACAGCAGTGCATGATTAACCTAAACTAATTAAGACCTCTGGGTAATGGAGGGAAAGGAAACACTAGCCGTCCCTTCCCTTCTTCAGTGTGAACTCCCACTGCAGAATCTGTGCTGAGGCCGCCTTTGTTCTCAGTATCCCAGTCCTCGAACCAGCTGTACAACTGCCATCTCTACTGTAACGCTCCCTCTCCTCCTCCTCCTCCTCCTTTTTCCAGTTTACAGCACGTTCCAGTCTTTGTGTTTGTAAGTATCGACCTGCATGTGTGTGCGTGTAACTTTTTTACTTTATTATTACCTTTGTTGTTCTGAAATCTGCTTTTTGCAATCCTGAACAAAAGGAGAGGACGGTATTAAGGGCTATCCAATGATGATACCCTCTTTTGTGCAGGTTTCTTTGGAAAGTAGATTCCACTGTGTGTTGATATTCAAAACAACACAACATCAATACAGGAATATGTTTAACAAATTTAAGTAGAATAAAAGAGATCATGATCTGCTCCAGTTTAAAACCCAGAAGGAGCTTTTTAGACTGGTTATTTTTTATTTGCTCACTTTTGTAAGGAGGGTTTATTACAAAGATCAAAGTTATATATTTGTGCAGCAAATATATAACTTGAACATAGCTTAGCTAGTTTTGAAAACCAAATGTTGTCAAAATTTTCACAAATCAGCTAAAACTTTATTTTTGCTCATGACTGACTTTTCACACTTAATCCACTTTTAACACCACCTGTTTAGAATACTGACACTGTAGTTGTTTGTTGTAGAGTTTAAATTCTTAGCATATTTTGCGAAAGCATTAGCATGTCAGACAGTCATTGTGTTCTCTAGTGACACACGGATGACTTTGGGTTTGTCCTTTAATTGTATTAACTCTCTTTAATCTGACGTCAATCACAAACTCAAAAGAGCAGCTTTGAGAATAACATCCAAAGGAAAATGTAGTTGTGTTGTAACACTTTGAAAAATGAAAAACTGAAAGATTCCCGCACTCTGTTCTTTATTCATTGTTGCATTTTCTTCCACATGAATGCACATGAACACACAAGCTTTTAGTGCTGAACAAACTGACACCACTGTTCCCCACAATGCCGACGTTATATTTTATTACGGCACCCGTGAGCACCCGTCTTTTTAAAATCATTCCCATTGTATCGTAACACTCATAAATTCTGACCTTTGTGTTGTAGAAACTTTAAGTTGTCATCACAGAGGTGAAAATAGACACTGTAACATCTAATTGGTGATTTTTTTCCCCTTGTAAATGGAAACATGTCCCAGCTTTCTCTTTATAATCTTTTGGATACCTTAATATTATGTACAATACCAGTAAATGGTGGCACCTGCGTGACCTCACTGCCAGAGACAGACAGTGGTAAAAAGGTGAGCAAAGAGACAAAGTATTGGTAGGAATTACTGACCAGTTCACAGAGCCATAAACATTTTATATGAAAGTTTTTTTTTTTGTTTTATTTTTCTCATATAAATTGCCCAAGATGCCGCCTACTACCACATCACTGCTATTTGTTCTTCTAACAGTGCTGTGTGGGTTGAAGTGTGGGACATTTTTCTTTTCTTTTGAAAGCCTCATTATCCAGTGAAGGATCTGGTGTGTTGTCAGACTATATGTTGACTGAAGAAACATACGGAGAGAAATGTGGAAAGACAACAATTGGTTTACATATTAGTTATAAACTTAGTCTTAAGTTGCTTTGTCTTCTTTTTGGCAGAAATAAAAATGTCTGAAAAGACTTCACATGGCACATATTTGGCATCAAATCAAAAGTAGAATTGTGTTTCCAAATAAAAACAATGTTTGATTGTCAATGTCTTTCTGTTTTTCAATTGACCTGTTGTCTGGATTGAATAAATGCTCCTCTCACTGATGTTCCTCGGTGACCTGCAGCAACATTTTCACTTTCTACATGGGGCCAGCAGCTGAGAATGTCTGGTTCAGGTCTTTGAATGTCCTCACTCCTCAGAGTTCAGTTAAATGTTTCTACAGTCTGACATAGCAACATGTGATGTGTGATCCAATGAGCACCACAGGGGACTAATGGGCAGCCAATCAGCACCACGAGTGTGACATTGTGATGCTGGTGTCAACTGGTTGTCAAGCGTTATCGAGCCGACATTTTTTTTTTTTTTTTCTAGGATGTCAGTATGATTTGAGGCAGAGGGGAGTCATGTCTTCACACACACACACACACAAATATATTTCATATTTCTTGCCTCAAATGTTTTCAAAAATATTTAAATGTTTATATGTAAAAATAAGAAGGTTTGTAACTCAGTCACCATATGGATAATTGTCCTTGACAAAGCAAGCAACGCCCACCACGCATCAGCCTCTTTGTCTCTTGTGATTGGTTAGGAAAAATCTAATCTCCCTCCCATATGGAAATTGCTTGTCAGACTGAAGATGGCAGCACTGTGCGTAGTCGTCAATTCTGTCTGATATCAGGCTGTTTAAAGAGGCAGATGAAGGGGCAACAAAATCCTGTCAAACATACACTGACTACTTTATAGAGCAAGGGAATGAAGCATCATGTCAAGCTTATTGCATGGCTACACTTAACGCCACTTCAGCCTGATGACAACTTCTCATGCTGTTTATCAGTCAGAGAAGGTTTTAGTCCAAGAGCTTGTTGAAGAGCAAAAAAAAAAAGAACAAAAAACCCCCAAAATGCCTCTTCACTGTTTACTCAATGGATCATTACACATTGAGAGCCAGACGAGCATTATAAAACAGACAAATATTTTTGCATCAACAATGAAAAAATAAGAAATTGTTGGACAATAGAGAGATGTCTGACTTTGCAGATTTGGAAAACAAAGTGTTGAATTATAATGTTAATCTTAAAATCGTCTCCTTGTCAGTCACTGGTACGTTATTGGCTGTTGTTGTTACTGAGAGATATTCCCCTTAATTATATACCGGTGCTGACTGACTGACTGACTGACTGGGCTGGATGTGGATCAATGCAGGTTTTCCTTTAATCAGGACACATTAATGCATAAACCCTCTCACAGGTGACCTGGATCCACACGGCTTTGAAGTTGTCAGTGATCTTCACTAGTCATCAATTTGCAAGAGCTCGTCAGTTAGAAAATTCCCCCTGCCCCATCTTTTTTGCATCCTGGGAATTGAAAGAGTCTTTTTCCCGTCTCTGCTTTGGATATGCATGGCACTGCTTTGGAGCCTGCAGGAAGCAAAACGCTGACATCAGGCAAACTATTTGGAAATTCTTAATCGGTTTCTCATGTATTTCCTTACATATGTGTGTATATTTTATGCTAAACTTCTTAATTAGTCACTGCCTCCCAGCTGTTGTTGCTGTCTCAATCGCTCTCAGTGTGACGTGTCAACCGAAGAAAATGTTCGACATTTTAATCAAAGATAAAGTTATACTTCAGCCCTTTGAAATCAAGGCATAAGGGCTTGTGGAATAATAAAAAAAAATATTTCAACTGAGTGAAATCAGATCTGTCTGAGAACACAACTTTTGTCACAATGTAACACAGTTTCTGTCACTCAAACTATGGTGGGAAGTTAAGTCTAGACAGGGAATCACCACATCTCCACTAATGATAGGGATATTCTGACATAACATTTTCTCAGATGATTTTATTTCCCTAAAAAAAAAGGATAGAGCCTTTCTTTGACTCGCCTAATGAACTAACTTCCTATTCAGGTTGAGTCTGCTCCAAATGCCACCTTTTCTGCCATCTAATGTCACATTTCCATGTTCAAACGTCAATGTTTAGAAAGCAGTTTTTACATGTTAATAGTCTGTGAGGACTAATTAAAGAGAGGCCAGATGTCACAATGTGTTATGCATCGACTGGTCGAACCCTTGATATTAGAATTAGTGAGGATGAGATCAGAATTTAAATTATAGATTTGACATTAGCTCACTAGTGATGTTATTATTGGACCAAATTTAGCATAATTAGGGCTCATAGGAATGTTATATTTTATTCTGCTTACTGACAAAGACCTGAGGGCTGACCAATGAAAAAAACTGCAGGCAGTGGTACATTTTCTGCTCGAAGAAAATAAACATGTAAGCCTTTTCGGTGTGTGCATTGTTTGCACTTACAGAACCTTTAGCCTTTACATAGTGATGATGACCCGCTATGTGCATTAATAAACAGCCGGCAGACTCAAAGTGGTATGATGTGCTGTGCAATGTGTTTATCCATAGCCACTGGTACAGTCTTTGTTGTGCAGTTTCTGTTATTTCTTAACACCCTTGTCAATAACTGATACAGGACCTTGAGAAAAATCTGATTATGTCTCTCAGCAAACAGACAAACAAAGAACAAACAAAACAAACAGTTCCAGAAGTGAAATGCTCAATGTAGTTTGGTCTAATCATGATTCAGTTTGGAACATGGATTTAAGGGACAAAAAATAAAAATGAAATAAAAAATACAAAATAAAATAAACGTAGGCTTAAGTTTGAATTTAAGTACATTTTCCAAAAAGACACAGACCTTTAAAGACTTTAAAATATCTGGACAGCATGTTTCCACTTGTCAGAAAGACAGACTTGGGTAATTAAGAAATTTAATGACATAATAACTTTCCTCAATAAATACAGTTGTTGCAGGTTTAAAAGTAAATTATTTAAGATATGCATTGTCTAAAGGCTGGATTCCTGCAGCATGCATTTGCCAAACACTATGGACACAAAGTTGAAAAAGAATGGAGAAATAAAATTTAATCAATAAATAATTTAAATAAAAAATAAAAAAACAGTTTCTTTAGGGTTTTTTGTTCAAGTTTCCTTTGAAAAAATACCATGAAACATGCTTATCTGCTTGGACTGAAATAACATTCCTATCTAGGAATAGGCAAAATATAAAAAATATATTAAAATTAGGATTTTTGAGATTCTTTGGTTAAAAGATTTCATGCTTTCATTTAAAAACTATGTACTTAGTTTAGCAAGAAAGAGTTTGCAAAGTGAAACTTTTGATAAACAGCCAGCAGATCAAAGACATAGATGGTTTTATATCTTACTATATCTGTTCTTTTGTGGATTTATTTTTTAATTTTTATTTGTCTAGCCAGTTGTTATAACAGTCTTTATTGCCTGTGGTTGAGATCTCCACTTGGTCTCAGATGATGTATTTTTTAGAGGCTCAGTATGGGGCGATGCTGAACAATAAATATTCTAGGGGCTGTATAGATCAAATCTGGCAACCAGAAGCTCCTGTCATGACAAATTAGAAATGCTTTGTGACTCAAAAAAATTTGCTCACAGGCATGAAGCAGCTGTACCTGTTGCCTTTGTCAGTCAACAGACAAAACTGCACCGGTTAACCCCGTGTAGAGGAGAGGGAGCTGCAGCCTTGACATCAGTACTAAAGATGAATTCAATGAATATTTTACAATGCCTTCATTATGGGTGAATGTAATTACTGCACTTCCCATGATGCTTGACTAAGCCTCACTGAGTAGAAGTGAAAGAGGGGAAGGTGGTGGTCGGAGCAGGGGGGGGGTTGGTAATTTAGGCATAGAGGATGTGTGTTTGTTTCTCCCCCCCCAAACAAAAAACAAATTACTGTAATGGTTTAAACCTCATCGAAGTACTTTGATCACTAATTGATGCGTGTACTGATACTTTCTAATTCATTTCTGAGTGAACACTGCTGCTTTATTAAGCCTCTTGAAAATTCGACCCACTGAAGTGCTACTGCTGCTCCTTCAAAGCTATGTGGAATTTGATTTCTCAGATTCTGTCTTTCTTCTCACTTCAATGAGCTCTAGTTTGCCTGTGGTGATGCGATGATGAGGAAGACTTGGGGATTATTTTCTGTGCCTGGGTTGAACCCGCAGAAAGTTTATGGACTTAACAAGAGATAAACAACTCATCACAAAAAGCTCTGAGGTCCACTTTCGTGTCACTGTTTCCTGTACTTATTTAACCTTTAACGCTTACATTCATCATGCAAATACATGTTTAAAAAGCTCTTTATGATCTCTCTTTTTCTAAATAACTTTAATTAGTTGAGTTTCAACCCGTCTCAATGTTATTTTTTAATCCCAGTAACTTGAGGTGATAACTTTTTTGTTGTTTTTTTTTAAATTAAAGCTTTTTTTCATCAGTAAATACACCAACTGGTAAAAAAAAAAAAAAAAACAGAAAAATTATGGCAGTTCATTTTTCAAAGAAAATCAGTTCAGTTTGGTTCTTTTTAATGATCTCACAGCTCTGCTTGTTAGAAAACACAGAACAGAGAAGCACCAACAATCTCACACAGCCACATATAAACACATTAGCACACCGATAACAATAAACACACACACACAACCAATAAATTATACATATATTGTCAGATGTTGTACAACTTAGCACAAAAAAAGCAACACCACAGCATAAACATTACAACAATACGGAAATATGAGTTTTTCCAAAAGTTGCTGGATGAGCTGGGGTTTAACAGGAGTTCAGTCTCTTCATTGCAGCAGAAAGAAAAAGCTGCTTTTTAAGTGATTTGTCTCAGCAGCTGGTGATTTGTACCTTAACATAATCTAACTAGTTATAATAATAAGAAAAACAGCCACTGCTCATCTTTGTATGCTCTCTCCAACTCATTTTTCTCAACACAAATTTTTTATATAAGATGAACTTGGTCTCTCAAATCTTTTACTGAATATGACCAACTGTTTGTACAATAAAAACTAATTTTCTTAACTTCAGATGAAATCATGTGCCGTTGTCATCATTGGCTCCCACTACATTTTTATTTCAAGTCAAATCTACAAAAAGAGAAACTTCTTTCCACTTTACTTAAATCCACCCGACTGGCATTTTGTGTGTCTGTAATTCCTCTACACTTTGCTATTGTGATTTTATAACCACACAAATACAAGGTCAAATTTTCTGTGTCTGACATTTTTGTTTAGTATTTCTGTAAAAAAAAAACAAAAAAAAAAAAAAACACTATTTGAAAGAACAAACTTGTCAGATATCACCTTCAAACTGTTTCTAAATGAAGCTTGCATGGAAAAGAAAGAGAAAATTAATGATTTAAAGGCAACTGCTCTTCACGAAATGTTTGAGTTTAACTTTAAAATCAAATTGTTAATATTTAACTTAAAAAAGAAAAAAAACAAGCTTTTCTGACCTACAATCCTTTGCCGAGACAATTAACTTTTCTTCTTTAAAAAAACAGAATCATTGATTCACAGGAATAAAATTCTGTGTTTCACAAAGCTGTGAACCTGATAAAGAAAACTCTTTTAGTGTGTTATGGTTAATAATTTAATATTTTCAGTTGCAATCATTTAACTTTCAGACACCACAATCGGGTTCACAGATCAATGAAATCATTTTTTTTTTAAAGACAGAATATTTTTTTTTCTAAAGCTAAAAAACAATTTTCTAAATTAGAAAGCAATTTATCCCAACAAATTCGAAGAGACTGTTCAGAAAAACATTTTTTTTAGTTATTCCAAAATGTAGGAGTTTGAGCTTGTCTTTATACTCGAACGCTTAGTAACGGCAGTTGCCTTGAAAGTTTTTTTTTTTTACTTATTTCAACAGAAGAGATCTGGTTGGTACAAAAGTTGTTTATTGGGTTTTACCATCAAAAAGTGCATGTCATTATTGACCCAAACCGCACTCATTCGTATTCCAAGTGCACTATTTGGTTGTGTCCGTTCTGTTTTCTTGATCCCTACACTGATCTCTGACCTGTGTTTTTTTCTAAAAAAAAAAAAGAAAAAAAAACATAATAAGGAGGTCATTAGCAGTTTCTTGACATGAGGCAGCAACGTATTTTTGTTGAGGCAGTGCATAATAGCTTTATGCAGCAGATCAATAGATCAGTCATGCCTTCATTACTAATTTGCAAGTTTCTCACCTGCAGCACAGCATATTAAAAAACAGAAAGCACTTACCCTACAGTGCACAAGCTGCAGACGTAAAATCACCTCAGAAATTTACATCAGACATGCAGTCCCTCTTCCCGTTGCTACGTGGTCTAATAAAGCAACTGCACCTTAAGCAAAAATCAAGAGTTGCTCTTAGTCTCATAAGGTTAATTGGATAATTTATGGCAAGCCTGTTATTGCATAGCGGTTCAGATGAGGTAGCTGTGGACGTGAAAGTATGCAGGAAACCCACACAGATACCCATTCTGGCATTTGCTGAGTACACACAACACCGGTTTGGCATGACCCTTATCAGAGTCTGACAGTCTAATTACATTTCAGGCAGTGGGAATCCATTGATTTGAAGATAAATGTTACCACACCTGCTGAATCCATTACAATCTTTATCTTAATGGCCCTGGGAAAATGCTTCATTAAGGCTTGTTACAATAATGTGAGGCATTAAGCATTAATTAGTTTACCATTGTGGATTGTCAGATTTACTTTCAGACAAAAAAAAAACAAAAGGCTCTGTATTTCAGAAGGCAGGAGCTGCATCAAGCTGCTGTCTGCAATTGTCTTAGTGGTTGGACGGAGGATGGAGAAGAGCTACGAATGATTCCCAAATACTCTATGACCCAGATCTGCCAGGTAATGCATATCTAGTACCACCGCTGACACCATCTGAAGGGAATGGTTCTTGCACTATAATAAGCTGTGAAATTACATTATGAATAGAAGAGCCTGGGCTCCAGTCTGCCCAGTTCCTCCTGTTAACGCAGGGGAAACTGAGCATATCGGAGACCGAGGATGACGACAACTTATCCAACTTAAATTCTGACGGCTGAGTGGAAGGGTATGGCGCAGGAGGCTCTCAGAGATTTGAACGCTGAGAGCGACATAATCATGACGGCTGGGATGGTGAATATAATGGAGCTCAGTTATTTCAGGAGCCGGAGCACTGTAAGAGCAGTAATGGCAGGGGATGATTGACATCTTGCGGGTCGTACTCAGCCTCCTTTGGAAAAAAATGATTTTTTTGGACAGTGGAAAATTGGCTTGGATTTACATCACCTTCATTATTTTAACCAGTAAGGATAAATTACAAGCCAAGTTTGTAACTGCTGCAGCACAATTTCTGTCATTAGATGGGATGTGGCTCAGAAAAAGATACAGCAAAACCTCTGAAATGACAATTTGTCTGTACTTACACTGGAAAGACCATCTCTGACCTCAGCTGATGGAGTCTGGTGTGTATCTGTCAAACTCAGTTTTTATTTATATACATATCTTTTCCTTAAAGGTGTTTCTACAAAGTAAAAAAAAAAATCCTGATAATAAAATCCCCTTTTAAAAAACACATCTTTTCATCAGTCAAACATACGTCACCACGAACTCATTCATAAGCATATATATATTTTCAAATACATATTAATTTAAAAATTTCAATTTAAGCATGTTAGCATTAATTCCCATGTTGCTTTGCTCCCTGAAAAACTACACCGCCTCAAAACAAAAGGCCATGTCTACTTAATATCCCCGTTTTTCTTTTCTTTTTGTACAAGACGTGTTTATTTATTAATTTTTTTACCCTTTTAAATTTTTATTAAAGAGATGTTGTGCATGAAAAAATGAGTTTGCTACCTAATAAACTAGTTTTCTCACTTGGAAGCACAATGCCATGGAGGGTTAAATGTATGTATGCTCAAAACAAACAGGGGCACATAACCTGCCCTGCATGCAAACATCTTTCAACAATGTAACAAATTGACTGCAACATTGCGTAACAATGTTGCAACAACCTTGAAGAGCACCAAGTGTTTGGTACAAGGCGCATAGCTGTGGTGAGAGACAGGCTTTTAAAAGCAAGCGAGAGAGATTGGAGACTGTTTACAGCTCCTGTTGTTGGGCTCAGTGATTGAAATCATCTAAAGGCTTTGTGCAATCAGTTCATTTAAAGGTCAAATATGTGAAATTATGGAAATGAGTGGAGCAGTCAACAAATGTTTATGGTGTAGTTTCTCTGTCCTTTGTTTTGTTAGCTGGTCTGGCTGCATGTGCAGGGTATTACATGTGAGTACCTTTAGGTCTTAGAATTGTTTGTTCTCAGCAAGGCAGCCTGGTAAGAAACTTTTCGTATATGGTTGCTAAACAGTTTACTCAAATATGTTAGCGAGAACTTTTAAAGGGAGATAGATACGCTGCAGTTACAGAGTTTTGCTTTATATTTAACCATACTGCCTAATTTTTGCAGTTTGATGTGAGTTTCAAGAGCAGTGTGCGTTCTCATGCAACCTTCTTTTTTCCCCGTCTTTGCCTGATCTGTGCTCTGGTGTGATATCTAGCGGCAGTAAACATTAGATATCTTACCTTTAACAGCACAGTATGTAATTTCTGCCATTAGAGATCTCCCAATCAAAACACTGAACGCAGAGACACGGTTTGAAGATGTTATAAAGTTGCGTGGGATCATGGGATTTGCTGTTTTTACTGTTAAACAGCCCCCACTGCAGAAGAATCCTGCCCGATGTGACAAGAGCAATTATGTTTTAAATAAAGACAAAGTGAAGTCGTACAACAGAGGAAAAATTATGTAAAATATTTCAAAGTGCATGCAGCGTCTGTTGTTGTTTGGGCAAAGTAAAATTCTGGTTATCAAAAGAAAAAAATAATAATAATCACAACATCTGGGTGTGCCAGCTGTCATTTTTGGTTGCACCAGCACACCGACACATTCGGGCTTACATGAGAGCCAAAAAACATGAATTGATTAATGCTTCATCGTATGCTCCACATTAAGTGATTTTTTCCCCCTTTTTAATAACTACATTTAAAATAGGAACTAAAAAGTATAAGGAAAAGAATTTCAGTCACAGTAGGTCTAAAAATAACAACTAGAAAAATGTCATAAAGGTAGTGGTTGCGTGTTAACTCCAGCTGTGTTCTGGACTAAACTAGTTAATTTGGCGGCACAGAGCAGAGCATATTCGGTTGAACCATTAACAAGGAGCAAACTGAGAATAAAGGTCAGAAACAAACCAATTATGGATTCTTACAAGAGACTTCTGGCTTTGAACTCTTAACGTGATTTTCCTTCAGTATGTGTTGTGATATTTTACTGATGAATTATACATGTGTACATATGTAAAAGTTGGTGGTTAGAAACAGAAGACATAAAATTCAACAAGAGCTAAACCAACAAAAGTGGGACGGAATTAGATCTTATAATATATGTGTTATACATGGAAAATCTAAGCTTGTTTAACTGCATTTTGTTCATTTATAACTAATCAGACTTAAAAATATTGATTCAGACACCTGAGGTGAACAATTCTGGCCATTGTTAGATGTAACAAACCAGTTAATTTAGAGTGATAGCAGGTTGTGTAATATAAACTTTCATGTAATTTTTACATACATTTTATGCATTAGATGTGCCATCAAAATAAAATAAAAAAATGCAGGTTGTGTTTTCCACATATAGGGTTTTTGGTTTCACCTTCAGTTCCTCTTGTCTAACATCAAAACAATAAATTGCTTCCATCATGGCGCCTTGCAGGTTGCTTGCTGCCATCAGAGTATGTTTGAATGAGAGGCAAATTGCAGTCAGTCATTTAACATCACATACAATATTGATGAATGCCAAGATTGCAGGAATGCTTGAAAATGTTTTATGAATGTGCTATGTATGCATACACATATGTAATGTGACTTTCACTTCCATTCATTCAACACTTTAATGCATTGAAATTGAATTTATTTTTGTATTTTTCTTTCTTATTTACTGTAAAACCACTGCCAATAATCCCAACAGGACTTTAATAACAATATATCAAAAAACACAGAAGAACATCAGGGAGCAAATACCAAACAATGTTTGGCTCAGGAAGAAAGGAAGAAAGACACGAATTCTTCTCACTCAATTGATATCCTCCTGAAAATGAGATGTAGCGGGGATATATATTATATATTTTTATGATTTTTATGGTTCGTAAAAATTTGGCCAAAGCCAAAGTAAATAGCTCAGCCAGCCCTCCACTAACTACTGAACCAGGCTCTCAGTGAGAACAGATGGCCCCACTGAGGCAGAACACATCGTCCCCGATTCAGGTCATTCCTCGGTTATCTCATACATTTATATACAGTATGTGTTTATTTATTTATTTTTTTTATTCCCTACTTCATGGATCTGGCAGTCACACTCGACCCTCCTTTTAACAACTGTAGCATCCCCCGGTCCCTCCTCCCTCCACCTCTCTTTGCCTTAGGCCCGTGGGTGGTTCAAATAATTTGCTTAATTTGTTGCCATTCACTCTCAGGACATGGATCAAAGAACTGTTAAATTGCACTGACGTGGCAGCATCTCGGAGTGACTGAGAGTGGAAAGAGAGAGGGAGACAGAGAGAGAGAGAGAGAGTGCGAGAAAGAGGGGGGGGGAGAGAAAGAGAGAGAGAGAGAGAGAGAGAGGTAAGCCTCCAGCTAAAGGAGGAGACTTCCAGCATCCTCACTGCCACCACTGTGTATGTGCGTGTGGGCGTGTGTGTGAGTGTGTGTATGCATGCATGTGTGTGTGTGTGTGCCAGGAGAAGATGAGGATGGAGACACCTACTCTCTTCACTAGCAGGCCAAGTCCTGTTGCTGTGTGGATGCTGCTGATAATGGCTGCAGCCAAGTGAGATAAAATGTCAATAGACATCAGAGCACTACTACACTCTGCGTTTTTACTGGTAAGAACACAGATTGAGTTGTTATTTATACTGGGAATGTTATGGGATTTAAAAAAAAAGGGGGTTAGCCAGGAATGATGTAAACTTTTTGGATCTGAGCCTCATTTCCTGATCCCCTCGCAGTCCCAATACCCTGAACCAAGACAATCGCAATTTCTACACTCAAACTACTGATCAGCACTTTCTCTCCACTCCTCTGTACTATTCTCGCTAATTCTAATTAATAAGCCGCATGAAACGTCAACTTACCACAGAGTATGATCATGAAAAAGACCATTAGAATGATGCAATTAGCCAGAGGACTCCGATGAGAGATACATGCAATCAAAGTGTGAAAAGAGGAAGGGAGGCAATGTAGCACTGGCTGGGGGAAGGAGAAAAAAGCAGATGCTGCAAAAGAAAAAAAAAAAAGGATCTTCAAAGAGAGGGATGTGGTTGGAAAACCCAGGAGAGGGAGCTGCGGGAGCGATTGTCTTCTTAGGCATAAATGTGACAGTGCTCCTCATGGACCACGGAAAACACAGAGAACCAATAAGGAGCAGGAGATTGTCTCTGTTTCTTCATTTACTTCCTGTTCTTTATCTCCTCTTTAAAGTTTTCTTTTAACTTAAAATGTGCAAGTTCACAGTATGCAAAACATCTGTTGTAATTAAAGGAGACAGTGACCGGTCATATAAGATGAAGGAGGCATTTATGTACATACAACATCTCAAGTGTTCATAAAACAGCTAAAAATTGTTAAAATGTTTATGCATGTAAGCACAAAAATATACACCTATACCCTGTATCAGACATTAGTTTCCCAGTGAGACAGTACTGACAGGCTGTAGCTGTAAAGTGTGTTGTGCTCTGCAGTGACAATCTTCTCAGAGAGTGTGAAGTGTGCACTTAATATATGATGCAACTGTTAATGCAGTGTAAATGCTATAAAAGGCTCTCTCCATGTGGACTTCAGCACAATGGACAGAGACATTTTGTTCAAACAGGGAAAAAAAGCAGCTTGGTGTTTCGAGCTGAACACACAACAAACTGTACTGTTGAGCTTGGATGCATATTCAACATTCAAGTAATGTGTGAAGGTTAAAAGCACACTTTTCAGATTGAAGTAAACTGAAAGAACATTTTTAATGTTTTTTTGAGGGTAAAAGCTTTGTTTTATTAGATTTGTGAATACTGATTAAAACTTCTCTGTTACACTTTTTGCCTTTCATTGCATGAATAATTGTTTTGGCTAACTAAAACATCCGACTCTAACCTGCCTTTTTCACTTATTACCATGTAGACAAAATAAAACTCAGTGGTCACTGCTTCTGACAGGCTACAAATGAGCATTATTGCATAACTCTTGGATAAAATATACTTCAAAAAAAAATGTAAAAAGAAATTTTCATAACATGAGCTTATAAAAATGCACAACTTCAGTACAACAGCTGACAGTGATGTATAACTAGGAGAAGAGGAGCTGCAGACACAAAGGTTAAGAATGTGCACAATCTTTATAGTGTGTTTTAATGATGAGGTCACTCACTGGCATTCATTAATGCATTTATGCTGTTTGCAGTTCTGATCATAGAAGTTTGAAGATACCAAGGAAAAACTAATCACTAATATTCACATTGAAATACAGCAGCACCCTCAAAGCTGAAAAAATCTCTAAATATAAACATAAACTTATACGTAAGACAGCTGGTTTCAAAAGCAATGTAGGGAATTTCCATGCATCACATTGCATGCCAAAGATGCGACTGCCTGTTTAGAGTTGATAAAACTGGCTCTCATTATGGATTAAATTACCTGCCTACATACAGTGGTAGAGATCATATTTGCTTGCACGTTACTCTTCCCTAAATATATTATTCGCAAATATATTATTTATGAGTTGCTGCATGTAAATGCCTCTTCCTATTTTCAATAACTGGGATAAGCTATAAATACCCCAACAATGAGAAGCATCTTAAAGGTTGCTTTTGAGTCAGAGAAGATGCCACTGAATAATAACTGGATGTAAACCATGGTACATGTCGTGTTTCTATTTAAATATCTCTCCAGGAAATTGTTCTTGACGATAATGATCCATTGGGGGAGGTGGACTAAAACTTCTGAAGGCGTAGCCACTTCCTCATTTGTCTCTGTAAGACTAGCTGGTGTGGTCTTTAGCTCCTAATTATATAATGTAGCCACTGCCTGATGAGTCACCTTGGCAAGTTTTGTGTTTGTTGCTGTTAAATGCCATGCTGCGATTTTTCAGATGACTTTAAAAAAAGTGACTCATCCGTGTCTGCAAAGTGTGTCATGAAGTTTGTATGGATGCCAGTCTGTTTATGCATGCAGTCACTTACTGACTTTGCATGCATGCATGTTCACTCACTCTTAAAGCGCCAGTCACTAAGTTTTAACAAAAGGCTGTTTAAACTTGGAAAATGTGATTATAAATAAAAGCAGCTGTTCGCGTTTGTTTTCTTGTTTTATTGTCTTAATGTGTCATTTGTCGTCGGGCATTTTGTTGTGCTTTCAGTTTCGGCTCTTTTTTTTAATTCCCCGCCTTCTATTTTTGACTGTCCTTCATTCTGTTGTAAGCGGAGAGAGTCTAGATTCTGTCGTTCTTCCAAAGATTCATTGTGTGTTTGAAAAACGCTTTTTCATCTGCGGTATTGTTCGCTGTATTGTATCTGTCTCTCTCATGTTTTGTATCTTATAGTCTGTCAGTAAACCAAAAACCAGGAGCCTCAGAAAATGGGGAACATGAAAGAAATTATATAAGAAATGGTACATTATTTTGCACATTAGCTGTAAACCATCCTGCCAGTGGTGTTAAAGACTTTTCACATTGTAATTTAAAAGTCATTTGTCTACCAAATTGCTCCACATACACATATGCATCTGATGTGATATGTGAGTTGTTACTGAATCATGAGACAGGGAAGATGTGGAAATACTAAGAAAACATTAAGAAACACTTTGGCAAATCTGTTTGCCAGTGTACTCAAATGAGATAAGTGTTTTGCAATTTAACAGTCGTAAACAGTAAAAATAAAAAAAAGGACATAAATAACATATGTTCAAATATACACTCTGAACCAATCTGTGTGTATTAAAGTGTGAATAGTTCCTATGCTGGTTTCTCAAAACTGTATCCTCAGGCACTATTCTCGGAGCAGACAGAGCTCCTGGTATCTCACTTCTCCAAGCTGGCCACACATATAAACATCCTATTTCAAATAAAATGTCCATTGGGTTATGAGTCAACATCATGAATACTGTGTTATAAAAAGACCTCCTGTTTCCTCAGAGTCAGTGATGTTTACTGAAAACATCACACTTGGTGGCTTAGTTGGAATCGCTGGATGATGATTCTGGATCATGACCTGTAGATACATCAATCACTTGGAATAGTCTTGGGGAAACTGTAGAAACTATAAAACCACATTTGGGTGGATTTGAGGGGGGGGAAATGGCCAACTCTATTTGGGTGTCTGTTGTGTAGATGCCCAAAACTTCACAGTAGTCTCAAGAAACAAATATTTAAAGTTTAAGATGTTGTGTTTTTTTATGAAAAGTTTTCAGCTTCCAGTTCCAGTTGTGGCTCTTACTGGTTTCCTTGAATGGATGAATATGTAAAATAACAAATACTTTACTTTTTATTGCCTGCAGGATAAATGCCAGGTGTGCTAAATGTAGGTGTTTGAGTCTGCAAATGTATATCTGTGTATTCCTTTGATATGTCCATATCAAGTCACTGAACAGCAGACAGTTTAGACATTTTCCAGCTTCATCCTGGCTGTCTAGACAAGTACTACTACCTTAAATACTTATTTCTGACATCATCACAAAGGTAAGTGTACTCTGCTGCAAAAGAAACAGAAAAAAGAGAGAATTAAAAAGATGAACTTTGTCTCTAGTATTCCTTAGATACCTTATAACATGTATTTTGTTGGCTTATCTATTTTTGATATCTCAGGTGAAATAGTTTAGAATTTCTTCATGCCCTTGGTACCTGTGTGAAGATTTTATGCAACTGAAAGTCAGTGCATTTGAAAAATAAAAAAAAGCAAAGGAGTCTGTGGATCTCCTAAAATTCAACCTTGGATACTGTTGTATACACATAGAGGGCATTTCTAGGTAAATAGGCTATTGAAATATTTTTTTTCTCCCCTTTCTCTGCTTTCAATTACAGAGTGCAGCATAATTGCCTGTTGGTTAAGTGCATTCATTTCAGTGATGCTTTAATTTTGTTTGAGAATAAAAAAAAAAAACATCTGCAGTAGCGTTGACTCTAGACCCATTCTTTTGTAAAATTATACAGTAAAGAAAATCTGAAGCAATCTGTTTTTTAACTGGCAGAGTCAGAGATGGCATGAATTATGATTGAGCCATGGTTGCTGCTGGAAAGTTTTTTCTTCCTCAACACCGTTTTAGCTTTGTGAATAATGTATTTAGTATGTAATAAGCAAGGGAACCAAGAGTGCAAGTGGGATACAACACATTTACACTGCGTTTTAGGGTTATCCTGTTTTGCTCCATTGCTCTTCACTGCCAGGCAGAACACTCCATCTGTGGGTTCCTCTCTGTCCCAAATTGGCCACAAACTCACCCACATCAATGACTGGAGTTCAGGAGCTGAAAACTAGGATTTCGGCTTTGCATTCCAAATTCCTCTTCAAAAGACATACAAAATCAGACAAAAATATGTTGCACTACATAAAAAATAATTATACCATGCTGTCAGAAAGTATTAGGAAGGCAGTATCTTTTCATTGTTTTGGCTCTGTACTCGAGCACACAGGATTAGAAATGGAACAATGACTATGAGGTCAGAGTGCGACTTTCAGCTCTAACTGTGTTTGTGAGTTTCTGTATTGGGCGAACAGTGTAGTGCTCAGTCCTTCTTACATAGTGCATAGTCGCTCTCTTGTTGCAGAAAAAAAAAAAATCCTGAAAGTTGTAGTCAAGGAGATTTTCAACCAGCCAAATCAGACACCTGACAAACTGACTAAGCCCCATTTTCTCAAAACCAGAGTGACGGCAAGAAGCTGCCAAAACATGTAATGAGTTAACATGGCTGCAGTTCAGCATGGCAGAGATTTGTTAGGGAGGAACATGAATGCCTAATATCATAAGTCCTCTATTAACTTTCTGTCCACTGACAAACATGCCTCCTAATAATAATGTTGATTTACTCTAATTTGGAACAAGAAAGTCATGAGTATTTTTAATTCTTTCCACAAGGAGGAAATGTTTTTCAGTTAAAAGCATTTAAAAATGTGCAGCACTAAGTTCATATTTCATTTGATTTTCTGACAATATCTATTCTTGCAAAACAACATATTTTGTAGAAACTAAAGTATGACTCATATTTGGAATGATAATGTTTAGATATTCAAAGCATATGATTCAGATTAGGGAAAGATTATGCTGAAAATAAATTATTCAAAACCAGTAACCCCAAAGAAACTTTACATGTTTACTTTATTAACATCAGGCAGTGAAAGTGTCTGTCTATCATTAGTCCTCTGTTTTCTTGTTCTACACGTACTGTGATATTTGAATCAGACAGTTGTCATGGTTGTCTATGTATAATGTATCTGTCTCTATCAAATAAACCACAAATACATACATACATAATACTCTGTGGTCTAAGTTGTAACACATCAACCATCAAACTCCTGATCTTACCTGCACACCTGTGAAGTTTCAGACTACATCCTGCACATTTGTGATGCAGTTTCCCTCAAAAAATGTGTCCGACAGATAGAGAGACTTTTATTCATTTATTTATACTCTTGTCAAACAACTGATCATTTATCTCTTGCTAATAGTGCCAACTTGTAAACAAATAACCATGTTTAGTGTTGTACATTCCTTGTATCAACAAGGAAAGCAAATCAAAATGGAGAATATATTAACTGAAAATATGAGGGGAAAAAAAAAGATATTTTTTGTGGGGGGGAGGGCAGCTTGCAAAAAAAAGACATCCAATTGTCTCTGGGCTTGTTTGGAACCCTGGTTACTGAGTCTTAAAGACGCCAAGATCAAGCTGCTCCACTCAAGTCAGCTACCCCACATTGAGAGAGCAATTTAGTTATTTAGTTAGTTCATTGCCTTTTGGCTGTGACCACCACAGTTGGTTCTGCCTGCCCATTTTGGCAGTATTTTCTTGGTTTGTGTTGGCTTGAGCAAAGAGGAGAGTACTAAGTATTTAAATTAGTGTTTTTTATTTTCAGCTCTTGTGTTCAGCAACATTCCAGGAAAAAGGGTTGAAACTGTTAAAATAATAAAAATAAATAGTGATACGATTCCCATGCTGTTCCGAGTGTTGAAAATATTTGTAGCCAAGTCCACAATTAAAACAAAAGTTTGTGTTGCAGTTAAAATGCTCCTGCTGTCCAACAGAAACAAAAACATCCTCCGGTAGTTGAGAACTTCTGATATTTATTGCATTTTATAAGCCTGAGCCATCGTTTGAAAAACAAACCAGGTATTATGTTATTTATCTCTTCTGTTTTCCCCCTAATATGCATTCATATCTTCATTTAAACCTGCGCCTGTTGGGCTTTGACTACTTTCATAAAAGTGCCATTCATCAAGCCTCAATGGCATCAGTTCTAGCTGCAGATGACAACGGCTGTCAGGATCTGACACTCCTATCGCAGCAAGTGGGCCATGCGGGAGCGGCTTTAGATAACATAAAGCAGGGTTGTTTGACGTGACGAGAGCGACCGGTAGTTAGACACTCAATCAGGAGGGGACAGAAGGGCTTGCCAATCTCTAAGGGTCACAAAGCAGCCTCCATCTGTCACAGTGAAGCCCCCAGCTCTCCAATACTCTTCCACATGCAGACAGAGAGAGACACTGGGAACCACTAAAGGGAGAGGTACCACACAGAGCCAACATAGCAGGAGGGGAGCGACTGCTAATGAGGAGAGTTGAGCTCTTTATAGGCTAGTCACAGTCAATGATAGATCTTAAAAAAAAAAAAAACGTCAAGGAGCCAAAAGGGGACGACAAAGGCCAATATTATCATTTTGATATCAAGCCAAAGAAGTTAAAGGACCTCTTCAACCAGCTCAGTTTCATGCTAATCAAACACTTGAATCAACAACCTATGAAATTCAAAGGAAGTGAGCAAATAGGAATATAAGCAATTACAGAGAATGGGCTGCATTATTAAAGTGCTTTTATCCTCGTGCTAAGGATAACACAACCTCACAGACTTACACTTACTTACTTACTTACGTATCTATTATTTTAGTGAACTCAGGCAGTTAAATTGAGTCCTCTTTCATGCTTAAGTCCCCTCTGGGGTTTGATACATTTCTAAGCATATGGTATACACACTTTGCCTTCATCTTGCAGCTTATACACTTTACATAGAAAGAAAGGCCTGTCTTCCCCAAGAAAGCAAAGTGTACATAATTTACTGGGCTCAACTCAGCAAACTTATGAAATAATGATGTGGCGTCTGTTTACGCGAAGGGTCCGTTTTATTATTCTGGCACAAATATGAGAGAAGAAAGCAATCAGCTTGTGTAAGTGGTACATTTAAACAATTTTGTTTGCTTGTTTGCTGTCATTCAAATATGGCTATTTAAGATAAAGGGCTTTCAGAATATTCCCTTGAGCTGAAGCTGAGGAATATGAGGACTTGAAGTAGAAGCCCCCCAGACTGCACTGTTGGCATATGCACAAAACATCAATTAAGATGTGTTTGGAAGTTACTTGATGTGTATATTTGTGCTCTGATATTTGTCCAAAACAATCATTTCTGTCTTTTTAAACACATCTGCAACTTGTATTGCAAAATTTTGAATTGTGTTTCAATGCATGCATAGCTTTTTTTTTTTTTTTTTTAACTCCACATTTTTGTTTCCTTATTGGATCAACTGAATTTACAACAGCCTTTAAATCCAAATCAACAGAGTGTCACTTTTATGGCTGTATCTGTTGCCGCAATTCTTAATTATGAAATATCTCAATGTAGCATATCCCAGACGTGCTCGTGACAACAGACTGCATAAAGGGCCAAAAAATGACAGGCAGCGTGCCTGGCAGTGCTGCCACCAAGGCGCACGGGGCGCAATCTTGTTGTGAAAACACTGATATGCCTTGAGACACCACATTAGGAGGCCATCCTCGCTTGTCATCAGAGCTTTAATTGCCACGACCAGGTGCAAACAGCATGTAATCTTGTTTGTCAGCCACATAGTTTTATTTTCTAATTTCATCCTTTTGACAAGCAATTTGGGAATAGAGAGGGATTTGGGAGAGCAGGCGGCCGTGAGCTAGTGGGGTGGAGTCGGATTTGGCGAAGCTGCGAGAGGAGAAATATGGGTGTCGAATGTGTATGTGTGGTATGTGTGTGTGTGTGTGTGTGTGTGTGTGATGGTTGTGTGAGTTCACGCGCACAGTCTCCTCATCACTCCTGTTCAACCTTGTAATCTATATGTCTCCCCAGTCCTTTTGTCCTGAGGAATGCCTGGCTCAGTGAATGCAGAAAATTACTCTCCTGCTTCATTCCTCAGTCTCATGAATATAGCACACACACACATACACACACACACAAACACACAGACACACACACATGCAGAGTACCCTAAGCTCATCTACTTAAAATTCCAAGGGATGTGAAATGGGATCATCCCTTTCCAGTTTTTTGTCACGGCCACCCGCTCTATGCTTTGTCCCTAAACCCAACGATAACAATGCATAAGGAGTTAAGACAAAAACCAACCAATTGCATCAGGAGCGTCCTCGACACACAAGCTCCTCTTTTCATTAACAAACACGCTAATCGAGTACCTTACACTGCCATCTCAAGTACTGTTGTTGACCCCTGTTGCTTAGCGGGGCTTGGTGGCAGTGAGTGCTTGTAAAAAAAAAAAGCTGTCCTCTTTTCAACATCAGTGTTTGCTTTTCTTTTTTCTTTTTTCATTTTTTTTTAGGATTGTGTGAAACTTAAACCGTTGTGTTGTTGAATGTGCGTCTGTGTCTGCAAAGCGGCTGTGACTAACAAGGTCAAGTTTGTACGTGATTCATCATGTGTGTACCCATGTTTGCGAGTATGGGCTGCCCTCAATCTGACCTCCCCCTCTCCTCCTCTTCTTCTTTTTCTTTTTTTTTTTGCAGGCAAAGAGCTTGTTTGCGTTGCCTTTCAGGTACATGTCCCTCTAGTGCTGCTTCAGACCATGTCCTATGGGAGCTCCCTGAACACCGGCAATCTCTATTCATGTTTTTTGTCCAACAGTTTTGCATAGGCAAGAGCCCTTTTGTGTTGCTGAGGACCATTTGATGAGTTTTGTTATGACAGGGTATAATAAGTGACCAGAGAGGGATTTTTTTTTGTGTGTGTGTGTGTGTATGCGGAGCTTAGGCCATTATGCCGCCTCTGTCTTGATTTTTAAATGCAGGGCACAGCCTCGGACTGAGCATGTCAGGTAGGTAGAGGTCAGGATTGATAAAAAGGTTTCTTTCAGAGACTTTTCTGATGCAGTTTTTTACTCCATAAAAGATGAGGACACCGTCTGCACAAGTGTGAGTTAAGGCATTTGAGAAGAAAAGAACAGCGCGACACCTGCCACCGAAAGTGTTCATCTCCCACATGTCCTCCACTGACAAGACTGAGCGCCTCTCTCTCTCTCTCTCTCGTGGATTTCCATCTGCACCAGAGGAGAACGGAAATTAATTTCTCAATTTCTCTGTTTGAAAAAAAAAAAAAAAAACAGAAAGTTAATGCGACTGAAAAAAAAAAAAGAAATAAGCCGGGGAGTTAAATATACCATTGTGACAATGAATGCAAAAGTTCACACATTCGCCCACTCTGGATCCACAGAGGTGGCACACGAACGCTCACAAAAAGTGTCTGTGTGTGTTTGCGTGTGTGTGTGTGTGTGTGTGTGTGTGTCAGTTTGTGCATAAGAATGAGAGAAGGTAAGAACAGAAGAGAAAGAGGGAGAGAAAGAAGGACAAAAAAAGTGCCATATTCATTTTAAAAGTCTGAAATTCTTAAAATGGAATTTTAATGAGTTTTTTAATTAAGTCCCCCACTTTATCGTTTTACATAGGACACGCCACCATTAATACCCTGATAATTAATTTGTTTGGAAACTTCTCACAGTGTCTGGTGATAAAGTTTTAATCAGGCTATGTGGTGTTCTTGCCAAGCCATGTCACCCAGATATTTAATTATTTAGAATTTGGTACTAGTTAATGCATTTTGGCAGTGAAGGAGCTGTGAGAGTACAGTTGAGTCTTGTTGTACTTGTAGCAACCCAGACAGATATCATGCTAGTTTCCTGATGCATGAGAAGCAGGAGGATGCTGGGATGTCTCACCTAAGGGTAACATGCCACTTTCGCCTGGCTGGAACCGCAGTGGGAAAAGGGGGGGGGGGGGGGGGGGGAAGGGGGAGAGGGGGGGGGCCAACGTAGATGTGGGGGGGTTGTGGGGGTGGTTTTG
>JAPZDV010000024.1:7471983-7483869 GCA_029814665.1 Acanthurus lineatus | reverse complement strand
CCCCCCCCCCCCCCCCCCCCCCCCCCCCCCCCCCCCCCCCCCCCCCCCCCCCCCCCCCCCCCCCCCCCCCCCCGGAAGAGAGATGAGGCAACAGTAGATGATGAGAGGAGGTGGTCGTGTTGTTGAGGTAAAAACATATTTTCCATGTCAGAATGAACAAGTAAGAGCATTTCTCATTCTTGACAAAAAAAAAAAAAACCAAAAAAAACAGGTGCAATTCACAGTGAAGCGCTAAATTCACAGTCAGTTTATATTAAGGGGAGGCATGCTGTGCAATGTTCAGACCCGTCACTCTGTCTTGCCGGAGGTTCGAGGTACTTCACTTTGTACTCTGAATGGAAAGTGTGTTGACTTTTTTTTTCTATAGCTAGAGAAAGCAAATGATTGAAGTTAAAGAAAATTGTGCTTTTAAGAGAAAGAAATTTCTTCTTTCCACTGAACTTATGTTCTTACAATTACACAGCCGAACTCTCAGCAATCAGCCCTCAGTAAATCTTTGTGACTCCGACAATTTGTGATTATTTTACCGATGCAAATGTCATTGCTCTTTCCTTTTTAATCCTTTGGGTTGCTTAAGTCTGAGGTGAGTGTTTGCATGAAGCTAAGTTTGCTTAAGTTTGATTGTATCTGAGTGGCAGAGATTAGCTTCGTTTAGCTCACAAACTGCATGTCAGAAGTATCATCCGCATTGATGTGGAGGGGAGGGAGACAGACTTTTTTTGTTTGGACGTCTTCTGGCCTTCTCTAATAAAACTCTGAATCTAACGGTAAAAAAAAGGTGTAATAATATCTCCTAAAGTTATTTTCATGTACAAGAAGGGATAGGGTTTAATTACAGCTAGTTCTGAATTCGCTTCTCAAATCTGTATCCTTTCCAGTCTATTCACTAATCTCTTTAGGTATTTTGTTTGATTGGAAATGAACACTTCTTAGTTAAAAAGAAACACACTCACATAGATGGTTGTATTTCATACAGTACCATAAAAATAGGTATAAAAAAGTAAAGATTCAGCAAATATCATTGCAATAAATCAAATTTT
The DNA here is from genome assembly GCA_029814665.1 of Acanthurus lineatus. Lineage (NCBI taxonomy): Eukaryota > Metazoa > Chordata > Actinopteri > Acanthuriformes > Acanthuridae > Acanthurus > Acanthurus lineatus. Next base: position 7,482,829 of record JAPZDV010000024.1, on the reverse strand, counting down.
TTCTCCATGCACAATGCTCGTAACAATATGTGAAGTCTAATCAGTTGCTGTGTTGCCCACAGAGTCTGATGGGTCACCAAACACACTAACATGAGTGATGGGTGTGATCCTGCTCATGAGTACTGCATCATAACTCAATGTTTTCCTTGGATGAACATTCATATGGACACAAATTAGCAACATTAGGCACTTCCTTAAAGGAAATCTTAGATAAATATATATACATATATATTTTTTAAAAAAGTTTAGGCATGAGAAAGCAGGATTTGAAGACTTCTTCACTTCAAGAACAGTCTTTTCCAATCCTCGGCTAAGACTTTTTTCCATTTAAAATCCCCTTAAAAGAAACAGCATCTTTACATTATTAAGAAAAGTTTGTTTACCACCATTACAGTGGACCCTACAATCCAATATCTCCCTTCAGGGATATACTTTAAAAAATGAATGTACTTCATTGATGTAAACTTAAGCTAACTTAGACCTCAGAGACACAAATTGATCAGTTCTTTTGCTTGTTTTTACCAGCTAAGTTTACAAATGCTGGCCTCTGCAATGGTGCTTTGATTATTATACTTTGCAAAGTTCGCTTTAGTTTGATTTAAACCCAGGTAGCAAGAAAGGTCAGCGAATTATTTTGATTGCAGTCTCTTTTTTTCATACTTTGAAACCTTGCAACGGAGTCAGCACTTTTTAAAATTTCTTAACTTTATTCTAAAACTGAAAGAAAAGGATACGTGACGGGGAAATCATCCTCAAAGAAAGACCAAAAGAAGAGCAAAACAAAAACATGTTATGTGAATATCCATTTTCACATGATGGCGTATACATCTAACGCTCTGTCCTGCATGAAATATAAATCACACTGGACAACTTTGCCTTTAATCTCAAACACAGCGTGGTAATTACAGTATATTCACTTTGGTTAACAGGGAAGAACTTTTCCTGGACTGTGCAGATTTGGCCCACGGGCAGTGTGCATCCTCTTGCAAGGCTTTCTTTTTCTTTCCCCCCTGTCTTTCTTTCTTTTTTAACTCCACAAAACAACAAATCTTATGACTCCCATATCCAGACATACACACATGGTCATATACACTCTCTCTCTCACACACACACGCACACGCACGCATACAAACAGAGGCACAAATCCCTCTGGCCTCCCAGCCTGCCTTCTTCCCCCTGCTGCGCTTGATCAGGCGTCCTTTCTTCATCTGCAGAACACAGAGAAATGGCTGTGGTCCCATGTAGCCTTGTTTTCATCCTGCCTTTTCCATTTTAAGCCCCAGAACACCACTGAGAAGGCAGCTTCATCCTGACAAACTCTTTTAGGTGTCCATCTACTTACTTGTTAGCCTGCCTGGCCAGCCGCCTGTGGGTCTAGCAGCAATCCCATCAGCGACTTCTGTCTCTTGTCGGATTCAAGGCTTCACCCTGGGACGTCGAAGTGATGGGCGAACAACTGGCCCTTTGGTTTTGATTATGAAGTGAGAAACTGCTGGAAGATTTTTAATAAGAAGAGAAAGGACCGAGACTGCTGTTGTTTGAGTAAGATGGAAGGCGTATGTGTTAGGATGTCAGTGAAGGGACTGAAAAGGCTGAGACAGAAGGATTGATGCAGGAGAAAATGCATAAGTCCATGTATATAACCTGCTCAGACTTTGAAGGACGGTTGTGAAATACCAGCTCAAGCACAGTGAATCATTTTGGTTTGTTTCATTTTTGAGTTTATGTTACTGAAAGTCTGTCTAAATTTAATGTAATTGGTCCGGCAGTTTTTCCTCACAGTCAGACACCGCTGATTGGACCGGAAGGGAGCTGAACAACTTTTATGGTGTGTTTTTGTGTGTGTTTTCATGTGTTTTTTCATGTGCAACCTGTTTGTCATGTATGACAGTTTGGGAGGGACGTCTATGTGTCACTTTGTAAAACAGGGAAAATTCTCTCAGTGTTTGTTATTGATGCTCTATTAGCTGCAATTCTAGATGCAATAAATCCACCTAATGAAAAACAAAGAGTGAAAAAGCCTCCAGTGGGGGGGACGTCAGGGCACATTGGTGGGTTACAGAAAACTGTCATGCCGGGGAATCAGGATCGTGTCCTTGTGGAGGGAGGAGTCAGTGATCTTTTCTTACAACAAAACCAAGTAGCTTTGGGGCATAAACTTAATTAAGCTTCTTAGTTAAATACCTCATTAAAACTGTGACTCTTTTGAAAAATGAAATATATTTTAAACATTTGGTTATAACAGCAACACTGGCACACAAACATTAACAGGGAAACCAGTGGCACTGAGGAAGTCTGTGTGACAAATTGAGCATCAGAATGCATCAATGTGAATGTGTGTGTGTCTCTTCACTGTTCATTGCATTTATCAAGTAACATGTAACAGAGGAATAGACAAAAAGAAACTTCAAGAACATTAGTTTGCAAAGTTTGCAAAGTTGCATCAATTTGCTTTAAAAAAAAATTAAAAATTAAAAATAAAAAATTGATGAGATCAGTGGGTGATTTCCTGCATGAATTCGAACCTTTGGCTAAAGGAAGCTGATGGATTTTTTTGGATTCTTTGTGCATGATTCATCAATTCGATGTGTGGTTAAACAGAACATGAAAGTAATTTTTTTGTTGTTGTTTTAGTGTTAACATCCCAGCAAGTTAAACTCATGAGTGATTCATCTCAACATTGACTGTTTAAATCATCTGTTCACCTCCCAATTACTTCAATCACTCATAAGTCTCCTCAATTAGGCCTCAATGCAGCAATTATGGTTGTGTTTTTATTATGTGCATGCTGATTAAATGCAAAAAAACAAACTTAACTTTCCACTCAGCCCATCCCCACTTTCTGTGCCCTTCCCAGCTGTCTGTTTCCTACCTGCACAGCCCACTGTAGTCCCAAGGCTAAGAGATTATTGTGTTGATCTCAAAGTGTGAATCAATTAAGCTCTCACCACATTTGCAATCAATAAACAGCAAAGCCACTGACAGGCTCTCGCCTCAATCCTTCTCCCATTGTCAAAATGTCCTCTAAAGCACCTAAGCCCAAACTCCTGTCGAGACAGCCAACAAATGACTATTCCAAGCATGTCTATATCGACAGATGCTAAGCAAGGGGACTTGGGGGAACCAGGGGTAACAATAGAAAAGGGGTTTTCAAGAATCAGAGATGGATTTGTGTCATGATTGTCAATGATCTATTCTCTTGCCCTCTCAGTCAGACAGTGAAGCCCAATTTGTATTCCTGTTTCTTTTTTGTAACTGTCAGGGAGACAGACGTGTGTCCATGTCTGCTGCTGGGGCAGTCAATGAGCCATTGATTTGGAGAACTGTGTTGATGCCTGAGATGCCTATATGATGGATGGGCCCCATCTTAAACAGAGGGTAAAAAAAATGCAATAACAAAACAAGTAAAACTATAAAGTATAATAGTTTTAAAACTTTATAAATTGCCCATACAGCCATTTCACAGTAAGTCCCCTTTTCTCTGTTTTGATAAAAAAAAATAAAAAAAACAACAACACTCGGAATTTGCAGAATCTTTCCCCTTTTTAACAAAAAAAGGTCTGTTATCATTAATGGTTTCATACAGATTTCACATCAAAGGTGACCATTTGAGCGGTCAACGCGGAAAATGAGAGAATGGCTATGCCTTTGTACTATAAGTCTTTGAATATGTCGCACACATACAAAACAATGATCTACTGTTCTGTCCTTTCATTACCGTCTGGCATTGGAAAACTAATACTTAACAAGCCCTCTGTATCGTATGTCCCTATGTGACTTTATATAATTTCCCTGCACCAATAAGTCAAATCAAACAGATACCAATTTCCTTACAGCATGAAAATTGTAAGTTCAAAAGAGGGGTGCAGGACAACCCTAAAATTAATGATCTTTCAAAATAGATCCAGCAATGTTCGTTGCAAAGTGAACAAATGACCTGCTGTGTGAGAATAGACTTTCTGTACCAGCTGTGTTTGTGAGGTGTGGGGGGGTGGGGTGGGTGGTCTGATTCTCATTTAAAAAATGCATTGGAAGAGCTAATGAGGCGCTGATATAGATGTTGTATGCAAATATTCAAATACAAATAATTGGCACAAATACAGTAAGCAACATGGTTAGTCAGTGGAACTAAAGATAGGAAGTCTTACAATTCAAGCCTTTTAAGACCATCTTTACCATTTGTTCTTTATTCTCTTCTTTACCTCAAGATTCCTGGGAACCTTTCTGACAATAGCAACATGCTACTTGACCGACTTCCTGTCCTTTGTGGGAAATGCGTTGCAATCAAGGCCAAACGCTTATTTGAGCCCCGGCTGAATATGGGTTAAGTGAGTGAAAACAGGCTGAAGCTGGTTGTGAAAGCTGCCATTTGATATAATGATCCCTAAATGTGCTTTAATGATGTAAAAGGATGGGTTAACACTCCCAATCCCTTCTCATCACCCTGCACCATCCACATTAGTCTAAGTGCCTTGATCATCCATGCGCAAACCCTCTGGGAAAGCAGGGTGGGAGCTGCTGCTGCTGGTGGTGGTGAAGGTGGCACATTCCTCCTTGCATCATATGAACCCCCCATTTCATGGCTGGCTAACCTGATGGAAAGTAATAGGCAGACCGGGAAAATGATGAAGTGACATGACCAATAACTTTCATTATGTGTCTGTAACCTTGTCCCATCAGCTAATTAACTTTCTGCCGGCAGTCGCATGCCACTGTGAGCTGGACCACAAAGGAACATCTCAGGTAATCTCTCCTCACTGATTCCAGCACGGTATGGGTGGTATTGCCAGAAAGGAGCGGATGAGCAAATATTGCTGATCCTCCAGCCTTAGGTGAGGTTTAGTGGTGGAGACCAATATATCTGTTTGCTTTTGCAGAGTCAGATTTGTCTATCCCTTTCTCAGCTTCTTTTTATGGATCATAGCCTCTTGCCAGATGCAATCTGTCTTTCTTTCTCTCTCTCTCTTTCTCTCTCTCCCACATAGCTGTGAGCTTCTCTTTTTGAAGTTCTGCTCCGTCTTAGTTTTTCCATGTTGTGCAGAATCAGTTTATAAAATAAAATAATAGGTGCACCTTCAAAACTATTGATCTAGAGTCAATATCTCAGTAATCTGGAGACTTAAAAAGCTTATTTAGCTCATCTCCTCTTGCTCATGACTGAAATAAGAGGATGTAACCGATAGGAATCATAGTGAAAGATGAATTTCTTCCTATTGTGCAAGTATGTACAGTGAACACTAAAAGTGTGCAGTAACTAATCAATTAGCTAATTTTATTTAATGATGCTGTGGGTTTATGCAAAGCAGTTGCAATGAGAAGAATCAGCAAGATGAATAATAGATCACAAGACTAAATCTGAACACAGGCTTACAGAGCAGAAAGCTCCCTATCAGGTCTTATCTTGATATTACCGCTGTTACCAAACAGTGGGCTGCTAAGTGCTCTGCTGTTCAGTGTTTAAAATGGAATTTCTAGAGCCCATTACAGCGTTATTGTATTTCCTATGTCATTATAGCTGCTTTTCTTTTGCCCAAACACACTAGCAAACTCCTCCAACAACAACACAGTCAGCCCCATTTAAGGAAGCCCATGGGGGTCCATAGAGCAGGGAGGAGGACAGGATTTTAGCACCACCTAGTGGCCGTCTCTTTGCAGAAAGACAGTGTTTTGCAGGCTGGGTTTAAACTGCATCCAATAAAGATTTCTCCATGTTAATGCAAAGCATGGGAGCCCTGTCTGTGCATGTTTTTTTCCTACTGTCAGCAAAGAATCTGCACAGAGGGGTTTAACTGACTTTGCTGTAAAGATCACCATCAGAAAATGGTAAGCAGAGACTGACAGAGCTGAAGAGAGAGAGAGAGAATGAGAGAGAGGGAGGAGGATGTCTTCTTTACCATCACCGTTTGTTACTTTCAGAGGCATTAAGGAAACAGCACAATGGCTCATAAGCCAAATGGCGTGGTATGAAACCGTCATTAGAGGAACGATTGAAAGAAAAGCCAATGGGCAACTGAAATGATAACAGAAGAGAATATCTTATCATAGTTGCTGGATGTGTAGTGTTTTTTCCCTGGGGTATATCATCAAACCAGAAATGCTGCATCCCAATAACGTCTTATTTTTCTTCCAATTATATTTTATAGATTCTTAATGAGGATTTTCTCTTTGAAGGCAAACAAAACTAATTCAATGGCCTTACTAATGGTTCAGACTTTCTACAGTTCAAGTCCACCCTAATCAAATCAGTTCTAATGAAGTATTATTTCTCATAGACACACATACACACACACAGACACAAAAAGGGACAATTCTGTCTCTTTTCTTTAATGTATTTGCCTCTTTTGAAAGTATTTTTTTAGTATTATTTCTTTGTAATAAATGCAATTTACTGTCACTGTGGGAAACAACCTCTAATCTATTCCGTTTATCCATATCTTATTTTTTATATGAATAGATGGAAAGAGCTAAGAGAAGTACATCCAAGCACCACCTATCCCTGGACGGTGCTTGTGACCAAAGATGTTGGCAGAAAGAAAGAGACTCCTTAACCATGGAGTCTCATTTTGGCATTGGGGCTCAGCATACCACAGAGACCAGGAAACACACTGATTATGAAAAAGAATGTCCTAGATTTTCAGAGAAAGAAGGGGGCTGCGCACAGGGAAAAGAGATTAAAGGATATGTTTTGACAGTGGTAGCCTGTTCCAGACAAAGTCCTGCACCACAGTCAGGGTCTATGCTCTTTCTTCCGTTTGCCAATTTAGATTCAGTCGTCATACGGATCAGGGTCAGGGTCATATTTTTAAAAGAAAAAAAAAAAAATTCAAAAAAACAACTGCAGCTTAAGTTTTGCACTCGAACAGACCTGATGTATTGAAAAGTTGGCCGGCGACCACAAGATGAGGCGTCGCTCTTTGAATTTATGAGCTGTTTTGCATTTTTGCCCATCCACCAAACACACCAATCAGCCCTTTTTTTTTTCCTTCTTCACCTACTCACTCGTTCACTTCATCTGTCCATCCGACCGAAGTGCACACTGTGACCCTGATACATTCTTTATATCAACCTCCCCCTCTGCCCTCTATCTCTGCAAACTCCCACACCTATCTTCAGCTAACTGCCCCCCCCTCACCCGCCTTATTCAAGAGTAATCTCTATTTTTTTTGTCTTCCCTCTCCCTCTATAGCACTGAGGCATGCCTCGTTCTCTTCTCATGATAAGGTTTTTTTAAGGGCTGATGCTAATACTCTGGCTTTTCATTATGGCCAGCTGAGTTTCCCAAAAAGATCACTTGTTGATGTTGCTCACTATAGGACATAAAGATGGAGGGGGAGGGAGGAGGTAGGGGGGGTAGGCAGGGGGTGATGTGTAGCGGTGCCTGGGTCTCTGCAAGGCAAACAAAGCCTTGGCTACTTCAAGGCTGTCATGTGTCATGCTGCCCATGGGCCTGTCCGCACACGGCTGTCTTTGCAGAAGTATGTCCACGTTATGAATGGCCATCATGGACTCCAACTCTCAATCAAAGCGGTATACAGAGGCGAGGACTCAAGGCTGGGTTGAATATAAACACTGCGAAAGGACAACATCTATCATTTTGTAACAAGCTCATCATATGAAATCAATAATGACTGTCCCTTCGCTTTATATCTTTGTCTCCTTTCCTTTTTTTCTCCGTCTTAAATACCTTTTCCTCTACCTCATATGTTTTCTTTCTCTCTGTCTTCCTCCATCTCTTGTTTGTATACGTCCTTGAGGTGGGGGAAGGGGGGGTGGTAGAAATCTGACCATGCCTCAGACTGAAGAGGAAGGTCAGACACAACAGGAACGTGGATCTTGTATAATTGTATTTCTGATGTGCTCAAGTTTTCCATTGAGGTGTTAGAAACGGATTGTTTTCATCACACGGCATGACAGGCAAAGTCCTTTCCGGAAGGTGAGGTGCATTATAATGCCTGGCTTTTTGTCTTTTATTTCATGGCACATGTTGTCACCACATAATGGCACTGAGTGTTTACTTCAATGAGATTAAAGACAAACAGACAAAACCACAAAATGCAGACAAAGGAAACACAAAAACAATTGAGTATTAAAACAAGAGCAAATAATAATGAAACAAAATGGAAGACAAACAGATATTAATGATTGAAGTAATGACTGTGTAGTAGTTCTATTAATGCCATATTTCTAAGTTTTTGGGGAATTGTGGACCCAAGTGACAAGGTCCAAAGCCTGAGGAGGGCCATCAAGGGGCAAAGAATTAAAAATATATTTTTATGTCTTTTAATATTTCTGTTTCTTAAATCTTTAACAATATTAGTGCCTCACAGCCCCCCCGTGAGAAGTGCAAAAAGTTTAGTCCACTGCTGCAACAGGAAGGACAAAAACTGGAGTCTTTTTTTAAGAAAAAAAGAAAAATCATGTTACCAAGAGAAAAGTAAGATAAAAGCAAGAAGAAAACAACCAGAGGGAAAGTCAGTGGGACAAAATCATGGAGAGGAGAGAACAGCACAACTCTTCTTCCAAAGGACAGAATTCTGTTACCACAACTTCCAAACGGTCTCACAATATTTGGATGTATGTTTGTATGTATCTAGCAAGTTAATACCACGATTCACTTCTGGTTCTGAAAAAGCAGTCGTGTAAAACATGAATATGATAATTTGCTCATCATTTGTTCCATAAAGTTAGTTTTCATCTGAATTTGATGTTGGGAAAACGTTTAAAACAAGTCTGAACAAGAGCAACACAAGAAAGAAGGTTGTTGTTCTGGAAATTCACTTAAAATCTGCAAACGACATAACTCCATTGAGGTTCTATCCAGTTGATGTAATAGGTCCATGTAATAGTTATATGTAATAGTCCATGTAATAGTGATGTAATCCATTACTTTGTTAGTATAGATTCTATTGTAAGAAAATATGCTGAGATTGCGACTGTGCAGCTTTACAGCCACAGATACACATGTTCATTTCTTGACACTGTGCTAGTATTAAAAGCAGGAAGGAGCCTGCTGTGTGTGTGTGTGTGTGTGTGTGTGTTTGTCACACTGTCCGTGGCTGTAGGCCATCTATTCCTCACTGGCACTGACCTCAGAGATGTGTGTGCTCGTGTTCAGTTTGCGAACCGAGCAGTGTTTTATATCCTCACACTTTATTATTGATTCAACTGTGGATAAAGGCATACAGCAGGCATACAGATGGGAGAAAGTTTATTTGTCTGTATTTTTTTTTCTTTTTGTCCACAGTGTTTAAATAGCTGGGCAGAACATAACTTGGATGCAAGTAGTCATTTGTAGTGTCTTGTGTGAGCAAGCACTTAATGCACGAATCCCATTTTGCATAGTTTGCATGAGGATGTACTCTATGCTGAATTTTATAATGGATGAATTGTATTATGGAGTTACTAAGGGTGATAAAAGACATATTTATTCTTATTTTCTAGAAGAGAAAAGTTGAGCGAAGACTTGTTTCTGTCCTTGAAAAATACTATTGGGTTTTATTTTTATTGTGTTTTTTGTATTTCTCATTTGCTATTTAAGATATTTTTTTTATTCTAAGGTTTTGTTACCTTTAGTCAGTACTCTGTCTATCCTTTTACAAACTCTTAAGTATCCATTTTTCAAGCCATATCTGTCCAAATACATTTTTTTTTACCATTATATTACCCGGTGATAGACCAAAAGAGGACCAGTGCAGAAGAAATTGTAAGGGAAAAGTTTGAGCTTCTATAGAAATACTTGAAATGACTTTAAGGTCCCTGCTTCACTATGTGAAAAAGTGCCCGAAAAATGTTGTGTTGCTTTCATTGGAAGCAATCAATATATTTCAGTGTTTCCATGGGAAAAAGCTGTGATCGAGGCATTAAAGTGCTGCTGTTGCACATGGCTGGAAATCAACAGTTTCCATCCGACTGCAGAGTCAAACCGATTGAAGGATTTTGACATCTGAGGTGACCTTTGTTGTGAGCAGGTGTCTGAAGGTAATTTGGTCCACATCAGTGCTGGGTCAGGTGTCTTGTTCTGAGGTCCGCGCGGTGCAGACCAGCGTGTTCGCTTCAACTGCTGCACTAATTGAATCCACTCTTTGTGCACTCTGGAGGAGGGCGTCTGATTATTAGAACAGGAAAGCTGAAAGGTTGGATATTTAAAGAGCAGGTAGCAGGGGTTGCATGATGAGAGGGGGCCTAAACACACACACACACACACACACACATAAGATAACAAACACACATTAATACACATATGTTCACCACAATCGTCCTTTGATTCTGATGCCCCATGTCTGCCCTCACCACCTCTTAGACCCGGAGGCAGTGCCTGGGGCTAAAGACTTTACAGGGCTCTGACTCTGAAGCATCAACGGTGGGCGGGGGAGAGGAATTGAAGATTAAAAGAGTGCACTGTGTGTGTGTGTATGTGTGTGTTATGTGCGTGTGTGTGTGTGTGTGTGAGGGAGAAAGAAGAAGAATGAGAGACAAACACATGTTGTCATCAGCCTCTCTTAAGGTGCTCCAGGGATATCGCAGATGTCATTAGACTGGGCCGCATTCAGCTGAGCAGATGATATGTGGAAAGACTGCAGAGCGTCAACAGATAACAACACAGAGCTTAAGAGTCAAACTGACTACAGTTTTTAAGGTTTTTTGCTTCTCGTTCCCTGGTGCTCGACATATGTGGGACTTTGCTGTCTCACCAAAGTCTCTAAAGTGTCAGGTAAGTTGTCTGTCAAAGAAGCATTCGTACACTGACTTTGCTTGCACAGGCAGTAGCTAAGAAAAAAAAAAAAAAAAAAAAAAAAAAAAAAAAAAAAAAAAAAAAAAAAGGAAAATAACGAAAATTAAAAAAAAA
>JAPZDV010000024.1:7432743-7457294 GCA_029814665.1 Acanthurus lineatus | reverse complement strand
TGGAGTTTGAAGTCACAAGTTGCTTTAGTTTGAAGGTCATCCTCTGTTTGCTGTCTTTGGTCCCCCTGTTTTTAAAATTTATTTAGTGTTTATTTATTTATTTCAAATGTGACAGGCTTTGAAAGTTGATGGTGCAAATGACCGTGAAACTTTTGAATGATGTGAAACTTGTCTATCTCCTGAGATTTTCAATTAAAATTTTCAAGGTTTCATTCTATTTGCCTTTGTCATCACAGAGAATATATTAATCTCTTTTACCTGCATAAATGGACCTGTTGTTACGGTCATATAATCAGTCCAGACTCCATTTCAGTATCAGCCTGTGTAGTAGACTGACAGATTTTTATAACAGTACAATAGTTTTTGAACATTTTTACGCATGCATTCGTGCATTTTCATCGTTGACATTTAAAAGCAGTGCTTAAAAAGAGTGAAAATACAAACCTGTCTGCTCTTACATTACTCACCTCAAATGTGAGTTTAAAGCAACCAGCATGACTCAGCAAAAATGCTTTCTAACCCATAGTAAAATCAGGTTACATTGAGTGAAAATACCCTCATTTTTCAATGTTGTTGTCCAGCTATGACTTAAGTTACACCACATTATTTGTGATATTTAGAAAATTTACCAAATTACAGTTTTCACATATGTCTCAATTCTCTGATTTTAACTGATTTAACCTTAATAAGGTTAAACAGAAAACAAGGTGTTTTTATAAAAAGATATGCTTATACTGTATTATGAAAGTCTGCAAATCCTCCAAGGAGGTTTGGAAGGAATAGGTGGAGAAATAAAAGACAGGTGATGGGAGGAAAACACTTTTTCATATTAAACAAGTTGATAGACGTAGGGCTCCAGGTGTCTTAAGGATACGTGACGCATGTTCGGTAACACGACCCCCTTTTGTTCAATATGTTCTGTTCCTCTGTCTGTTTTTAGCTCATCTTTAAACATACTTCTCTGCAGTTCAAGCCACTTCAATTTTTTTTCCTTCTCTTCTCAGCTTGGTTCATGAACAAGATTCAGCCGTATTTCCGTCCTTGTTTATACTGAATGATTACAGAAAATTTTAGTCAATTGTTTGTGTACGAGGCATAAATATCCTGTAATTTGCATCCAAAATGCATACTTAGGAATACATTTATTACCTTGAACTGTCAGATAAACCCATTCTGGGTAATCTTCCAATTTTATTACACTCACAACAGAGGAGGTTTAAAGGAAAGATCAAATAAGTATTGCAGCAAATAAAATGGAGCATTCAGTGGGGTTTGTTTCAAACAGGCATGGATTACTGAGACAGCTAAATACAGTTGTTACAATTGGGAAATCATAGCTTCTGGGTAGACCTAGTCTCACAAGCCCCTCTTTTTTTTCCTTTTGAGCATAATAGAGTATGACTGTCAAAATATAAAAGGAAGATTTGAGGGTTTTTGTTAGATTCCAAAGATGTCCGGCTCTCATTTATTCAGCTCCTTTTTGTTGTGTCTATTGCAGTTTTTCGCTGTCTTTTCTGCAGCCTACTCCCTTCCATTGATGTTTAAATCTACATTGCATTCTTACCTCAAATGAACAGAGGAATATCTTGGCCCATCCCTTGTTTTTTTTTTTTTTTTTTTTAGCTTTCGTTTGATAAATCTAATCAGTCTCAGTCTTCATACTTGAATTGTTTGCCAATGGTATCATGCCCAGGTGGGATAAAATGGATAAAATATTTGGAATTTTGAATGTATTTTTTTTTTAAATTTAGATGGGTTGATACAGATTTCATATCCCAAGATATAAAAACACAATTCTTTCTTTCTTTGACTTTAAACCAAAAATTGATGTATTTCAGCCCGGCGTGCCTGATAACCGTTAGCATATTGGTAATATGCATAAGAAAAAGAAATGTGTTGCTTTGGGAAGACAAGTATCTTTTTACAGGAACTTACGCCAAACCAAAATGACCTTTTCCTTAATTCATAGCCAGGTCAGGCTTTATAAAAGAGGTCGACATGGCAGAAAAGCCAAGGAGACTTGAAGATTACCACCAGAATGCACATGAAGAAAGGTAATGCGTCACACCTCGAGGCTAGTTTTGTCATTGAACAGGCAGATATAAATTTAATTTTTAGTAATTAAATTAAGCACTAATATTGACACATGTGGTTCTGTTGAGAGTTAATCCAGTAGTGGGCCTACTTCAGCAAATAATAAGGATATTAAATGACTGCTTTTTTAAAACTTTTGCACGTGTTTCTATTAACTTATTAACATTTGTGTGTTTATGGTTTTCTTCAGTCATGCAGCGGAGTTTATGGGCTCTAATGCTCTGGCCCAATCTGCTAACCGCTAGCATCCCACTCGACTGTAGGGATGAGCAGGGTAGCATCTCTCACTGCCCGTCCATCTCCCAACAGAAACTTCTAGATCGAGTCATCCAGCATGCCGAGCTCATATACCGAGTCTCTGAGGAGTCATGCTCTATGTTTGTGAGTAACCCTGACAAATATTCTGTAATGAAATTTTGCATTTTTGTATTGTAAAGTTAAAAAAAAAACATATGATACATCTGTTTATCCTCTGGAGAACCTAAATCATACCAACAATTTAAATTATTTTCACTGTGCCCTGAAAGGAAATATTTAATTGAAAAGGAGACTGAGAAAATGCATTACTTACTAAAGGAACATTTTGATCAGCTATTGTTGGACCTGAGTTAGTTGAAAAAAAAAATTATCAAATGTGAAATCAGCATTTTGCAAAACAGTGCTGCAGAAATGCTGCCTCAGGCAAAGGCTACAGTAGCAGCAATGTAGAATTTTCCATTCGAGAAGCTGCATAATATCACTTTTAAATAGAACTAAAATAAACATGTTACATAATAAAACTGAGTTGCCAGAGAATAATGATATTCCGTTGTTTTCTTACATGTCTTTGCAAAGATGTACATAAAAAGACATGTCTCCACTCCTCCCGAAGCTATTTATTTTTATAATCCAATATAGCGTACATCCGAGCAACACTTGGAACTGGGAGAGAAAAATGACTTTTTGTTGGTCTTTCTCACAACGTGATGGACCAAAAACAGCGACACTTTCTGTTAGATACCCTGTGTTAGCCTATTTGCTTTTGATTCTGACATGATCACCGCCTCACTCTGCAGCTTCAAAGTAATCATCTGTCTCTCCTCTGAGCCGAAGATGTTTTATTGAAGTAGCAGACCTACAGTGGAGTAATACGAATGTGATAATGATACACTGCAGCCTGTTGAGTCCCCCTCTTTCAGCGGCTTGAGATCCCAAATGGTCTTGAAATAGAGTGATGTAGCATTTGTTGCTGGGAAGACGCTGCATGGGGTCTACAGATGAGAACATGCTGGAGAACAAAATGCGTCTGTCCTGTGTTTGCTGTGTCTACAAGATTTGTGAGGCTTTGGTCATTGTTATTTAAAAGATTTGTCTTTCTGTGTAGCTGCCACTGTGTTGTTCTAATTCTTTACCTTTAAGTGCAAAAGGTCTTAAGGTCAGTTGGCAAAAACCACCAATTACTTGCTTATTTTTTAAGAAGTAATTTTTTTTAGGTTAAGCTTAGAGAAGGAGTATCCAGACTGTTTCCAAGGAACCCTAAATAATGTGAGTTTAGAGCCGGAGGACCCCTTTTCCAAATATTTAAAATATCTTTAATATCTCGTTATTGTTAAGCATTGCCTTTGACAAATATCATATTAAAAACAGAATAGAACACAGTTGCTCTTCTGATTTAGTTTTACTTTTAAATATTAATATACAAAGATAATAAAAACTGTTTTTTATTTCTATGTAAAACCATAATAAATGTGGAATAAGTGGTATTTCAGAAGTCATCACCAGTATAGTAATACAAACATTTGAGTGTGTATTAAGTTTCATTGATGTATGTGTATTTTCATGTTGTTGTTGTTTTTTTTTGTATCTTCTCCATACGTCTCCATTCTAGGAGGAGATGTTTGTCCCATTTCAACTGCAGCTCCAGAGGAATCAAGCTGGCTACACATGCATCACCAAAGCCTTACTCATCCCCAGCTCCAAAAGTGAAATCCAACAGATATCTGTGAGTACATGGTGGCTGATCACTGCAGATTTTTTCTTTTTTTTTAACTTGCCAGTGCTTTCATGTGTCAGTGTATATATGTTAATGCCATTACAGTTTCCTGTGTATTTGCATGCAGTCATATGAAATACAAGTATAGTTTGTTGTTTGTGATTATATGTGTGCATGTATTTTTCTCCGTGTATGCTTGTTTCTGAGTGTAGTTAAAAATTCTTCCGGATGAGTATGTATCTGTGTGTGTGTGTGCGCAGGCTGTGGGCAGGTATGAATGCATGACTGTTTGCGTGTGCAGATCTGCTCACAAATCACTTTGAAGCTGCCAAGTGCCCGAGCATTTTTTTATAGTAACAATTAGTAAGTGTGCAACTGGACCATCCATCTGTATTATGCTCACTCTGGCAGCTTCTGAATGATGGGTTGTTTGTGTTAATACAATAATTTTCCCATAAATACAGTATACTCACTTGTACAACACTTCAATTTTTTGTGCCTTCTGAGGTTTTGACATCCGTCCAACAAAGGTTAGTTTGAGCAACATGTTGAAAATAGATTTTTCCAGTTAACAAAAACCAATGAGGGAAGGTTTGGCTGATGTGAATGAGAAGTCTGGTAAATGAGAAGTTTCACAATAATCCTACTTCATCTAACAGAGGCCACATATTTATGGCAAAAATTATTCCTTTAAGGACTCGTTTTTTAGTAATATTGAAACTGCAGGTTGAAGTCATGTCAGCACTATATTGGTAAATGGGAATCTTTGAATCTGCACATACTGTTAAGCTATTCTTTAAGTGAGTAATTTATCCTTGGCCCTTTCTGTGTCACCTGCTCTGAGGTTTAAATGTCTGTTTTTATGGTGGTCATTTGCACTTGCTTAAGAGTCAACTCTGCTTAGAGGATTTTAAGGAAGGTTTAATTTCTTCGTCCATGACACGTCAACCCATTTAGCTGCTGAATGTTCGTGGCTGACAAATTTGATTAGAGACCGTGCTACTAGTAAGGTGTTTTGGTTTTTATACTGTTTCTTTCATTACCATCTTACGGAAATTCTGAAGGGCAAACTGCTGCTATTCATTACAAATATAACCATTCCCATGAGAATATGAATAGAGCAAAGTCAATTCTGCAGCAGCTGTGATGTTCTGCTGTGTATATTTTTAAATATTCCCTTTTTTTGCCTTTGTGTTTAACATTATATCATCTCGATATTGATTTTTAGTTTGATTTGAAACGCCCACAGTTTCTGACTGCAGTACCACTCAAAAGTTACTGTAACATTACTTTCAGGTGTAATGCGTGTGCCAATATCGAACAAAACTGTGCTCACTACAAACAAAACAACATCATAACAATGTCATGTCTTGAAAAAAAATTATCTTGAGACTTTTTTTATCTGTTTTTTTTTCTTTTTTCTTTTTTTTTTGGTGGTACACAACTCAAAACAGCAGCGTATCAAGAGGATGTAACCTGGACCAAAAGCGATATGCTTGCTAGCACATAGGTTTATCAGGCTACCGGCTAAAACTGATTGTACAACATACAACCAGGCTTCCCAGCAGCATTTTCCACCATGTCCTAAATAACCCTGGGCATAAAACCTCCTTCTCCCTGCAGTCAAAAACTCATGTAAACACAAAACAAGTAATAATTGATATGTGTAAAGCATTACACACTCTGATCAGCCTGATAAAGATGCAACGTGACTGAAACAAAGACACCATTCACACTATGACAATGCAGGGTGTCTTCACAATAGTTTTTAAGCTGTTATTTTCAGGTTATAGCTGCAAAATGTTGCTTTAGGAACAATTTTGAGGTCAGTTGGTGTCTTTTTGTTTATTTTTTTTCATACAGTTACACCAACTCTTTATCTATTTTACCTGCAGGACAAATGGTTGCTCCACTCTGTACTAATGCTGGTCCAGTCCTGGATTGAGCCCTTGGTCTACCTGCAGACAACGCTGGAACGTTACAACGATGCTCCTGACATGCTGCTTAACAAGACCAAGTGGGTGTCTGAGAAACTGATCAGCCTGGAGCAAGGGGTGGTGGTCCTCATTAAGAAGGTGGGTCAAATCACATCTCTGGATTACTGATGTACAGTTTAACCCAGACTGGCCTGAATAATTGGCACAATTACATTTTAATGCTTGTAAAAAATCATTTTGAATTCAGGCATAGCCATTTCAAAAACAAAAAAATAATATTAAATACTAGAGATGAACTATTGCATTCAACTTAAAAAAAACATTTTAGACTGAAAGCATCTTGTTTAATTTGAATTTTGCTGTGATGTTTCCAAATGTTGCTGTTCAGATGTTGGATGAGGGAGCGACGACCACCACTTTCAGCGAGCAAAGCCTCTTTCAGGATGATGGGCAGCCAGAGATGCTGGAAGCTGTTATGAGAGACTATACCTTACTCAGCTGCTTCAAGAAAGATGCCCATAAAATGGAGATTTTACTCAAGCTCCTCAAGTGTAGACAAACAGACATATACAACTGTGCATAAAACATTAAGTACAGCTTTTAAATAATGCAGTGTTTAGCTTTAAATTAATTCCTGAGGTTGGTAGCAGTCCACTTATATATGACCATGCCTTAGGCTACTCAGCCTTGCTTGCAATGCAGTACATTCTTTATTGATTGTTTTGGAACACCTTCACACAAAACTAAGTAGGTGTAATGCTGTGCCCCCTCTTCAACATACTGCATTTTATATTTTCCTGCTCAGTTGTTATTTTAACCTGGCAAAGGCAACAGAGGGCAAACTCCCAAAAGATTATTTGCGTGTCGAGCTGTCAAAAAAATCTGCATATCCTGCCATTGATTTCCATTTCCTTTGTTCTTAACTGGAGTTTGTACTCCTCGCTGGCTCTTGCAGTGTTTTGATTATTCCCACGGCCCCCAGAGTATTCAGTTAGACTCCCTTTTTTTTTTTTTTTTTTTTTTTTAAATGGAGCTGGTTTCACTTTTGCATTATTGAAATGAAACACTTTCACCGGAGAGAGGAGTCAAACAGAGAGCAATCAGTACTTAAAAAAGAGACGTTTTGATTGGTGCAAGAGATTGTGAGAGAGACAGAGGAGAGGGGACAAATAACAGCTAAAATGAAATGTGTGCAGTTTTTGGTCACAGAAAGGTCAGTATTTGTTGAGTTTTTAGTGGAAATAATCTTAAATATTTGCTTTCCTTAACTTGTCTACATTAAACCATATTTAATAAAAAGAGTTTATTTCAATAATCAGAAGATTTACAGTCAAAATTTTAATTTAGGGGTTGTATAAATATGTAATTTGTTGTACTCGTGTTTGTTAATAGAAAAAGTCCAATTAAATGTCAAAACTTTTCTTCTCAACTGCTGTTAAGTCAATAAAGCAAGTCAAAAATAAAACTTCAGTGTGTCTTGTTTAATTCAGCTGAGTGAAAAAGTGAAATCTGCATCTTTAGTCCACATGTGTTTGATAATTAGAGTACAGTGTCTCTTGACAAAGTAGCCACATGCATTTCCCCTGTTCTTTGTGTTGCTCTTTCCACCCCGAAACACAAGAGGGCAGTAGTGCTCTTTCATGAAGATTATCTTAATTATTATATTGTCTACATAGTGCATGTTTAAAGCTATGCCTTTTATGACAGTCCTGTTTTCCAAATGCTAAGCTACAATGCAGCAGATTCATTAGGAGAAAATGGAATTGGTGCATGTTTTCCCTTTTTTCTGGGGAGGGAACAACAATTCATATATATATATATATATATATAAATGGGGGATAACTAAGCATATGAGCCACATGTTAATACAAGTAATGAACATTACTGATTAATAACAACATACTGTCACAGATCTCTTGATCCATGTGCTCCTAGCAGCCAAAATAAAGCACCTGCAGTAGTTATCCTACTTACAGCTAATTGGCTTGTAATTGGCAGGCTGCATTGTTTTTTCCTGTTTACATCTGCCACCCCTCTATGAGACAGGGAAACAGTAAAGGAGGCAGTTGCCTTAGTTTTTTTTTCTTTCTTATTCTTTTTTTTTTCCTTTTTTACTGATCTCGGGTTTCTTCTCAACTTTTTTCCCCATTCTCTTGGGTGTCCTGCTACATCCTCTGCTCTTCCCTCCTCTCTAACCCAACCAGAATATGTAAATCAGTGTTGCTGTTGCCACAGTGGATCGGGTGTCAGCGTAGAAAGGTGGTGTCGTGTGGTGTGGGTGGATATTGAGGCAGGATGTGGTAGGGGGGCCTAGTGTCAGCAATGTCAGGTTCAGCTTCCTGTGGCCTAATCACTTCAGTATGGGGGCTCAGGAGAGATTGGGTAGCCTCTGTTCTGCACTGCAGGGCTGCAGCTTCGCAGCCTTAACCTTGTGGTGCAGCCCTCACCTTACTTCGCTTGGTTCCTGACAGCACGCAAGTAATCATAGGCGAGGTAAAGCCCTGTGCCCCCACCCAATTCTCAAGTTTTGAGGCCATAAATATTAAAGATTGGCTATAAGTAGTAAGACGAGGGAGGGGATTAGAGGAGGGAGAGCAAGATGTTAGCGAGTGGAAGGGGAAAGAAGGACACAGGGATGAAGGGAGGGGTGTGGGGCCTGGGTGATTTCACAGTCTAACTATTATAACCTGAGGAAAGGAAATCTAGACTGCTGGGATGCATAAGTGGAGCACGGGAGGCAGACAGAAAAGGAGAGCGAGAGTCAAAAAGCAGGAAATGTAAAGAAAATGGACTTAAAGAAGAAGAAGAAGGCAAAGAGAGCTACAGATAACAATTGTTTCCTTTATTCCCCTCTGAGATGATGTTATATGTGTCATTCAAAAAAGAGAGGAAAATGGAACAGGAACAAAAAAAAAGTGAAGGAAAGATATGACCAAAATGCCTGGGAAAGAGTCTGAGTGCAGCTCTGAGCAGTGTGACGAGCAGGGAAGTAGGTTGGATCTTGAGAGAAAATGGATGGCTGGAAGGCAGGTACACAGCTAGAGGACTTGGTGAAGTGGTGTTGGCTTGATATGAAACCGAGACTCAAAGTATGAAGTCCTTGAGCCTCCACTGGCTCGCCTGGCTCCCACACTGTTGTTTTGCTTCATTTATGGCTCAAAATGACAGCTTGGAATGACCTGAAACAGTTTTGCAGCCCCTGTATGATCTCCCACACTGAAAATCATGTAGCGACAGCTCTCAGCTTTTCCTTCCACCACGGTTTTTTTGTGCTTTTATAACAGATTTAGGCTGGGGGTGAGAATTCGTCAATTACAGGATTTGTCTATTTGCTCATGTCGAGGTAGAAACAGGGGGATGAGATGACATGAGAGGAAAGGAGAGTACTTTCCTTTGCACTTATCTTCTGATGTCTGAGACTTCTGCTTCTGCTTTACAGACGTTTTCTATTGAGCCACTGCAAACCACAGGGAATTTTGTTTGGGCCATCAAAGTGAAAAAAAAAAAAAATGGCAGGTTTCAAATAGAGCCAACCAATCTTGAGTGCAACACACCTGGGGTTACATCAAGCACAGCTTTCACCGTGTGCATATGTGTGTGTGTGTGTGTGTTTTTGTGGGTGCATATGTTCATCAGTATGTCCAGCATGTCTGCTGAACAAACCTCTGGATGTCCAACCTCACTCACCCTCTGCACCTCCTTCGGCTCCCCGCAGGCGAGGTATCTCTTCAAGGCTGCATGGAGACGTGAGCGAGGGTCAAGAGGTTATTGGGATCAAGACCAGCCTAACCGTTCCAGTATGTTAAAAGATGTCATGTTGTAACACCAGCGAGCTCAGATTTCACCCAGGGCAGAAAAATGTTTTAGTGGGCAAAAAGAAAGCAGAATAGCAGTTGAATACAGCTGAAAAGAATCACTCATAAAACATGAATAAACTGGAATTTAAGTAAATCAATTAATAATACTTTCTAGTTCATTAACATTCCCATTTATAGACAAGTGTGTTACTTTAATGACTGCATTACAGCCACTGGGAAGAGCAAAAAGAAATGGAGTTTTTCCCTTCAACTGTAACAGCTCTTTGGTGAAGTGTCTGTAACTGTTCGTATCAAGGCATTGTCTCGAAGCTTCTTGTGCTGTGGTCTTCACGGTTGTTGCCATTACACTCCCTGCATGTGGTGCTGACACAAAAAGAGATACTGCCTTGACGAGCAGCTATGATTAATAGGGGAAAAGGCTGGTTGTGGTGAAACGAGCCCGACGGGGTGTCTCTTGTTTTTTGCAGCGATAGGACACCATCAGGGGATTAGGTGATTACCTTGGAGACTATGGGGGGGGGGGGAAACTGGTTGATGCCATGTGAACCCAGCAGGGAAGCAGCCATCATTCTTCCTAAACTGAAGCCCTCTCTGCTAAAGCAGGGAGTCACTGACTCCAAAGCTGTGAAGGCTTTGACAGAAAACAGGGGGGAAACGTCAACAAGTTATTAAAAAAAAAAAGTTTTTAGTAATAACTGAAACTGAGCACTTTCAAACTTAGCTCTGTCTCCTCTCTCATAGACTTTTACTTAATTTTTCCAAAATTAAGTAAGTCCAACTTGTCTCACAGCTAAAATCGTAGCTTTATTTTGCTAGATCGTTTGAAATTGAATTACATATTTGAGGCTCTGAGCCGCTAAAAAATGCCCTCTGAGGTTGTGGTGTTGTTTATATGTATTTTATTGTTTAGGTACAGTTTTATTCTCCTTCCTCTGTTTCACAATTATTATCTTGTGTGGACCATCGTTTGGAAGAATACAAGGGAGATATGAGATACTTTCAAATGTACCTGAATAAAACATCTAAAATAAAACATAATTTAGGAAATACAATATTCTTTTAATAATAATACTTCACTAATGTATCAACTAGTGAAGCATAATTGAGTCCTCTATACCTCCAGAGGGGAGATGGTTGCATTTTCATCAGCTTTAGGTTCTCTTAAGAGTTAAGAGCCTTCATTGCAATCTGCAACCTCAACATTAGATGCCAGCACTGGACCTTTAAGGGAGTAAATGCAGTGTTGGGTTATTTATAGACAACTAATGCTGACTTTTGAACAAATTCCATAATCCAAATCCCCTTTTAATGATCGGATGGCTGGATATTTCTCTGCCTGTGTGCTTTAATCATTACACACCACAGTATGATTGCAAAACACATTTGATGACCATTTCCTGCCAATTTTGAAGGACCCTCTGCCTGCTAAATTTAATCTATTTTTGAAATCCTGTGGTTAGTATTTTATCCTGATGTCAAGTTTTAATAAAGTCTTCTGGGATTCAGATAGATGTTTGTATTCAGTGTAGCAAGTCTGATTCATAAAGAAACTCCAAATATTTTCTTTATATTATTTAAGTAAATTAAAATGTATGAACACCACCACATCAAATCATTTAATGGCCAATTACAAGCAACAGTTCTCTTGTCCTCGAGACAAAAGTTGAATTCCTGAAGCATTCTGCCTGAGTTTGTTGAAAATACTCATTATTGGTTAAAAGGATTTTTGCTTTTATTGACTAAAAACAACTAAAGTGTTCATATTTTCATCAATGGAGATAAGGCTATGATGTTGAATTAGTCGACTAAAAGAGTAACTCACAATACAAAGGATAAGTCTAACTGCTTGACACACAATAAATGAGTTGAATTTAAAAAGTAAATTGGAGATATATTTGTAGAAGGTCATATAAAATGCCTAAAAAGAGCTTTTGACTCTAATTCCATTATTGAGACAGTGAGGAGACATATCTCTGGCCTAAACTATGCAATTAATGGAATATAATATAACAGCACCCACTTCTTCACAATTCACCTCTTTGTCAATGTGCATCAGCCATCAATAATGTATGCTTTAACAAGATTTTTTTCGACGGCTTTACATGGTTGAAGAAAGTTCTTTATCACATATGTGCACACTTTTGTTTCATTCCGTGAATGGAAGCGACTGTTTTTTCAGTCTGTTTTTTCGCTCCTCCAGAAAAGAGCTGATTAAAGTTTTTTTTTGCTTCTTTTATAAAGCACTGAGATGCTGCAAGTCACTTCCACATATCAGCTTACTGTGGATGTAATGCGAGACAAAGCAAAACATCTTGGTTGACTGTATCTAAACTGTCGGCTGCGGAACAAACGTCCTCACTTCAGGACGGAAAACTAAAGAAGGCAGACAGATGTCAAAAGAAGCTAAGCTCAATGCAATTTCCTCCCTTCATGTCTGCAGGCCAGAGAGACTTTTTAGAGGGCCACCACTTTCAATATTCTGCTAAAAATTCCTCCTCCTTTGAGATATACTGTAAATCACAATGCACATGGAGCTAGTAAGAGAGAGGGAGGGCATATATTTGTCTTTCCGCCAGTACGCGTCTGCTTATATTTTTCTTAGATCAAGACACAGGCCTAAAAATTTAAAGCAGTTCCTTCACTTCAGGAAGCACTTTCATAACTTCAAATATAATAATTTCCTCTTTGGAAAGACGCCGAGGATTATCCATGTCTATTTGGCTTTCATTTATCTGTTTTCTTCCCCTGAAAGAAAAGGATAGGAGAAAAAAAAAAAAAAGGGGGGAGCTCAAAGATAGTAAATGGTTAGACCTCTGGCCTCTGATCCTAAATGGGTTTTGATAGGTGTGGTGAATTCTGTTTCGGCTCAGGGATTATGATTTACCGCATCTCTGGTTTGGCTCCAGGAAAGCAGCGCTCACATCCTCTGCCTGTTTTCCTGTTCGTTTTGCCTTCCGTTGATGGCAGCAATACTGAATGTAAAAGGTACGCAGTAGGAATCACAACCTCCTCCAAAACATGGTGCTTTGAAGAGAAAATCACAGATATTTCAGATAAGTTGAAAAGTGTATTGACTAGAATATGAGATATTTACTTAACAGTGATAAATCACTCACTGAGAAACTTCTGTGTGCCGGGATTCCTCAGACGAACATGACAATGAATTTGTCACTAATTAATTTAGCATCTTAACATGTAAAATCATTAAGACACCTAAAAGAATTAATTTAAAATCTGATTTTTGTAGAGGTTTTGATGCAAAATGATGATTTATTTAGGCAGTTTCGGTGTACTTTTGACTGTATAACAACATCATACAGAGTTGTTTTTTTAATGTTCGACAGTTATACATTTGGATTCTAATCTCAGCTTAATTTGTACTAATTTCAAAGTTAAATGAGGCACCTTTGCCTCTCATTCGTAATATTTTCTGCTCCTGACATCAGGCTCCCCCACAAGAATTGGGCACCACAAAAATAACGATATAAGGTACAAAGTTTGTGATGTTATTGATTAAATCGCCAACCATGAAACTTTATTTAAAAGCAGTGCTTAAATTGCAGCACACAGGGTCATCTGCTCATTTCTAATAGTTAACGTTAGAGAGAAATAAGCACCAAGAGAGACTGTATTTATAAAACTGCATAATCCTTCCAGCATTAGTTTGCTAATGACCTGATTTCCCTAGTTTAATGGAGATGAGTTCCAGTTGGCAGATAGTCAGTTTTTAAAGCACAAGCAGCATTCGTTGGGATCTAAATTCAACATGCCGAATGCTTTACTTTGACCCATCCACTTCTCGATCCAACCACCATCGATGATGCTTTAAATTACCATGTTGACTTTTTGTGGTCCCCCATACTCTAACCCAAAATTTGTGGCTTCCTCCCGTGCCCTCTACAGCTGACCAACTGTTTATGCAGCTCTTAAGCAGTTAAGACAGCCCGTGAGTGTGGTTCGATTTTCATGTGGTGTTCGGTAAAGACTATGGTTTTATACTATTTGACAATAATAGGAGACAAGTGATTTAATTTGTCCGAAAGCAGCAGTTTTAGGAATTGGCACATTGCGTCATGGCAGCAGAAGGTACCACTGAAGCAAAAGAGTCATTATAGAGTTCTTCTGATGGAGAGTGAGCTGGGGTACTAACTTATTTCAGATAAAATTTAGATGGGTTTTCTAAACTTCATTTAATAAAAAATTACGATTCACCTTGTGAGCCCGAAGACAGAGAAGTTTCTCACTTTTCTTCCTATCTGGAATCTCACTGATGATCAGACGGGATATGAAGCAACCTGGTTGGCCACTACACAAACAAAGGGGTGATGTTGGCAAGATGTGAAGCAGCAGCAGCATGCAGATTGACTGCAGGGACAAAGAACAGAAGATCATCAAGAGGCCATAAAATCAGTCATATGGTCTTTTAATTTAAGAATAGATGCCTGCAATGGAGCAGTTGAGTTTTTGAAGACACATCATTCAAATGTCAGGCACCTCTGTAAGTGACACTGGAGCATAAAGAGAGGAGAGGGCCGCATGTTTGACAGGTGCACATGAGCCGAGCGTTGTTGAAAAAGCATCCACATTCTTCCACATTCTGGTAGCTGAAGGGCACTTAACACCACCTGCAGTCGAACATTTCAGGGAATGTAAAAGGTGTGAAGTCCCGCCGCCACTCTAGCCTGACCTCCCCCTCTCTTGGCAGCTGTTTGTCTTTGTAGTACCTCAGGTGGAGCAAACGTAACAAGCACTCGATATTGATATATGTGAGTTTACCTTGAAGGTTTTTTTAAAACCCATATAGTGTCCTAAACAGATGAAAAAGGGAATCAGAGTGGCTGTATGAGAAAAGGGATGCATGGCAAGGTTACATTGGTATTTGTTGAGCTGAGAATAAGACCTGCAAATGTCATTTATTGCCACAGTGAGTTACCTTTGTTTTCAAGCTGCACTGGCGGCTCAAGGTGTCTGTGAAATGTCAATAATAAACACAGCGAGGAAAAAGTGTGCAGGACGTTTCATGAAGTGTAAAAACTTTATAATTTAATCTGTAGCTGGTTGTACATACTCTATGAATCAAATTTGGATTCTTAAAAAAATGAGACGACTACATGTACCTTGAGTATTCAAACCTGCCATGGCAACACTGTACATCTGCCTGGGTTGTAAACACACTGGATCCGTGTGGCTTGTCTGGCTGGAAAGAAGGGCAGAGACAATAGAGCGAGGCTGCAGGGAGGTGGTTACAATTGTGAAAGTGTTTGTGCGCACATGTGGACGGAGTGTGAAAGAGGTACACCGCAGTGTGTTTCTGTACATATGCGTGATTAACGTCTGACTGTAAATCAGACTGGGAGCGGAACTGGCGATGGCAGCTCGTGTAGCCACACTGCACATCTAAGCTCAGCAGCTGCTTCACAAAGTAACGGACAGACACACACAGGCACAAGTTTCAAATACTTATAATGAGCATTATTGTATTTTAAGGATTTCTAGATGAATAATACACTTCATTTGTTAGTGTAGTTCCGCAGTTTAAGAAAAAAATGTGATTGAAAGTTGATTAAAATACACACATCTGGTCCACAGCAGAAGATGTCTGATTGCTCTGAACATTTACAGTTGAGGTCAGAGTTTAAAATTAGTTTCCTTTCAAGGACACAGATATTACAAAATCCAAAGTAATTTAGTGAAAAACATGAAAAATTCATTTAAAGCTAAAAAGTTGTTTTCATTTGGTGTATTTCACAAAAAAATGGATTACATGTATCCTGAACATGTTTGTGTCAAATTTGTTTTCTTTCTAATTAAACGCGTCTAAGGCCAATTTCTTTGATATTTTAAAGTCCTATTTTATAATAATTTGTATTTATAAGCTTACAATTTTCTTCTTCTATGTGTTTTTTGGGCACATTGCAGTGTATGTGGGCGTGTTACCGCCACCTGTAGATCAGTGGAGGAGAACATTACAGTGAAAAGATAACCGAGGGCAAACATTCCAAAGCAAACCTTTAAGCAATGTCAAATATTAAAAAAATCTCTCTTGTTTTCAGCGTCTGTATGTTAAAAATTCATCTTTGTTATTGTTCTGGAGAAGTTGGCAGTCACTAATGTGGATTACGACATACAATAAAATGATAAATTACACCACTTCATCACAAAATAAGCTCTGAGATACATGAAACCAGAACTTGGGTTAATAGTAACACTTCAATATTTTAACCTACATCTAAGAAGGAAGTTGAAATCATATCTACCCAATGTGAAGTAAAGGTTCAAGGTTTCCTCTTTTTTTTTGCTTTTTACAAAAGCTCTTTGACAATAGACATAAAACAAAAGGAAATCAGAGACAAAAAAAAATGTTGCTTTGAGTTTTGTCTCAAACCCTGCCGGCTTGGTATCTGCTTCTGGCAGAGTGAGAATTTGATGGTCCCACACTCATTTTTCTCCTCCACACTTTTCTTTTTTTTTTCATTTTCATCCCAATTGCTTCCACTCCCTGTCCTATTGTTCCAGCGACGTGGCATGAACACAGCTTCCTGGATTCCCACTCAGCGAGGCGAAGGACAGCACTCCAACTCCTTGCCAAGACACCTTATCTGCGCCTGGCAGCCTGCAAACAGGATGGAGGGGTGAAGGTGAGGCGGGGTGGGGGTGCAGGGAGGGCTGGAGAGGGTAAAAGGGCTACAGGATGGGGAGAAAATAAGAGAGGAACTGGTGTAAGGTTGAGGAGGATGTGTAGGTGAAGAAATTTTGAAGTACTGTACACAGGAGGTCCGATTTGGATCAGCAGACTGACTTTGTAATGTTTAAATGTCCTCTTTTTGAGTTTGATTAAGAAAAAAAAATGTGACACACTATATTAGACTGTCATTGAATCAAATCTTAGAATAACTTCAAGTGTTGTCCTTGGTGTTTAACATGTCCGTCAACCTTTAATAAGTAGCATAGAATTAAAAAAAAAAGTTAAAAAGCAAATAAAGGACAGTCAGAAAACAAATTTTATGTTCCTCTACCACAGTTCTTGGGAAGAATAATAGAGGCTTAATACTCTTGAGTAGCATGTATTGACAAAAAAAAGCAAAGAGGATTGGACGGGAGTGCTGTCTGAGCGTCGACAGGATGGCCTGAGGGGTGCGAAGCCAAAAAGGCTGCAGTCTATTCTTTGACCGTTACAGTATTGTAAGTTGTTGGCTGTCTAAACGTCCTCTGGGTTCTGCATTGTTTCCACTTTTCTTTGAAAGGGTGAGCAAATGAAAATCTCATATATCCTCTGTCAGCATTGGTGGACAGATCTAAGGGCATCATCCTTCTGTTATATTTTTGTTTTGGCTGTTTCAAGGCCACATGGCTGCCAAGTGGTGACTTTTAAAAGGCAAATGTCTAATTAAAGGCACAAAACAAGGTCGTGTTTGGCAGACGGATGATTCGCTGGTTCCCTCTGTTTGAAACTGATAAGGGTGATTTATTTGACTTTCTAATTCTCTGCTGATGTCTTTCTGTTGTTTGTTTTGGTTTGTTTTGGCACTGAAGCATAACTTGACATTAAATTGATTTTTAGGTGTGAGCGAGATTGAAAGTTCACCCGTTTTGCTCCAGCTCAAACTTCACATTGATTAGTTGTTTGTGTCTGTTTGTGTGTGTGTGCACGTGTGAATGTGTGTGTGTGTGCATCTCTGTGTGTGCTACATCTTTATGTGTGTGCATGCTTGTGTGTGTGTGTGTACATGAGGAGAAGTCTCTAGGAAAGTAAGGGCTATAGGGAGGATATTTTTTTTTCTGTGGTTTTTGGGACAAAAAGTCAAAATCACAGAAAGCTGGCACAACTTGAGTCAGAATCAGCTGCAGCCTGCAGCCTCCTGAGCCCCTGGGTTTAGGCTCAGTGATGAAATATGGGGGCTGTCTATAGGTTGGAAGCTAAAATGTGCCATGTGTTTATGAATTTTTCAGAGTTCTCAGTGGACTGAAAACACGGAGCCAGCTTTCTACTGCTGATAAAATCACAGAGAGTCAATTTCTGTGTCTCTGATTTCAGAATTTCTATTCATTAGAGCAGCCTAAACTATCTAAAATTACCTGACATCCCTCACTAAATTACCAATTTTAGTTTAACTTTGCTTTGTTGTTGGGAGTGATTTCTACAATACTTTTCCATGACATCAGAGCAAATTGTTTCTTGCAACACACTCCCTTGCTTATTGCACAATATTGGAACATATATATCATGGAACATTGCCGTGTGGGGACATAAGGTTCTCATTTAGCAGACTGCACAATGTGGGAAATTGCTATTCTCATTTTGAACAGGTGCATGTCAACTCTGTAATAAAGAGATAAAAATAATAACCAATTCAAATCATAGCAACAAACACAGAAAATATGAACCTGGCTGAACCAGCATAGCATTCTAACTGCAATATTTTACAAAAGATAATAGTCATTGCATTCGGTGCTGACTGCTGGCAAAATGTGGGCTTTCTCTATTTGCTGTACATAATAATAAGGCAGAGTAAAAGGCTGTGATATCTTTTGACTGAGTCTGCTATTGTATATTTGAATATCAAGGGCAGAAACGCCATCAGAAGGCATTAAGATCGCCAATATTTCCCCAGTTACACTGTCACATCTATGATAATCATCCACCAACACTGACATGGACCACAAGATGCGGACAAAGAAATAAAATCAGTACATAATTTTTCTTTTTTTAAGAGAGAGGCGAAAAACAGAGGTTAAAAAAGGAGAGCCAATCAATAATAGAACTTTTATTTTCATCTCAATGGAGACTGAAATGATCGTTTGTTTGTTTCTCCCATGCACTGAATTACAGGAGTTAATGGGAACATTGAACTGCATGAAGTTAATTCACACTATAATGTTCAAAAATTACGGTTTCTGCATGCAACTACAGTTAAGAAAGCATAAGGAAATCAATCACAATTTTTTTTTGGTATATACTCATTTTGAGTATGTAAGAGAGTAAGTAAGTAAAAGGACAGATAAGAGTTTGAGAAGAAAGAAATGAAATTAAAAGTTTTAGAATCATTGAACTGCAGATTGCTGTGTTGAGCTTTTAGCCCTCAAATCCCAAAGTTTCACACCATCTGGAGTGCTTATGCATTGCAACATTTCTCAACACGCAGCATGAATCCCAGGAAATGACAACTACCAACCACAACTATGCAGCACATTTTTAGTAACATGCAGCTACCAGGTGCGTCCACTAGATGTCAGTCAAGTTCCTCCAATGCTCTGTATTTCAGAGGAAAATGGACTGGAGGGCTGAGGAGAAAAATTAAATGAATGCATATCATTGGGAACATTTGGGTAACACTATTTCCTTTTTCACTTTGGCTGTCTTTGATGTGATATGCAGATGGAGCGATGCACGGAGAGGTATGTTGCCAGCACATGGTGGTTCAATCACTTCAACAGATGCTACTTTCATTCCTTTCCTCACACATCTCTGCCATTCCGCGAAGCAGTCTAATTATGATATGTGTGTTATGTCTCACAAAGTAGCGTTCAAATAGGACACTGAGTTGTGATGGAAAAAGGAACAACATTTTGTCAAATCTGAGAAGGAGCCTTGTTTAGTTCATTAAAAAAAAATCCTGCTTAACCTACTATGATGTCTGTCAGCAGGGAGTGTGTAAGGTAGTGTGAATTCGAAACGGAGTAACATGTCTTTTTTTTTTTTTTTTTACACTTTTCTAGCTGAAACTTCAGCTGCTTTAAAGTCACTGATGCATGAATTTAAAGCTTCCAATGAAATTCAAGATAAAAATGTGATTGAACATAACGCTGCTAATAAAATATGTGGTATAAGGGGAGGGAATACAGTAAACTTACCCAGTTTATTACATGTTATAAAAGACATTAAGTACTTTTTCTCTAGTATTATTTTTAAGTCTGTGTTTTAATATGCAAATGATGCGGTATCTGTATTTATTGTATACATATTTTATGTAAATGTCCACAAAAGGAATCTGAACATTATGTAAAGCCAGGTTTAGAGTTCCAGTTTTCTAGTTTTTTTGATGTGTTAGAGGAAGTTTTGAGATACCTACCTGTTTTTAAAATAGTCGGTCACTCAATAAATCAGGAAATACTCTCAACAGCCATAAATAAAACCCTTTCTGCCTTTTTTTATATAAGAAAATGTTATATAATCGGGCTATGAATAGTATATGTGCATACTCGTCTATATAAAACCTATGGAACAGAAAGCAAAATGGACTTAGTAAATCATAAAATACTCTGAATGGCCATGAATTAAACCTGTATTTGGCTTTTTGTAAAACGTTTTGTCTGCTTCTTCTCATTTTTTCTGAGAAAACGTTATAAAATCAGACTATGAATGGTATATGGACAAACTAAAATTTATTGAATATCGGCCGAAATAAAATTGAAAAAGTCTGGTACAGATACATTTTACTGGAATAGGGATTTCTGGCACAGATATGAAAAAAATGCTTTAATCATTTTAAATTGTCTCATATTTTAAGGCAAAAAAAGGAAGAGGGAACATGTGTTACTACTAGAATACTAGAATTTCCTTGGTTAATTAGTTACACTACAGCAATTATTTTTAAGCTTCAATTTTTTTGGTATTTGATTTTAAAAAACCTTGTTCATACACGTACTGAGAAAAAATATTTGAAAAGTCTGCTTTTGTAAATAATGTGCTTCCATTTTTTTTTTCAAAAAGTAAAATTTATGCAATGAAATAAGTAAAAAACACCATTTACACTTCTTTTATCATTAAACACTCCAAAATCTGTGAAACTGAAAATATGTTCAAAAGTTTTCCTTCTCGGAACGAGGATTGACAGCCAAGCAAGTTGTAATACCACAGTTTGGTCTCAAAGGCCCTTAAAACCAAATTTTTTTTAGTGAACACAGAGAAACTTTCCACTCATATCAAATGTGTGAAAACAACCTCCTGGTGTCACCTTCTGCACATACATCACTCTACAATATGAAGCTTAAAAATCAAATGGTAGGAAGAAAAACATCGTGCTGGAGACTTAAAAGTACATTATGTTTTCTTTTTCCCTTTTTTCCCTTCTAGTCTCAAAGAAGACATGATATGGAAACAAACAGCCCAGACTCTTAAAACTAACCACTGTATTAAAATAACAACCTGTAACATTTCCCCTTAAAGCATATGTATTTTTTTTTATTCTCATTAAAATGTTTGATTGCTCACATTACTTTCGCTTTTACAGGAAAATCGAAATGGCCTCATGCAAACAATGAAAGTACAGTAAATTAGAGTAAAATATAGATTTATGAATATATGATGAAATAAAAATAGATTAAATTAATGATTAAATGATTTTAAAAAATTAAGAAAATCCTTCCAAATGAGACTCCCTGGTTTAACAATGATTATCATTAATCTGTTTCAATTTAGGAAAAAAAAAAAGCCAATAAAATGCTCTCTTATCAGACAGGATGCAGTAAAGATCAGAAAGTATTCGGTGTAATTGATGGGGTCACTTTGCCCCTCTTTCCTTCTTTCCTTCCTTCCTTCCTTCCTTCCTTCCTTCCTTCCTTCCTTCCTTCCTTTCTTCCTTCCTACCTTCCTTCCTTCCCTCCATCCTTCCTTCCTTCCTTCTCTCTTTCAGTCCTCCTTTCCTTCCTTCCTTCCTTCCTTCCTGCGTATCTCTTACCCTCTCACTCCATCTCTCAGTGGGACCTCGTGCAGACTCTACCCAAACATTGCTGTCTTGTTTAGGGCTGGGCGAGCTCTCTGTCTGACCACTCCTTGGGCATAATCGCCACAGAGTTCTCTCCAAATTGCAATTACTGATAAACACAGTTGGCTGATGGGGACAAGTGATTGTGCAGGGCCATGGCGGGCTGTATCTGGCATCAGCCTAATTGTCACAAACAATCTGCCTCATTTCTTTACCCTTGCTACCAGGGAGTGATTGCGCTGAGCACACTTGAGGGGCAAACCATTTATGAGTCTGCTCATTTGGGACCACTTTGAAGTGTTCACCAGTGTTTCTCAAGAAAAAAAAAAAAAAGAAAAAAAACGTTCCTCTCCTACGCAGTCTGTGTTTTAAAATTGTCCTCTAAACAGTTGTGTTAGTCTCTGGCGATAAACACCCTCTATTTAGAGTTATTTTGATTCGTCATCACAGATAGAAGAGGGGAAAATTTAGTGAGTATGATACAGAAAATGTAATGTTTGATGTTCTGTTTCTTAGAAAAAATCCCCCTGAGCTTTATTCTTTCACCATCTGTGGGTTAAATAAAGAAGAAAAAAAAAACATTTTGAACATTTTCTACATCCAAAATATTTTACATCCAAGACATTAGTATCATATTGTCTCACATTCCTAGAGGTAATGAATGATTTCACAGCTGCTGCCCGGTGAAACTGCAGCTTTCTAACATACGCTGCTCACCGTCCTGGATCAGGTACCTTCCTCGCTCTAACATTCATTGTCATTAGTCAAGAATTTTTTCCTACTCTCAGGCTAAACCATCAGCCTTCCTGTCCCAAGCCTGTTTTTCAGCCCTTGATCCTCCATTAAGAATTATCCTGCAGTCCTGCAGTTTCACGAGGCCTCGCTCTGCCCAGATGTGAATGTTAGCAAACGTGCGACGTGGGACTGATGTGCAGTTTTCAGATTCAATAAAAAGGAACACAGATCTCAGCATCTACATGTGTCTCTCCATGTATTTAATGCATTTAAGTGAGAAACAAGTTAAAGGAGCTCAAAGGGAGGAAGTTATGACCTTCTGTTCTTCGACCCCGGAGAAGCCCGAACCCTCCCTCAGCAGGAAATGACCCAACTCAAACAGGAAGTGCTGCAAGGTGACCAGTAGCAGTCTGCAGAGAGGTGGGCATGGTATGCTCTTACAGATGTGTGTGTTTCTGTGTCTGTGTGTGTGTGTGCGTGCGTGTCTGTGAGAGGCTTGTGTCGGCCTACCTCTGGTCGTGCTACTTCACCACTGTTTTAGCAGTTTGGGGCAGGAAACAGCTGTGGAGAGTGAGGCAGAGGTAAAAGTCTGCACACAGCCATTTGAGGGTTACAGTGTGCTGCCTGCCAATATCAATCAGGTCGCATGAAGCTGGGTTTTTACTGAGCTCGAAAACCACATAATGTTAGCACATTCTCACAGACGCAGGCGCCATCTCGCTGTCAATCATTCTGGATGATACATGGCCACCCTGATGAAGGTGGATCTCGCGATTATAGATTCAGTCCTGGGTTTTAAGGGTATTTTTATCTCAATAAGTGAAGATCTGGCAACTCTGCAAGTTTGCGAAAATTTTATGAGGTGATTTATGTGCATTTTCAAGATGAAATAGTCCAAACAAGCACCCAGACATCAAACAGATGAGAACCAAAAGTGTAATAAAGATAGATGAAGACTTGAGTGAAATGACGACAGAGGCAGTGGAATATTTAGAGCTTCAAGGCTCGCAATGAGGACGTGTCACTTTTCTGGGTAAATTAGTCACACCCCTCGCCCAACCGGCCACATCATCACAATTGACTGGGCTTCTCTGTGGCTTTTTACCCTAGACAGTTTACATGTCTTCCACTAATGAAAACCATGACGCTTAAAAAAACTGATGGATTGCAGTATGTGTGTGCATGTGAGCATACAGGATGTTGGCAGGACTGGTATTAAAAAAAATATGAAAAAAAGAGACACAGACGCTCCTCATTCACTCCTGAAGTGCAGCCTGAAGAAAGTCTTTATTTGGATTTGATGTTGCACTGAATCCACCTGCAGCTGCCAAAGCAGTGACATTCAGAGCACGTCAGTCTCAGCCGAGTCAGAAATATGAAATGGATGAAATGCCACAAGTATATCAAGCCTTTAGACAATTCAAGCATTGACACATGATGCAGTTAAGATTAAACAAACAAAAACAATGTCAAGCTAATTTGTTTTAATTTGAATTTGAGTTATTTAAGAGGGACATTGAGGAGAATGTAGGTTTGCATAAGTGTACATCTTGTTTTTTCCTTTAGTGTCAAAGATTTTGCTTAAATTTGTATGTAAGTCGAACGGATATATATTTTTTTAAAAAAGATTATAATGCCACGTGATGTTTCACAGCAGCTTTCTGCCACAGCCCGAAAAGCAATTAAATATGATGAGCCTCACAAAAGCTCTGTTTACCGCACTGTTTTTGCACTCAATGGCATTAAATTGTACATGAATTGCTACGACTTTTATTCTGCCAGCCACATTGTCTTCTTCTTTTGTGAATCTCTGGCTGAAGTAGAAGTGTCTTGTTAGCATGCTCAACAGTTTTTTTTTTTTTAATTATGTTTTGTTTTAAGCTCAGAAAGTAGTGTGAGACAAATGGCAGAAAAAAAAGGTGAAACTCCAAACCTTGCAAAGTTATGTTCAACCTGAAGGGCTGAGGGAGTCTGGCAGGAATTAGCAGGTAACAGGAGAACCCCCCTCGGGAAGAGCAGAGGGAGAGTTGCTGGGTGCACCAGTGAAAGATGCTGTCAGTCCCCACATCTATGACCTCCACATATTATTCCTCATACTACTCCACATAAACTAATGCAAGACCCCAGGAAAACAAAAGCCGAGTCCCAGAGGAGTCCCCCTCAAACCCCTGCCATAAACCAGCAAGGTAACAGCTCGATGGTAGACCTCCAGTAGCCTGATTAGTGGAGAGATGATACCCGCCACACTAGCACACATGGAGTTTATACCTCCACCATTTTGCCTAAAACA
>JAPZDV010000024.1:7422341-7432643 GCA_029814665.1 Acanthurus lineatus | reverse complement strand
CACTCTTGTTTGTCCAAAGGAAAGGACATTAGTGCTTAATAGCCGATAACAAACAGTTAATCTGTAGCACTTTCTTTATAATCATCTGACATTAACGGGAGGCAGCTGGTAGTGATATTTATAGAATGATCTGAAATTTCATTGTATCTGTTATCCAGCTGCTGAGAGTGCATCTGGCAAACAGCCTGCTATACCTTGGAAGCATGAGACTTTCTCTGTCTGTCTGTCTCTCTTTCCTAGCTCTGGCTCTCCCTGTCTCTCTTTCTCTCTCTCTCTATCTTTTGTTGTCTCTCAAATTTGTTTTAATTGAATATAAAAATGATAACAAGGTACAGCTTGGCGATGATAACTCACCTGTAGGTTCACCCTGGTTAAAGAGCATTAGCTGTATGATGGCTAACGTCTGGCTAACACTATGCTAATACTTTACCTGCTGCATTGGATGCTTTGTTGCATTGTTGATTTATTGATTTTCTGCAAAGTTTTTTGCATTTACATGAACCTCAATTTGATGTTACCATTAATGTTTTCAGTTTGTTCTATGTATGAATTTGATTTGTTACTTTTTCAGCAGGTCGGTTTTTGCTTCAGTGAGAACAAGTTAACTATGTTCTGACCATGTATGTCCTGTCCTCACAGCAGACACCCCAGAGGACCATTTTCAGTGCTCTGTGTTAAAGTTGTAAATTATATGACCAGTTTGGGGTCTGGTTTGGAAGTTCTCTTTTGGCTCTCTATCACATTTTTTTATGGAATACAGTTCCTCGAAACATAATTCAATGCAAAGGTAAAATCCCAAAACGTTAGAGCTATGGCAGACAGTTTAGCCTGGAATAGTTGATATGAGCAAAGTCTCACACACAGACACGAAGGAGCTCTGACTCTGATCTGAGATGGTCAAATCATTCCTTTTGTCCTCACATTGATATTCATTGTTAATGTCAAGTTAAAGTGCACGAAAGTTATATATTTATAAATATTATTTCCTTTTTATTAAGTGCAAATTACTTCACTTGAAACTTTTAAACTTTTTTTTATACTTTTCCAGATTTCATCATATCATCATTATTAGAAGTAGTATCAATAAGCAAACAACTCAAACAAACAAAAAATGCCTTCAGAATAACAGACAACCTTGGAGGGCTACATGGGCACTGTGAGGGTCAGAGGCATAAACTGGGTCATATATTAAGAGTATACCAACTTCTTCAGGCACCACTACACTACTGTCAGCACCATAAACAAAGCGAAGGTAAGACAAACATAAATACTTCCAAAGGGCTTGTATATTACACACTCACACGCACAATTTAGTTTGGCGTCCACCAGTATAAATAGATGATCCACTTTTGGATGTCACCTTACACAGTCGCGCTATTCTCTCCAACAGACACCAACCTATGCATGCGCACACAACGACACACAGATGCAAACATACCATACTAAGTGGTCTAATATTTACAGTCTGCCTGTCTTGTGAATTTGGCCAAGGAGATTTGTCTGAATACTCCTAAAGTCACGCTACGCCCAGATCTGTGGAATGCCACTCCCTCAGTTATGCCTCCCTCTTAATGAAATCATTACAGAGAACTGGAGTAAGATTAAGATAGCGACACATGAAAGAGACACAATCTATTGCGTAAACTTTGTGATAAAT
The DNA here is from genome assembly GCA_029814665.1 of Acanthurus lineatus. NCBI lineage: Eukaryota > Metazoa > Chordata > Actinopteri > Acanthuriformes > Acanthuridae > Acanthurus > Acanthurus lineatus. The sequence goes on along the minus strand of JAPZDV010000024.1, from coordinate 7,430,986 downwards.
TACTTTGTGGCATGTGCAATACTTCCACTTTATCTTTCATCGCTTATCTACCTTAATCCATTCACTGTATGAGTGCAGTAAATGTGTTGAAAGGATGTTTTATAGAAAATTTGATTATTTTGTTTGATACCCATTTATCTGCCGTTCCACTTGACCAGGAAAATGCCATGAGTGATCAGTATTTTAACTGTTACTACTTTACATGATATACACCTGTTTCAGTGACCATGCTGTTGACTACATCATCATATTTATAGAACTGTGCATTTACATTTAAATAGTCCACATGAGTAGTTCAGTGTGACATGCTGTGGGTTACATTTTTGGGTGTGTGCAAAGTGCGGTGCAGTTTCAGTGTTTTAGTTCAGTTTCAGTGTTCCTCTTTGATTTAATATGCCACCCACCTTTCTGACCACACGTCATAAAGATGGGTTAAAACGTACGCAGTAATCTGTCACGCTGTCAACACTTCCTTCTTTTCTTAATTGCACACTCCCCCCCTCATTCCTCAACACCCCTGATTCAGTGTAGACTCATCTGCAGAGGGCCGTGACAGAGCTTCCGAAGAATGTGTGTTAAATTTTCGAACACGTGGCCCTGTCTGACTGAGTTTGGTGTCAGTGTGGCACGTTCCAGCGAGGTGCACATTAGGACCTCGCTGGATCATGGTCTGTTTCTGTTGGAGCGCTGGGCCACATATTTCAGCCACATGTGTGTTTGAGACAGAAAGCCCAAATGAAACACACATTGGGACGCAGAAATGCTGCGTCTGCACTTGCATTCCTGGCAGCAGACTTACAGGGCTGACAAAGGGGTGATGACTGTCACGGCTGAAATGGTATTTTGGGAATTATTTGATGGACATTTCATTGTTATAGTTTTCATCTCCTTTATGGTGTGGAAACGTTTTCGAGCTCTGCTACTGTATCTGTTTTTTTCCACATCTTGCTGCAGTGACCATCTCTTATTGACAGAGGGCAGCAGTAAGCCATTATAAAACAAACATGCACTATTTTGGTCTCGGCCCAGAGCCACATGCCAAAGACAAGTTATGAACTTAAGTTGATCACACTCTGCCTAATTTGTCCAATTGAAGCTTGTTTGATTCATTGGTTAAAAAGTGTCTGTCTGAGGAGAGCCAAACCACCATTTGCTCCAACTCCAAGGCATATTTGAAAGTCTGCCAGTCATATTTGGGGTTGCATGCACATAACTGCACTGTGAGAATGTCAGTTTGGATAGTTAGCTTTGAGCAATAAACAAACATGTTGGTTGAGACATCTTGACATTGTGCAACAAAGTGGATGACAAGGGGAGTAACAGGGGTTAAAAGACACCATCAGCCTTTATCATGACAAGTTTTCCTCTCAAATCCACAGGATTTTTGTGTTGGCCTCTTGAGACCGTTTTATTACTGCAGTCTGCCATATAAGAAAATCTAATGGTCCTTATGTTCCCTGCTTAAGAGTTTACATCACCCTATACACTCAATATGTGAAACACAATCTCATGTATGACAGGTTGTAAAGGCCTGCAAAGGTTCATGTGTCCTCACAGAATATTTTTTAATCACAGCTTGAGTCAGCTTCAGTCTTGAAATCTGGCAGTGTTGGTAAACGCCAGATGGGATGGTCCATTGAGTCAGCCACAAGGCCACAACCAGCAACGTGGGGAAAACTGTGGGAAAATAAATAAATAAAGACTTTCTGGCAGCATCCTGCTTCATGTTGGAACAATCTATCATATTGAGAATTACAAGGTCCCAAAAAAGTCAATAGGCTACTTACACTGCAAAGCAGGTGCACAAAATAGTACAGACCACTGTTATCTCACTCTAACCCTTTCAGGTGCATTAATGTGATGTCAGGTCAAGTAAAAATAAACTAAATCAAGATAGAAAGTACAACATTTGAATTTAAATTCAAACAAAATTGATCAAGGACCAAAGAATTATGAAGGTGGTTTGTAAAAGGTCCACGTTCTGATGCTGAAAAAATGCTTAAACGCGTTTTTTATTCAAAAATATCATCACCTACGCTAGTGACACTGTAACTTCTGTTAGTCAACGCCAAATGAAGAGGAGGAAGAAAGAGTCCAGACAGAAAAGCAACAGAACGGTTTCTGTAAAGATCTGAGGCAAAAGCAGGAGGCCGCTGTTGAGGACGTGCAACATTACAACCTCCAGGCAGATGATACCGGTGGGGGGTTAAACCCCTTTAAGACTTCTTATTGTTTAAATACTCCCTCTGCTTCCGAATTAACATCTAACGTTACTGTTTAGCTTTTATGTTTTAAATGGCTTGATAGTTCTCTTATGCAGCTCCTAAGCTGAGGAAAAATGGGGCCAGTTCCGGTAGAAACTGCTTAAAAACATCTAACCTGAGCTGCTTCACCTAAAAGTTGATTGATGTGTGACATTTATTCAAACACTAGTGCTGCTAAGAGTTAAAAAAAAAAAAAATTCCACTCTAGCTTAAAGAGTTGTTTCATTTTACTCAAACTGAGACGAACATGAGACAGTTTGTGTGTGGATCTTAACTGAACTCAGCTGGGTAAAACTGAGCATTATTATTGTTATTTCTTGTCAGTTTTCTTTTTTTTCATTAAATCAGAACAAAAATCCAATAAATCAGCCGCTGTTAAGTTAAGTATAAGGTATCTTCTGCAGGATCACTGTAACAACAGTCCGCTGTGACCTGGTGGAAAACTGTGATCTATCAGTGATGCATTCTGAGTGCGTGTCTCTGACCTGTTATGTGACTCACAATATTTCTTAACAAGTGTTTTCATAAGGGTTTTTACCTCCCTTCTGCAGAGGAGAGCAGTGGACTTCTCAGCAGAGTGAGATGGATGCCATGGTGCCTGTTGGGTAGGACGGAGGGGAGGGTGGAACATTAAAATACTAAAGAGTACTGACTGTACTTGTTGGCGTCTCCCAAGGCCCCATCAAGGGCCCGCTCTTGCTTGTCTTCATAAACAGAGGTTACTCGGGTACAAAGAGGGGGTGGGGGGGAGGTTCATTCCTGCAAGGGTTCATGTACTCGAGCTTGGCATTTTTCATATTTACATTGCTTGATAGTCTCAGTAGATCTGTTTATGATATTTTCCCCCTCACTGTTTGTTTGTAGTTCTTTCTTCTCAACTAATGCTCTCCTCCATCTCCCTCCCTCTTTCGCCCTCTCTTTTTATCTCTTTTGTCAGCATGATATCCTGCATCGTGGGTCTCTAAATCAAACTTTTTTAAAATCGTACTTCTCATTAAACTGCTTAAATGAGGCCAGTAAAGGAAAAGTATCTGCAACAAAAAAAAAATGGATAGGCGATTTGTTTTGACAGCAATTAAGGGATTTGAATAAAGCGTAGTTGGTTTTTGTGCCTGTGAGATGAACAGAGACAAAACCCAGATTGTGTGTGATTTCAGTCTTTTACCAGAAAGCCTGTTAAAAGAAAAAAAAGATAGGTCACAATATATCGAAGCAGATCTATTTCCACTGCACCCGGGTTTACTTTTAACTGTTTCAGCCCGTCTGTCCCACACCTGGTCGCTGAGCGTGGCACTGAACAGAGCACGCTCTGTTCTGCTTCTAGACAAATCTGCCGAGCCAAATGGAAAATAAATCAGCTCCACATTCATTAAACAAAAAAGCTGTGGGCAGATTTATTTCATTATTGGGTCTCTCATTTTTAGCATCCGCTTAGTTTTTTCCCCTCCACCTTCTACTTCTTCTTTTTTTTTCCGCTCACATTGGGCAATTTAACTCGAAGGTAATGCCCCATCTTATTCCTTTCAGCGCGGAGCACAGGGCCTCAGTCATGCCTCTCCCGTGGATCCTCTTCAAAGGGAACACGCATATTGGTTTTATGTATCCACTTCTTTGCTATCTCTTGGGCTGCGGTTAGTGAGGTGCTGTGAAAAATGCTGGCCCAGCCACCTAAATTGCTGCATAATAACCCAGTGAAATGTCCCCTACCAGGGGAGCCGGCGCTTGCTGAAACAACACAGACAAACCTGCACAAATACTCTGATCTGTTTATGGAGAGGCAAAGCCCTCATGGAAATAATCAGCCTATAAGGGTCAGATATTTCAAAGTGCATTATCTGTTTTCCCTCTTTACCCTCACTTATGGTCTTTGATACAATTCCCATACCCTATCCCCCAGTGGCAGCAGTTCTCTATGATAAAATCCATCCCTCATTATTTTCTCTCTCTCTCTCTCTCTCTCTCCCTCTCTCCGTCTGTGTCTCACTGGCACACAGAGCAACGATAAAAGTGTTGATTTGTTATCGTTCTGACTTTGCAATGCTGTTGCACGTTGAGGTCCCCGAGTAGAACAACTGTGAAACCACAAGGCCCAATTCTGACATTCTTGTGAAAATAAGCATGGAGGTTTTGTCAGTTTCATTTGAAACCATGCAAGATTGTGTTGATTCTGATTTTCACTCCCTTTCCTTTCTGAAACTGTGCTGCAGAACTCTCAGATAATTAAGCCACGAAAAGCAACATTTCAGAAAAACAAATAGTGGTTGTAGCTCAGCTTATTATTTTCACTAGAACATGACTGAGGCCCTTTTTGGGAAGGATCACCTGTTTGACACAAATCTGCCGGCCTTGTCTGTGCGTCCTCAGCTGCTGACAGTACAACTCACTTTGAGCCACTATCAGCTTCATCCTCCCAGCATCCTCTGAGGAAGGAAGCAGGGTAGGCTGCATTAGTGCCCCACAAGCTTTGCACCGCCATCTCCTGCAGGGACACGGGTTATTTTTGGACCGAGGGCGGATCGCGTTACGACTACGAGAAGACCCCTCAGACAGGAAATCACCCAGCACGCCACCCGGCAGCTCTTGCATTCTTGGCCCTCAGCCGGACTGGCTGAACGCTGATTGGTGATTCAGCTCCATATGCAGACGGTGATCAGAGAGAGGAAAGCCCAGCAGAACAAGAGAGCCATCTTCTCTTCAACTCCAGATGACCCCTTCCTCACTGAAAACCCTGCACAGAAAACCCATCAGCCCTGCGAGACACATATGGTACCACACCCAGAGCGCTCGGGCACACAGTAATCTGCAGTGTTTGTGCAAGATATTGTGGGTATATTTTAATATAGAGATTGTTATAGATTATCATGCCTAAGGTTTAACATACATAACTGAAACCAGGATGATATTATGCTACTCTCTCAGAAACATTGCCATCTTTTATTTTTTATACCAATAGGTACTCTAACTATTCAACCATTTGGCTGGTCAAAGTGACAGAGGGAAATACTAACATAGACTTAGCTATCAGTTTTCTGCTAAGTAAATCTTGGATGCATCTATTACAACATAAGCATCAAAAGTATGTCATTAACAGTCTCCTTCAATGAGGAAGGCTAATGTCTGCACAAACTACGGCTCAATCCTGCCACAGTCTCATACGGGTAGAAAGGAAGATTAAGCCGAGGCTTCTACATGACTGAAATATTTCCTGGATCATTACCATACACCAGCAAGACACTGCATAATGTAGTCATGTGTTGTGCTATTTGTTTCATATGAACATTCCTGGGGTTAACTGAGAGCCCACACAGTTATTATGTGGGAAATATCAAAGGCTGTGTGGCCACCATGGCTGAGCGTGGGAGGTTTGTGACATACCCCCGAAATTCTCTCCATCTGCCCACCGAAAACATGCATGCAGCGTATTTTTGTGTCTGTTATGGTGATGACAAGGGGAGCTATGCTGTATCTAAGAAAGTTGTTTTTGCCGTTTTGTCATGGACTTCCACCTAATTTCAATGACTTTTCATCACACAAACACCTCCCACGAGAAAAACCTCAATAAGGCAATTTGAAATTTGAACAACATGTTGAGTTTAAAAAAAAATTGGTTGTTTTTCAAATACAAATTAACAAAAGATGGATATTATTAAATCAAACTGTGCCAAGTTAAATCAATTTTGAGTATGGTGTGTGTGTGTGTTTCTTTCTCAGAAAATGAGAAACTATTAATGATTTTTCTTGATACAAATCAGCTGTATTGACTCTGAGTGGCTTTCAGAGGTTTGTCTGTGTACCTCTGTTCCTTTTTCTTTTTCCTCATAAGAAGGAATGTGTGCCAGTTCCTGGTTTATTGGTGTTCACATCAGTTTGACCTCAGGGTGCAAAGGGCTGTTGCTTCACCGTTACTTCACCAGCTCAGGTTACACACCACCAATTCAAGGGAGGTAACCGCTGCCTGAAACAGGCCAGCTCTCTCTCACATGCAAATTAAGAAATGCATCAAATCTGCACGACACTGTGAAGCATTTGGCATCCATTATGGATTGTTATGTATGGGCAAATAAAACTTTAAATGGATCCCAAATGCACTTTTCACTCAAGACACCCAATCACTCCTTTCACACACACACACACACATCCATAAACTCTTTTAGTCTGTAGCTGCCTTTTAAAGTAATAAATTGTTTAGTTTGACTTTGACAAAGATATCTAATATTTGTCTTGTCAGCTTGCATTTGATGCTGGCTTAAACATAGAAATAGGCATGATCACTTCTTATTGGTTATAGCACAGAGGAATATATGACAATATAATGAATTCTCTAAATGTGCACATCTTTGTACATACTGTATACAGGCCTGAAAAGTGGAATCCACAGACAGATATCCTGTGGTTTCAAGTTTCAGCTCAGGAACAGGGATTGTTGGCCTTTGCAAGACTTTGAATGTTACTGACGCCTATATTACTTAATATTTATGGGTCAGGTTTCTGATCCTAGCAAAAAAACGCCCTCCTTGACCACTTCAATGTACCTCTCAAAAGATTTGCACAAGGTATTGAAGCACAGCCTCCTTTAGTGTCCATTAGTCCAACAAGTAAGATAATGGGTGCAGAGAGATGGGAACAATTGTGTGGGGGATAATATATAAATCTAAATGTGTCATTCATCTTGTTCAAGTAGAAAATAGCCTCACATCTTAGTTCTTATCTACAAGCATTGAAGGACATACTGATATCCATCCACTCTGTGCAAAGGGCAGCAGCCGAGGATGCTAGAAAACAGCACAGAAGCTAACTATAAATAAAAGGATTAAAGGTGAACTTCTCTCCCATACAACCTTGGTAAAGTACATTCATTGGTTGGAAGGTATAGAGAGAGTGAGGAAGAAGGAGTAGACCGTCTCCTGCTCTTTCATCATTTCTCCACTCCCTCCACACGGCTGCTGCACCAGAACCCACCTTCATTAAAACTCACTAGAGGGTTATGAATGGGCCTGTCTGGGCCGCTGCACAGCCTTGAAAGCCCAGCTGGTTCCTATTACAGACTCTCACCATGCGCTTGTGTGAATGTGTGTGTGTGCGTGTGTGAGTGTGTGTGTGTGTGTAGGTGTGGGTGAGATAAAGAGAACGAAAGAGAGCCCAGTCATCTCACACTGAGGGGTAACAGGTTCTGGTTAATCCCTGGCAGGTAGCTCTGATGAGACCCAGAATTCAGGTGCTGCCAGAACAGAGCAGAGGTGGAGGTGGAGGTGGGGGAGGGATGGGGGCAGCGACTGTCTGTGGGTGAAGTGGAGGTGGAGAAAAGAGACGTGACCTTCGTTTTCAGGCCTTATAGAGTGTCCATCCAAAACCTCCAAAAGCTCTTATCTCCCTTTCTCCCCCCAATCCCATCCTCCCCACTTCCTCATCTTCCTCCCGCTTCCACTCTTCCCCTCCTTCGACTTAAACTTTCAACACCCGAGTCACATCACTTGCCTCTTTCACTTGCCTCTCCACTCTCCTCCTTTCACCTGCCTGCCCCTTTGTAATTTAAAGTGATAAATAAAAAGAAAGTGTTGTCCCCTTCTTTCTGTCTTTTTTTTTTTTGGGTCAGGCATTATTTTCCTGGCTGTGATCCCAACATGAGGATGGGATATCGGGCCCCACGCCAGACTTTTTGGGCCCATTTTTATGAAAGTGTATAAATCTGAGTGAGCCACAGAGGGGAGGTATATACGCTCAGTCTCATGGCCTTTTGTTCTCAGGCTGGTCTCTTATTGCAGGGGGCAAGGGAAGGGGAGAGAGGGGGGAGTGGGTGAGGGCTGAAATTAAACTGTTCAAATGAAAAAGCCCATGATACAGTAGCTTCATGTATCACCTAAACAAGGGCAGACTTCATGCACGTCTGAGTCTCAGTGGTCGATTTGTTAAGGAGAATAATGAGAGTTACATGATTACTGTGATTATAGAACATAATTACGACATTAATCTGTGTTATCCCATCATCTTTGAGTTATTTTTATTCATGGGCTTTAACGCTTTAGCCCACATGAAGAGAGCCCTTTATGTAAAAGAAAAAGAAAAAAAAGCAGCACGGCTGTTTTTTAAAAAAAAAAAAAGTCTCAGCGACGTTTTAAAACGCGCTGCTGAGTGTCAGTCAGTCTGCTGTGACTGACAGATGTTAGACAGCAGTGCATCACTGCGGCCGCGGTGACAGCGGAGATGCAGACATGAAAGGGCACGTCTTTATTTATGATAGCACTTTGTTTGTTGGACAATGTGGTTTAAATTGAGTCCACTCACACTAACGGGGGGGGGGCCGCGGGGGGCGGGGGGGGGGGGGGGGCGGGGGGGGGGGGGGGGGGGGGGGGGGGGGGGGGGGGGGGGGGGGGGGGGGGGGGG
>JAPZDV010000024.1:7409458-7422241 GCA_029814665.1 Acanthurus lineatus | reverse complement strand
TGGCAAATTTGTTTTTAATTTCTTCCAACCACCCACACCCCCCCCCCCCCCCCCCCCCCCATCCCCAGTTTGTATTCCCAGGCTTGTGTAAATCGCCTCACTTGCGTCGAGGTTTATACATTCTCATGCCCCCTTGCAAACACCGGCCCTTCGGCTCCCACCCCCCTACAAACATTTTTTTTTCCCCTCCTTTCTTTCTCTCTCTCTTCTTCCCATCACTAACACCCTCATTCACAATAGTAACTTTAACGCCCCCCCCCAAAAGCCTTCAAAACAATCTTAAACTGCTGCACAGTGCAACACATGTGCTTCCAATTAGGTTTTCTTTTGTGAAAAAGTGGGGCTCCTCAGACCACCGCCTCCTGCTTTGTATTCACACACCCCCACTTTAGTTCACATGAACACATAATTGTACAAAACATTAGGAGATCCCTCCTAATATTGCCTTACTCCCCCCCTCTTGGCACAGTGCAAATTTTAGTCTGTAATGACATTTTTACTGCCTCCCTCCCATTGAATGTTTAAAGAGTGGTGATAGTTTCATTGCATAAACTGAATCAGTTTGTTTGTAAGGGGACGGTTTTAGATGTGAGTTCAAATGAGGGAATGCAGATCTGTGCAATGTGTAAATACAGTTTGAAAAATCTCTGTATGTCATGTCATACACCGCTGACTCACAGCATCATCCGGACTCACAGCAGAGCGAAAAACATAACTAGACATGCAAATAATTGCTCTATTAATTAAATCCCCTGTAGTCACTTCTTATACCAGAGTCACTATTGTTTTTTCCCTTAGCAGTAGTTATTGTAATGCACCCTGTTGAGAGACTACTAAATGTTAAGTGAATCACCAATTTTGTGAAGTTCCAGTTGTGACCACTAGAGGAGCCCCTTTGACACTTCAACACCCACAGTCTGCTCACAGACAAACAGTCAAACCAGTCGCAGGTGTTGTCGTCCAAAGAGTCTTTTTTGTTTGTCACACTTGTGTATAATCATTGCAATCAACTTTGAAATCATCTTTAAACCACTAATGGTTAATGTGGTCTCCTCCAGTCGTCAAACAGCTGGCCAGTGTTGGGGTCTTTCATCACACATCAGTCAATATTAGTCTGTGCATACAACTTTCATACAAAGGGTGACACTGTGGATGTGCACACAAACACAAACACACAGAGACACACACACTTTAGTTTATTGTTTAGCAGTGACTCACATAGCAGCATTGTTTAAGTGTAGTTGTTTTCTAGGCCGCTGCTGCGGTTTGTGATTGAAATTACTGTTGCCAAGGAAACGCTCTAATTTGGCTTCATCGTAGACATTGTGGTTTGAGCAACAGGTGCCTGTTATTTTTGGTTTCTTTGTTGCACGGTGCTGTGTTAAAGTACCTTTTGTTTATGTGTGTATGGGTGCGTGAGTGTGTCTGCAAAGGGTGTATGCGCGCAGGTTTGTGTGCTGATGTGTGTCCTACCATGCTACGTTTGCATCTTCAGAGGGACAGAAATACACAGCCGCAAGCTGAGACAAGCAGGAGCAAATAAGGCTCTGAGCTCCACACCCATGGGATCCATAGCATTTGTTTACCAACCCCGCTTGAAGGTGTGAGATTTAAAAAAAGGGTTCTTTAAAAACCTCTTTTTTTGATTCGCATAAGCAAATCAGACAAGAGTGGAAAAAAAAATCAGGTTACCAAAGTTGTCATGTGCTCTGAATCAACTGTCACTCAAGTTGACCTTTCAAATGTTCCATTCCTCTGTTTTACTTAGCTGTCACACGAGGGTTCGACCTCACAGGTAGATAGCGTCTGGTTAGACTTCACACCAACCCCCTATCTGTGTTATGAAACCGAGAGCAGACCATGCTTGCTATAGATTCAAATAACAGATCTTCCAATTTTGCAGTCATGTCAAAATCCAGTGTTTGCATCTTGTTTTGAAATATAACTGATAATTTGATCTTCCACGCATCTGCTGACTGTGTGCTGAAAGTTTCCTACTGCAGACCGTGTTAAGCCTACAGAGGAACACGTTTTAGTCACCTGGGTCAAAGGGCAAATTTGATTAGAAGTAGGCGTGCTTTTTAAAAGGTTGTGATATCTAAGCAATATACCATGCACACGTCCCTTTTTATTTGCATATCACGTTATTACTCAAGCACTAAGAAAAGAACCGCTTATTTAAATATAACCCCTCACATGAAGTTTAAATATTTACATCCCAAGTCTCAATTAGCATTATAATGCTTAAAGTAATGAACATGGCCTAGTAGGCAAAGCAAAATAATTTGTGCAGAACTTCTTTACACAGAGGCAATTTATACCTCTTACAGAAGGTGAAGGCATGTGTTACAACAGCATTTTGAAAACAACAAAAAAGCAAAAAAGAAGGTTAAAACAGGATGATATTATAATAAAGATCAAATTAAATACAAGCCAACTAACTAACAACTAATTACATGGTGCAGTTATGCTTTAAGTAATGCAAGTTGTCCCAAATTCAATAAATTTGCTGAAAAGTACAAGCTACGAATTAATCATTCAAATGTAAAGTAGACCAACATAGTTTTTTATTTGTTTTTGACCTCAGGAAGGATCAGGCAAGATAATCAGGAAGTTGGCTCCATCTGCATGTAGCGTACTAGCTAGCAGTGTTTGACTCTACCTCAATGCATCAGCTAATGGCTTTCTAAGGACCAAAGGGACCCACTGAGTTTATTCTTCCAGTATATCAGACAGTCCTGCACAGTCCAGCCAGTTTATTCTGACAAAGACACACGCAAAAATAATCTTAAAAGTATGTGGACAGTGGTTCTAATGGTTGCTTGGCTAAGGGAGGCTAATGAGTTTTGCACAGCTCAAAATTTCAGCCATCCGCATCAAAGACGACTGCAGACAGCGGCTGTGCAGAATTTCCACCACAGAGCTGTCTGCACGGTGCTTCAGTCCGAGGTTTAAAAGTGCTGAGAGCTTAGTAAAATACTCTGATATTAACAAGGTCGAAGAAAAATCTTCAATCATCTCGAAGCAATTCAACCTTCTGGGAAAAGCAGGAAACTTAAAAACCAGAGGAAGCAAAGGGGTCCACTCGGTCATGTTTGCCACACAGCCAGAGAGGTGCTTCAGGGGCACACACACACACACGCACACACAGACTAATAGATGCACCCTGGCATACACACACACACATACACACACACACAGATATACCTCACTCTTACTGCTCCCTTTGCACATTCAAGGCATTCAGTGATAAATGTCTCGCAAACAGGGGGCTCTTTTGACCTCAGCCACTGTATCCACCCACCACGGGCCCTGAGGAGACCACCTCCCTTTGACCTCCTGCCTGGTTGATCTGTGTTTGAGAGAGAGAGACGGAGTGAGGAGGGGGGAAAAAGTTCTCTCGCCCTGTGACCTCTCTCCAGGCCCTGAGCAGGGAGTGGGGCTGAGACCATCGCGCCACATGAGGTTCCGCCGCGTGGTGCTTTTCCTCCTCTGTTATTCCAACTCTCTGGTTACAGTCCTAAACCCAAGGGGGTCTTTAACAAGGGGCCTTGGGATCACAGGCTTGACTGTTAACAGCTCCAAGGTGAAAGGCCTCGGACGCTGCCCTAAGCCCTCCGTGTCACATACTCCCCTGGCTTAGCAAACTCCTTGGAGACCTCGGTCCGCTGCTCCTCAGGGTTCTCTTGTTGGTGAGCATCATAGTTCGTTCATAGCATATAAATAACTTTCTTCTTGTGCACATTGCAAACCTGGCATTTGTCAACATATAATTGGACAGATTAATTATTTTGAATGCACAGTTAATTCAATATCTTTCTGTCTCTGATAATTAAGACTGACCTGTATGTCTGAGGGGAGCCATCAGCTGTGTTTACTTGATTCTGACATGTCATGTAAGTTACCCAACCGCCGTAAATATTGTTTCCCCCTCACAAAATGATGGATTGCAGAAGAGAAAGTGAACTTCTAATCATTCAAATACATGCATGCTTGTCAACTAAATATTCAGCTTTTGTTTCAGCCCTTTTCCTGACCCGACAATTTATCTTTTTGACAGTGTGTCAGTGATCAGCTCAGGGAAATTTCCATTATCTCTGCAACTATTATCTGCTTATGTACCACATTTAAACCTGTCTAAATCAATCCACACGTGGTAATTGACGTGTGATCTGTTGGGAGCCTGGAGACCCTTTGCTCTTTTTGACAAAATTACACTTGTCATTTTCTATCTGAAGGCTTGGGACTCAGGATAACAGTTGTCTTTTCTCACACGTGTGTTATATTTTGGCTTCAGCTCCTCAGCTCGCTCTTCTTCAGTAATTACAACACTTTTAAGGATGTGCACTATTTATTCAGAAAAAAAAAAATCTTGTTGGAAAACTTTCAGAGTAGAGTTGGAATCCTAAAAAAGTAAAATAGTTCTTTTATAGTCGACAGTAATAGAAAAACATACAGGACGTGAAAACCAATTATTCCCATCAATAAGCGATCGTATTAAGCCAAGCAACAGAGCGTCACTATGGATACTGTTGACTTAGCAATGTGAAATCTAGCCACAGGTTTCCGTGCCCGTTCAAACCTCACACTTCTCACAGTTGAATGTGCCCTCATTTACGTCTCAAGTGTGATACCACAAAAAAAATTTTTTTTTAAACTCTTCTGACTCAACCTGTACAAAACAGCATTGGCAGATGGCACATGGTGATAATAATCATACTGTTGTGTCTGGCCCTGCTGAGGATTTCCTTTGGGAAGTGTCTGGCTGCAGTTGTGATGATGCTACAGTGAAAACTGGGTGGAGGTCCGGTGCTTTACAGCTTAACAAGCTGCTATAAGTATAGAGCCTGATGACCCCCTTTCCTTCAGACGCACGCATATATGCACATACACACAGCCAGTTGAATGAGTGATGCCCCATGTGTGCACTTTCTTAAGCACAGGATGTAATGTGCATTTCAGCAGCTTTTCTAAACATGTTTCACAAATTCAAAATCTGAATTTTTTCTTGTCCTCAATAATAACCACATCAGTCTTTTTAATGCAACATAGTCAGATCCAGTCCTTTTACGATCTCTTCAGTAGAAAAGCTCTGTTGTCTTACTGAAAGTTTTTTCTTTTTGTTTCCCAACAACAATGGAGTCTTGAATCATCAAGCACTTCAGTCTTGTTTTGCAAACCACTTGCTTGTGTCTCCCATGACCCTTAACATTCTACTATCTCACTCATACAGACATATCACACCTACGCTAGTCAGCCAGCGGCCTTGCTCCCCTATTGTCTCCCATCCTTGCAGTCGTGACCCTAAACACGCCGCTGCAGGGGTTCGTTCCTATTCATAATAGGGGGGTTTCCCTCCTCTTGTATTGTTGCTGTTTGCCAGCACTTCCTCCTTTCATTCACTGACCTCTTCTCTACTTCCTGTTTGTGTGGTGGACCAGTGTTCATCCCGAGGGTAGTTTGGTAAATCGACTTAATTATTCCGGGTATAAGGGAGCGGTTGTGACAGACCGGAGTGAAGGAAATCTGAGTCATGTCTGAATCCCCTTTCATGATTCCCAGTTTGGTTATATTATCCCACTGGAGCCATTTAAAGTATTTTACATTATATTACATTCATGTGAAGGATAAAGTTATCCAAACTGTATTCATTTTTATTCATTCTTTTTTTGGCATTTATATATTTTGGTTACAGCTTGGAGTTCTGCATCTCACTCAAGGGTTCTTCAAAACATTGACACTCAGAGGTCAAGAAGGGCTTTCCGTTGCAGTTAAAAAGGGAAAACACATGCTCTTTGACATCTTTTTAATAACAAACCTAAGCTATTTTTTACTAACAAATGAATGTAGGATTAAAATAAAAAAACTTTGAAAATTCTGTCACTTTTTTCAAAATAGTAATTGTTTAACTTCTTATCATACTCTATACAAAAAACTAAAGCATCACTGTCAGTGAGGTTGTTTACAAGTTCTTTATATTCAATCTGTCAATAAATCTTGGGAAAATACATTAACCATCTCTTATATTTGTCATTTAAAGCAATATTTAATAGTGTCATTAATAAGAAGCTAATATCGTGCCATCAACACATCCCTTATTATGGAAAACAGATATAATCCACTGACCTTTATTGAAAATGGCTTCCATTCTACCTCTTGCAGGCTTAAAATTTCAAAACTGAAAGTCCTCTTTATTAAAGTATTATCACTGTTGTTTGAATCAAAAATGGGAGCAACAAATGCTGATGCTAACTTTATGCTTTTGCATGTTGCTTATATGAAAATCATCTTTTCACATTCTTCTGACTAACTTTTCTGCAACTTTTCCAAGCCACCAAAGACCCATTATTTATCAATTTATAAAGATCCAGGCGGGTGGCGTTCAGTCGCCTCTGATTGCAGAACAGTCTGTGAGTTCCACTTCAGATCTCTTGTCCCAAGAGAGACCTTTTTATAGTTTAACAGGAACCAACCCTCCCATGTGGCTTCTACTCATCTGTGCGAATGACATAGTTTTCTTTATAATTTATCTCTGTTATTTTTCTCCTCTGTTTTATTTTTCCTCACGCAAAGTAATCAGCAGTCACAAGAGAGAAGTGGGTATTTATTTTGTGGTGATGGTGAGGCAACGGGTTAAAAACTGGAACACAATGATACTTTATAGCTTAAACTTCAAATTACAATCACATTTATATACAGTTTTGCCAGTTTGGTGCCAGTCTTTTGTTTTTCAGTGACTGGCCTCAAGTGTTTGGATGAGCAATTGAAAATAAACAATGCAGTTGACACTGCAATTCAATATGAAACAATCTTGGCACAACAATGATCTGGAGCATGGGCAATACTGGGCAATAATGACTGACTATTGATGCATACTTCACTTTGTTGCCCAGACGTTGTTCAAAACTATGGCAGGAAATGATGTAAATGGTGACCTGGAGAGGCAAAAACATTGTACAAAGGGAGTCTCATGAGAGTCTGGCTGACAATGGATCAAAATGAGAGCAGAAACAATGGAATACGAGTTACTGACAACATTCACAGCCTCGACCAGATGCTAGTGTGAGAAAAAAAAAACCTCTGCAGTTTGATTATTTGGACCTTTGAGCTGTTGGAGCCAAGGCTACGGCCCACCTGGATGTTACAAAGCCTCATCATACAGAGATGGGAGGCTGAACTCTAACTTATGAGCTCTTATCTCATTCCGACATCTGTTTGCACTAGGTCTTCCAGATGTTTCCTGCTTGGCTTCTGCTGATTCTTAGCCGAGTCAAGGGCCTGTGCACTTGCCTGTCCTCCCAGCACAGTGCTGGTGCGAGACCGTTGGGTCCCATCAAATGTGTTTACCTAAGGCCCCACGCTGATAGCAACTTGGCGACAAGGCTAAATCATATTCCAAATGTAATCATCTGTTTGAGGGAGAGGCGAGTTATTTTTGATACAGGGCAAGTACTTTGGCCTTCAAGAGGCACAGATGGGAGGGTTTTTATCGAGTGCTTTCTTATCCTAAGGACATTATGCAACTGTACTCTTTATATCTGCTGCACTAAGGTACAGCTAAAATAGTCAATCAAATGTGATAATCAGCTAGCTGCAGTTTAGTCAGTCAGGCCTACGTGACTCCATCCACTGCTTCAGTACCTAATTATGTCCTTTGTTTTATTTAAGAGTTAGTTTGGAAGACAGCCAGAGTCACTTCTCTACTAAATGCATTTCCAGACCAAAATATGAACAATAACTCTATAATATAATATTTGATAAGCATTCTTTAGTCTAGACACGTACACGGGCTTGTTACTATGAGTCACTGTAGAATAAAGTCTCTGGCATCTTAGTTAGATGAGTGTGTGGAGAAACTGGACATGCTCTGTTGATTAAAGACAGCGAGAATGAAACTGTGTCAAGTGAGATTGATTGCCAAGAATCAGCTTAAGAATTCTGATCATGAATTTGAATTAATGAGGGGATTTGCGGCGACAACTAAAATCGAGACTTTTATATTGATGACGGATCATGTGATTGTATGTGAAAGCAGTTGCTCCTAATGGCACTGTTTTCGAATGCAGTTGGCGGCAATGTAGCACTCAGAATGCTACTTTGCAAAATACCAAACCAGCCAACAGACAAATTCAGTCACTGGCATGTGACAAAGCTGATATTTCCCTCCAGAATTGGTGGCGACCAAAGGCAGAGTTAAAAAGACTGGACTTTCTCTCACTAGGTGGCACGTTAACAGCTTGTTTTTGCTGCCCCAAGTGGCCAAAAATTATTCATTGCCGGTCACAGAATCGTCCCCTTTGAATGAGAGTTGCATTTGCATCTAAATTGCACATTGTGAAACGTGTCAACACACGGCAGTTAGTCTTTATGATGTTGTGTCAAACCTCACAGACAATATTGTAACGTGCTTCTGCTTCAGCGCTCCCAAAGTGTAGCTGATACATCTGGTTTTTGTCATAACGAACAGTCACTAGCATATCAAAACAGGAGCTCCAATTTGATGTTTTTATGGCAAAAAGAGACCATTCATAGTTTTCTTTAAATTATCCCATACCCTGAAAATACAAATATATTATCATTTCTGATAGATGATACATTTATAGCAGCAAAAAATCAAGGTATTTTGAGTTTTTAATATATTTTGACCTATTTTTCCTTCCAAATAACAACCCCAGAATCTTAAACATATTTTTAATTGATTTGAATTGGTAAGACCGTTGTGATCAGAGTTTAACATACGTTACTGATACTTGATAAATGGTAAATGTGTACATTGCACAGCATTTTGCAAGATGATTTTTTTTACTAAGGCAGTTGGCCCATGTTTTCTTCAGATCATACCTTTATTTGTGGCTCTCTTTTTATTTTAACAACACATTTACATTCTTTAACTATCGATTTGTCTAAAGTGTTATGAAGGTGATCCTGAACTAACAGGCTCTGTCTTCACTTAAATATAAATGAAATATTACCATTGATGGTAAATTGGTCACTGTTATAAGTATCCCCACGGACCAGCCCAGGCTTTGATCTTATCCTTTAGTAGTTAAACTGAGAGCTATGAGGTCTGTATCTGAGCATTGCAGGGATCAGTGTTTTACTGCAGCTTGATAATAGTTGGAGACTGTCTCTTAGAAACAGCTGAGTTACTCTATCATCTCTGACAGCAGTGGAGACTGCTTGCCTATCTCCTGTCCCATCCTCCTCTTCCTGATTTAGTTTTTCTCCCAAGAATCAACCCTCCTCCCTTCTCTATCTCATTCTAACCCAATTCCTACTCAGCTTCCTACTTCCTTTCATCCCTTTCTTCTGTGTCTTTCCTCATATCCATGGCCCTTGAATCATCATTGATGTAGTAATGGAACAAGCTGGACATTAATTTTTTCACCATTGTTTCATCTTCACACCAGAAACATGCATGTTTATGACATTATCTGAAGCCAAGCATCGATATTTTGTTGTCACCAAAAGAAAAACAAACATTTTTGTAAGATTCTATATTCCTGCTTTTTTTATGTAAAAGAAAAAAAAACATTTAATGTGTTCTATTTTCAGAAAATAACATTTGCTGAAATGCATCGCATGAGGTTCTCCAGCTCTGCAAGGCGAGGCAAAGGCAGAAGATGAGGAGCTGTAGCACATATTACATCACGAAATGAGTGTCTGAAGCCTGCAGACAGATCACAGAGACATTGTTTGATGGTTTGGCAAATGCGTAAGTGCCACTTCTCTTCACCCACACACACAAACAAACCCGGAGCTCTGCTTCACACCAGGCAGCGGTTTATGATGATCCCCTGCAGTAGATCAGCGACAATTTTTACAAGACAATGACTGCTGTGCTTTGCCATGAGGAGAAGTAAAAAGCTATTTGTGGTCATTCTGAGAAGATATATCATTGGCACAAGATCATCTTGACAGAAAATGACTTACTCAAATGTTTTCAGAGATAAGAATAGTGAAAATTTGAATGCTGTTCTGCTGTCAGCCTGCGCACATGGCATTGTGGTTTTTTGTTCTTGTGTCACAGCGAAAACTGCAGAATGTCATTTCTCGTGCTTGTTCATTTAAAACCACTTCCAGAGAAAAGACCTCACCAACAAATTTCCACTGCTCAAAAAATGTAATGGCATATGCAAAAAGAGAAATACCATGTACGTACATTAAAGTCTATCAGTTCAATATTACAAGGCTGTGAGATGCACTGTGTAGATGTAGCAAAGGAAATTGTAGCCTTTTTAAAGCTCTCTATGTAAATCTGTTATCAATTTTAAGTTATTTCTAGTAACAGTCTATTCCTGGTGAGTTACTGTACTCACACCACTGGCACTGATATACACTGGCTTTCAGGCAATGGGATCTATTTAATATCCTCCTACGTTTCATTTGAATTATAAGGATCAGAGCATATTTATAGTATGTACTGCCAAGATGTGTGATTCTTTCCAGACCGTTTGGCACAAGGCTTTACAGAGTGCCCTGCAGATGGTTCCTTTATTCACCTTATCTGCCTTTTTTTTCTCTCCTTGTTTTTCATTTTTCTTTCATAAAATGCTCCGACTCAGTCTTTTTTTGGAGAACGAAAGAGGAAATCCATCAGATCTGCAGCGGTGCACCGTACCTCTGGGCTCATAAATTGTACATGCCTCAAAGTAGCAGGAAGTACAGGCCTAATAGGGTGTATCCTCCAGGTTTCCTGTTAGGTTAACCCATTGGGTCTGGGGTATTCTACCCCACCACTGAATCATAAGACACAACCCCCTCTTGCCCTAACACTTAAAATGAATGGGCTCATAATGCAGTCAAGCTGCAAAGTCACCACTGACCACTTTTTTTTTTTTCTTTTTTTACTGCACGAAATTGTATTTTCACATTGTGCTTTTCAGGGAAACGTAAACCACCAAACCTCAAGATATTTCGATGCAATGCTTATTATTATTGTTGCCAGTTTTAGAGACAAGTTGTACCTTGAGGTGGACTGGCATGAGTCGTAGTCCAAGCCGGCCATGATGGTGTCTTGTCTGCATATAAAGAATGATTAAGAGATCACACTTGTCATACAGTTATTGAATTTCCATGTCATTACAAAGATCGTGCTTATTCACACGCACGCACGCAGACACAATTTCAACGCTTGATTCAATTCCCAGCTCTTCACTTAGTCTCTAGGGGATGAGGTGTGGTTGGTATTGAAAGGGTTAGATCTGAGGAACCTCCACCCCAAGGAAAAGAAACAGAGAGAGAGAGAGAGAGAGAGAGAGAGAGAGAGAGAAAAAGAGGTGATCAGGTGCCCCATCTGGATCCAATCCCACCTGGGCCAAGATAAAAATAGAAGCAAGGTGACAGGCCAGAGGCACAACAGTCTTTCTCCCACAGAGGTGTTATGGGGTAGTGCTGTGCTGGTCCTCCATTTGTCCTTGATGCCGACCCACAGTTTTTTCTTAATGTTAAAATAATCTTCTTTGACTTTAATTGTGCTCGACACAGTTGTTCAGGTGCAAAAAAAACGTTTTAGTGGGTCTGTAAAGGAAGCCTTCTCCCCGTCTCTCCCTTTGGTTTTCATACTCTTTATCTCTGGATGAGTTGCAGGTGTTTGGAGAGGAGTTGTGCACCACATTTCCATCTCTGAGGAGCCGTTGCAGTTGGCTCTGCCGGTGAGGAGTTGGCCACGGTTTCATCACTGAATTGAGTCAGGCCTTTGAACCGTGGGGGTCATCCCCCTTGTGCCTCTTTTCACAGATAAAATGCTCAGATAGGACATGTTGAAAGGATATGTTTCCAATTTGACTCGTGCCACCCTTATCCCTCTCAACCCCCTCCCCCCACCAAACCCCATCATCTTTCTTCCTATCTCCCTCCCTCTGTCTGCCTCCCTGTCTGCCTCGGTGCATGTGTCAGACAGCTGATTAATTCCCCTGAGGAGAGGAGGGGGGGGTGAGAGAGTGGGGATGACAAGAGGTGAATTGATAAATCATCTCTTTATTCATTCACAGGTAAATAAAAAAACATGGCCGTGCTTAGAAATACATAGATCTAGCCTCTGACACCCACAGATGCTCTGCATTAATGTCTTTCCTGGCCTCAGTGTTGTAAATTATAAACTGCTTCTACATGCACACCCCAGGGACGACTCTTATCTCTGCTGCACTCGCATGCATATGTGTCTAGTTGCTCCAGGAATTGTGTGCATATGCGTTAAGAGTATCATCTAATTCAAACACAGATTTGTAGTTGATAAATTATGTGGTGCACGGCTAAAAAAAAAAAGCCACCGGCAATAATCGAAGCGTGATCAAAAAGTAGGGTATAAAAATCTTGCCATTCAGAAACCTACTTAGAATAGCAAGAGCATGAGATGTATCAAAGAAGACTGTTGATCTTAATCATCTTTCACTGACGTACTTTTCTTTCTGCAGCAGAGTTCTGTGTCTAATACTCTATTGATACACATATGTGTATAAGACCACCTGATGACACGTAACCATTATTAAAAACACACTGTTGAAAGTATTCACTGTTCCTCCAACAGGTTCAGGCTTAGCTGCTTGATCTTTTCCCTTTCTTCAACACCAAAATACCTTTTTTTACAATTTCATTCAACAAAATGATTATCATTAAGAACTCTTTTGTCAACACCAACTTGTGGCTGTGATGAATGCATTGTGTGCAGATCATAAATATTATTCTTATTATATTTAACAAGGTGAGACATAAACTACAACGTCATAGTGTGAGGATTGTCTTATGTCAGCCAACTAAAAGGCCTAAGCTGGTTTTTATGAA
>JAPZDV010000024.1:7385275-7409136 GCA_029814665.1 Acanthurus lineatus | reverse complement strand
ATTTTCTGTTCATGCAATGTGTTTTTAATAATAATAATAATAATAATAATAATAATAAATTATTTGTTAAGCACCTTTCAAAACACTCAAGGACACTTAACAACAAGGTTTTCCATCACCTGCTTCTTTTTACCCCTCTTTCATAGAGTCTTTACTTGCCTGACAAGTTGTTCCGG
The DNA here is from genome assembly GCA_029814665.1 of Acanthurus lineatus. Classification (NCBI taxonomy): domain Eukaryota; kingdom Metazoa; phylum Chordata; class Actinopteri; order Acanthuriformes; family Acanthuridae; genus Acanthurus; species Acanthurus lineatus. Next base: position 7,408,960 of record JAPZDV010000024.1, on the reverse strand, counting down.
CCTCTTTGCAGTGCCGAGCAGTGATATAATTTACTTTTATTCGATGACAGGTAGTGTCAGAGCATACAGTTTGAAATTCAGTTGATTTATCATGGATGTTTATGCTAGTAATGCTCTGTTATTTTTACCTTTTGGGTGGTTGGCTTGTTTGTTGACTCACCTGGAGTTTGATAGATGTTTTATATCACTTACTTCCCTATGGGCTCTGTGGGGAGACGGGTCTGGATGTGATAGCTATTAGTGGATCTGCTAGAGGCAGCCAGTGGGAGAAATAAGCTTTCTGATACCTACAAAGTTGTCTTTGGTCTTAGTTGGCTGGCTGCGTACTGATAAGCCTGCATGGAGGACTGGTTTGGAAGTTATTTGTGTGAGTGAAACCTGTCAGTTGGGCTCCTTTAGCTCAAGTCGTCATTTCTAGAGAAGCTGTTGACGTTGTTATTAAAGACATTGTTTCTATGAACCAAACTGAGAGGAAAGGATTAATATTGGGATATGGTACTATGATGTCATGATTAATGAATTTGCAGTTTTCACTTTGAACATGTTTGTTCCAAAATAAGAACTAGTTTATGAACATCTGACCCATCTGAGTAGTAAAAAAGACACTCAGAAAAATACTATTGAAAACAAAGGTTAAAGTATGTTACTTAGAAAAAAAAACTAAAGTGTGTCTTGGTTTGTGTTCTTTTTTTTGTTTTGCTTTTGTTTTGTGTTCTACTTTTTCTTTCAGAGCGGTTAGTTAGAGAAGGACTGTGGTAACGGAGAGTCACAGCACTGATATTTTAGTTCGTGTGGGCTGTAAGCGTTCAGCTTTGCAGATGCAGCAAAAAAAAAAATCATGTTGGGTGGAGTTTCTGATAAAGGTGGTTTCCTGTATTTGCTTCTTTTAGCAAAGCACGGTGTGTGTGTGTGTGTGTGTGGTTGTGTCAGTGTGTGTGTGTGTGTGTGTGTGTGTGCATTGGTGTGTGTTTGTGTGTGTGTGTGTGTGTTTAAAAGAGAGCAAGAGCTATTGAAGAGAGCAATTCCAGCTAAACGGAAAGAGGAGAGGATTGTCAAATCAGCAGAGTGCATCCTCTTGGTCACTCAGTGTGTGTTTATGTGTGTGTGTATGTGTGTGTGCTTGTGTGTAAATGGAGGTACGTGTGCGTGCTGATATGCATGTGTGACCACTCCACCTCTAATGCATTGTGTTTACAACTGTGGAGCATGTTGCTAATGGTTGCCTGGTCAATGACCCCAGAAACAGGCCGCCTCCCCTCGTCTCCTCCTGCTCACCAGGCCTTATCTCAGCCTCCACTGCCGACCCCTCGTCGCCTTAAAAAGGAGGGGGGTGAACGAGTGTACAGAAACTGAAAGTGTTGTAGCTGTTTTGCACATCCATTGATTTCTAATTTAAGAATATGAAGTCTTTACCACTCCCTGTCGGATTTTCATAACTATTTTTCTTCTTTCACTTGAGTTTCATGTCGAGTTTCACAATCAAGATTCACTCTGGACCTCACTGAGTTTCAGAACAGGTAACAGTAATCTTGAAACTAGCTCTACTTGGAAACATATTCAGTTATCTTTCTCCAAATCTAGATAAAATTGTATGCACATGCCTGCTGTCTGACTTGTTATAGTGGTCTTTAAAAGTTTAGGTCTTAAACAATAATGATATACTTAATCCCCCCAACCACCATTGTGCCCACAATTTGGTTTTGAGGTTATAAACGGCTGAGAGAAGGCTCTCTTGTATGTGAGGGAAAGGCAAACTGCGTTTCATTACATGTTGTCAAATCTAGGTCATGTTTTGCTTTCCTGTTTGCTTGTCTGTTTAGTTAAAATATCAGGAGATTATCTGACAAATAAAGATTATAGTATATTACTAATTTTTAAGCAACAAATAAAGTTAGTATATATTGTTTTACCTTTTAATATGAACTTTGTAATTAGAAGATTGTAATTAGGTCTAATTTATCAATTAATACAGTTTCTCTCACTCTTATCCAGGTTTTGGTTCTCTTGTTACAGCTTTCAACAATTGCGATAAAGATTTAAACACAATATTTAATATATGTATTCAAAAGAAAACAATAAAGCTTTTATGAGATTAATGTTTCAAGCAACTGACTTTTTAATCAGACAGGTAATTTTAGGTTTTATGCTTTTGACTAGCACTTTTATCTGGACGTTTAACTGCAGCAGAATACATTTAAATCCTTTAATATGGACCACACAAAATTTAAATCCCATCTGCTAACATCCAAAACCTGGTAGGATTAAGTGAAACCAATGTATGCAGAAATGTAAGCATGAGGTCCACATGTTGCGCAGGCACGCTGGGTTGTTAATGTTATGTAGCTGAGTCATCTGAAAAAGATGACTAAAGTTTAGCTTTGGAAAGGGGAATAGACATAAACACGGCTTCCACGGCAGAAACACACTGATGTTGATCTGATTTTTGTTGCTATCTCTCCAAGATCACAATAAATAATGTTTTCTTCCCTAAATTTAACAGCAAGGGTCCCTTTTGCCCGTCGCTCTGCTCTTCTTTTTTTCAGTTTGTCATCACCTGACTGTGAGTCCCTTTTCACATCAGCTGTCTTCTGACTCAGTACTCTGATTCCCTGACCACAAATTTGCCTTGGGTATCTCTTCCTCTCTCTGTCCATCTCTCTCTCCCTCTCTCTCTCTCTCTCTCTCTCTCTCTCTCTGTGGGGTTCGTGACTACAGGGGGAGATGGTGAGAACAGTGGGCCGTAGCTTTTCCCAGCCACAGCCCAGAAGATTGCTTCGGAGCAAGTAACCCACCTCTCGCCTTAGCCCCTGGCCCCCCAGCCCCTTAGTGATGTGGGAAAAGCCTGGGAGGGTGTCCCACTGAGCGCACACAGGCAGTCGTCCCAGACTCCAAACCTGTCACTGCAGCCCACTCGGTCGCAGTCGGGGCCGCACTGAGCTTGTAAAGTCATCACTGTTCTTTTTTTTTTCTTTTTTGTTGTTGTTATTTCCTTGTGCCATGTTGTTTCACCTTGCCTCAAACCAAACAGAAAGTGCCACACAAGTTGCAGTGGGAGTCAGTGAGGTTTAACTGCACCAGTGAGTCGTGACTTCTTTTACCACTTAAAAAAGATCTGTGTAAACATCTGTTTGGCCAGCCTGAAACTGTCACGAGAGCTTTGGACTGACATCCCTCTGACAGTCGCCTTAAAGACTCGAACCTCTAGTTTCTGCTTATTTTCAGACGTCTCACTATCAGTTCCTTTGCGGCTTTTTTGTTCGTTTTCTTTAGCGTTAGCCACTTTTGCAATGAGCAACTGTTAGGTCCATTATTGCCATAACAACTGTTTTAAGTGTAATGACTCTCATCCAGCTGCATGGCTGAAGTTTGTGAATTACACAACGTCCGTGTGGAGGGAGAGGGACTCCATGGCGGCTCGGTGAGTAATCTCTGGCTAGCCCCTGTGTGTGTTAAAGCTGATAAAGAGCAGCAGGATCTGTCCAGTGTCAAATCCTACAACAAACCAAACACACGCACGTACAGGCGCAGATAAAACAACTTTATATCACTGCTGAGGGTTAGAGTGCCAAAAATATGAGGAAATAGAAGAAAAGAGATCGTTGACCTTCATCTAAGCTTAGAGAGCATTATCATTTCAAGATCCTCGCATGACTCCAGGAGAAGGTCCTGTCATGGGAATGAATATTGTTCCACAGTTTACTCTGTCACACCGCTTTCGTGTGAGATCGAGATCACGCAAAAACTGCTCTGAACTTCCAAGTCCAGTTTTTTTTTTTTTATTTTGTTTTTTTTTTCTTTCTTTCACGGAAACACAGAAAGAGACATAAATCATGACTGTTATATGTCCGCATGCACACCCTTCAGCCAACCTATTAGCCTGATTCACTGTCCATATGCGAGGGGAGCAGATTTGTATGGGAAACTCTGTGACCTGAGGAGCGTTCTACTCCTCCACAGCGTGTGAACAGCCACTATCCTCCCTCTTTTTTTCCCCACGCCCTCCCCCCCTTCCACCTCGTAACGCTAAACATGGCATTGTATATTTCTCTTCTGATCCTGAGGGCTCATTGTTGCAGCGGAGTTCTGATCAATCGATGCCACATAACCTGTTTCTTCTCTATGTTACCTGTAGGTTACCAGGAGAAACCCCGTTTGCATGGCTTGTAAAGATGTGGACGGATTAGGAAGACAGCCAGGAGGGAGATTACTCTCTTTTTGTCAAAGTTTCATCTTGGATCTTGTGAGATAAAGTTATGCACTGTCAGTATCTGGAGGGGGAGTTTGCATAAGCAAGGATGGCCAGTGTGTGTGTGTTTGTGTTTGTTTGTGTGTATGTGTGTGTGTGTGTTTAAAGGGGTGGGGAATGGGGAAATGGTTCATGGTTATGTGAGCAAAAACTTCTTGGCACATCATCATATGATTTTATTCTCTTTCTCTCTCACACACAGTGAGAAAAAAGGGGATGTGTGCACACAGATTGTTTTACTGTGGAAAAATATCACCGCTGCAGAGTAACAGTAAACACATGATTACATAGCAACCACAGAGAGTTTTTTAGCCCGTTTATGTAAATAAAGGTGAAATGCTATTGACTCTGCGGCTTCACCAGGATATTTACAGCTCATTTAAAAGTGGCCTGTAGTGGTTCATTTTGTCCTGTGGTTATGATTGAGGGAGACATATTTGGTTCATACCACTTACAGGATATTTTAATGCTACTTATGAAAAACTTTAATTTCAAACATCAGTTTTGACTTAAACAGTCAAATATAATAGATAATCAGAAAAAAAAAACAAGAGAGGCCATTAAAGACTTCCAGTTATAACATTTAATCAATGATTGTAAAACATTCTTGGGCTGTTTGACATCTGCTCATAAAACAAACTAAACTTCTAATCATAACATTCAGAAAAAATGGGTGCACACCCAGCAATAAACATCGCATTTTAATTAAATTGTTAAACATATCAAAATGAGTGGCATTGAGTGACAGCATGGTTTCTAAAATTAAAAGGGTTCAAAGGCAATGAGACATTATTTGTAACGAATTTGAGGTCCAAAAAAAAAAAAAAGTCCAAGATTGTTGTGTAATGAAGGCAAATTTGCATTTTCAAACAATCATTCATGCAGTTTAATCTAGAGGCTTACCAATGTTGATCCACTTAAAAATGAAAACCAACCACAAAAGTTGCAGAAACATCAGTACACACTGACTTTTTTCGAGATCAGTTCAGCTGAATTCGGTTTAAAAAATGTCGTGTACGCGGGATTCCCAGGAGTTCTCTAAAGACCATGAAATCACAGACTGGCAACTTTGGTCCCTACAGCTCCTTTGGTTCCTTTTAGCTGCCAAGTTTAATATACATGCTGAGACAAAAAGCTTTTGGCGCTGGAGACTCATATGATATCACTGAACCAATCTGAGCCTACGTCATGAGATGCTGTTTAGATGTGGAGGAGTGGAGCTGACCGTGGTGCTGCACAGGTGAACCCTGCAACACACCTACTGGATTCCAACATAAGGTGGAATGAGTAGGATTTCCCAACACATGGTTAACAATTATCCCTCTCAATCATCACTTAGAAATGTGTGGCGGTGTCTGAATTTGTGGAAACCCCGTCCTCTCCCTGTTTTGTCTTATTTTACTATGTTCACAGTGTTTCTAGGCGTCAACCTCTGGGCAGTGGTGAAAGTCAACAGCCAATAACAGCACATTTGGTGTGAGGGTGAGACTCTATAAAAACACAGCGACCAGGTGCCAAATCATCTGCCGAATCCAAGAGGAGTTGTCAAGCCAGAGGGGAAGGGACAGATTTGAATGTTGTGTTTACAACCTACAACCACCAAATCCAATGTATTCTGCCTGTATGTTTTAGTGGAAATTAAGTTAGAGCTTTTGGAACAGCAGCAAATCATCCTGGAACATGTTCTGACTCTCTGCTTTGGCACAATACAAATAATTTATCACAGATATTATCAGCTTGGGAAAGATTTTTATGACTATTACTCTACTGTTGTCCATTAAAAGCTTAACCGTAAGAAAGGGGAACAGTGGCGTCTAAAGCTAACATGAGCGCTGATGTTTGCCAGATGTATTCTTGACTGTATTCAAAATGTTATAATGTTTTAGAAACACAAAATACGGCTTTGGCAACCAACCAAGTAGTTGCTATACATTTCTGTGCTGAAAACGTTGACCTACTGACTGACAGATAGACCGACACTGCCTTTCCTACAGTCATGTCACTATTTTTAAGTGCTCAAATATATTTAACTCTTGTTTAATAACTAGAAAACGTTCAATTTTGTGGGGTTTTTTTAGATTTTTTTTTTGTCGTGACACCCTCTCTTGACCTGTCCTCCTCCTCCTCTGTGACGACTCCCTCAGTCTCAGCGGCCCTCTCCCGGGGTGCCAGGGGAGCTGCCCTTCTAAGTTCTCACTCGCTGCCTCTCCTCTGTGTTATTAGAGCTCATAACGCATGCACTTACTGTGTTATTGCAACCAAAATAGTTCATTCATGTTGTATACATATGCCTTCACACAAACTCAGGGTGTTGCTGTCCTTTCCCACAAGACTTTAACCTCTGAAGTGCCAAAAGCCAAAACAGTTTACTCGCTCACTGTGGTCTTCTCCTGAAGGACTGTGCTTCAATTCCTCATGGGGGACAAGATATTTAATTTTTTTCCTGGTTTGTCTAATCAGAATGAGTTTTAGCAGAATTTTTCTAAAGCACTAGATTTTGATCTGAGCATTTCTTGTTTCAAATCCTTTGTGGTAAACTTCTAATATATCTTGTAAAAATCTTATTCTGAGCTCATCTGTATGAGGCAATTACTCAGCCACCTCCTCTACAAGGTGAGCCAAAACAGAGCATGCAACATATCATGAAGCACATCATAAGCCAGTTCTCATGACTCACTGAATACAGAGGAATAGCAGGTGCTGAGATATGTTTTTTTATCACAGCCTCCTCCGTTCACTTCCATTCACTTAATCATATCCGCACTGACCTTATATTATGTTTTCTGTCTCCTGTGTTTGCTGAACTCAGTGAGCTGTATCAGGAGATGCAAATTAAACAGAGTTACACTAGCCGACAGTAAAAAAAAATAAAATAATATGCTCAAATAAATAGCATATAATGGCTAAAAATCTGCATTGTTAAAAATCAAAAGATATTAAAACGGTAACAGTAATCTGACCTGCTCACATGATGCTGTGATTTAAAAAGTAATATAAAAACCTACCTGTTTTAATTCTAGTCATCACCTTTTCAGATGTTGTTAGATGTACCTCAGTGTTTTTTTTCTGTTCTATTCTATTCTTTTCTTCTATCCTTCTTCTATCATCAGTCCTTTCAGTCACTTTGTATTCTGTTACAAATGGCCTGGTTTTGGAGGGAAAAAAAAGTAATTGCATGTGAGTTTTTGTATTCTTGGCCAAAGAAAGACTGTGAGAGATATAAAAGAGACTGAAAACATGATGTGTAGTTACTGTAATCAGTTGTTGTTCTGTAGAGAGAGCAGCCACCACCTCCACTCATCACACAAGTTTCACTTCAACCCATTGACATCATTAATGAACATCAAGCGCAAATACTCTAGAAATTTAATGGCACATCTAAGTGTTCCCATGGCACTATCTATCATACTTTCAATTAGCTAGTTGTTGTCATTGCTGATAAAAGCACTTATTTAAATAAAGACAGTAAATATCAAACTATTAAGGAGGAGGGTTTTTTGTTTAAAAAATGAAAAAAGCAGGTAAATAGTGAGCAAACAATCTTATAAAAGAAAAAAAAGAAACAAACAAAGAGGTAAAAATGAGCACACATAGCTCATCTCGTCCTGGAATGGGACACCACAGATTTATTAGCTCAGACTGACCCAGGATCACTGTTGAAGACCAGTCAGCACTACTGTGCTGTAAATCAGGTCTTGCCCAGCAGGATCAAGACCACAAAACCAATGGTGTTAAGTGTCAGAGGTCAATGGGTAGAAAGCTTAAAAATCAGACAGCCACTAATATCTTTATCTACTCTTGAGACTGCAGTTCTTTTATTAGCAACAGGTTTGGTGTGAATTTCTTTTTTTTTTTGGCTTTTTTTTTTGAGGAAGAAAAAATAGCAGTTATTTACATTTTGCAATTTAAAATAAAAACTCTTGAAGATTTTTAGTTTGGTTTCTGTTCTTTCTATCTGTGAGAAATGTTTAGATTTGTTAAGTGGTAGCCTCCACGGTTCGGGCTAGCTGTTAGTCAGAACTGTTTGTAATAACTCCCAAATGTCACTAGACCATCCTCATAACCTCCCAACTATTTCTCCCATGATTGTTTGGCCATGGGGGCCAAAGCCTATTAAGCAGTTGCTGGCAGAAACAACACAGTGTCTTACTAATAAAAGCTTGCTTTTGCTAGGAACTGGAGTAACTGTTGCTTACACTGTGTGTTTCTCTTTGACTAGTGAATCATCATGCTTATTTCTGAATATCTGTGGAAAGTACCTGCTATAATAAGCAGGATTTTCTGCAGTTTGTTGACTTGTTTTAGATGAAAGTCACACAATTCAAGCAGCAGGAGTGACCACACAGAAAAAGCCCGAGCTTTGAATGAAACAATCAAAGCAATACAACCAAGAAAGAACACTGACACTCGAGGAAGTTGACCCTTGGTACTATTTTCTCATGAGAAGGGTGGGATGAAGTGCTGCGGGCAGCAGTTACAAGGACGTCTAATGTGTGTTTGAGTGTGTCTGCCTGTGAAAATATTTTTCTCTTTACCAATTTTTGCTCTTTTGCTCTCAGTCTGTTCAGTCAGATGTGATTCATGAATTGATTCATGAATAATGCCATATCATTCTCTGCACCCATAACTTCATGTATTTTAATACTGTCATGTAAAGAGACCAAACACATATACTATAAATACACCATTTAGAAAAGGGGGTTGAATAAAGTGTTTGTACCATAATGTGCATGATGAATGTTTAATGTCTGTTAAAACATAAAACTGCCTGACAACTACAACAAAACTGGTGAAAGAAAAAGGTTGCCTAGTGTAAGCATGTGTGGGTGTGCATGTGTGTGTGCATGTGTGTGTGCGTGCGTGTGTGTGTGTATGTGCAACCCAGACAGCAGGGAGAAAGAGAAAAGAGAAGCGGTCTTTTCACTAACGTTGATTGGAAGCAGATGTTGGCGAAAGCCAAGACAGAGGAGAAAATGTTTCGGAAAATTCTCAGGGCTCAGCCTTCTCTTTCTGGGCCCTGGCCTGGGCGGCCAATCGCTTCACAGCACCCACTGGTCTTAGGGATGAAAGAAGCCCTGCTATTGGATAGAGATTCAAACGTGGGCGTTGGGAGCAGATGTCCTGGGAAAGTTGCTGAATCCCAGTCGACTCACACTAAAAGAAAAACGAAAACATTTGCTTGTTCAACTGGGCAGTGACCAAAGCCTGTTTTATTCCAGCTGAACTCCCTCTCCCGCTCTTTCACTCTTATAGTGCTTGTACAAACACTGTTGCAAAATTTCTTTATGCCCCAGTGATGAAAACTGACCTATAGATTTCAAATCAAATAGCTTTCAAATGGTTAGTTTTTCAGTTACTTTGCAAAGAAAAGCTAAGAAAAATCTTTTGTAAGGGAACGAAGATGACTTACACACCTCTCCCTTTTCTTCTCTTTCCATTCATCTAATTTGGAAACTGTGTTTGAAAGAATGCAGTGGAAAGCTTCCCCACCTTTGCCACATCCCACCTCTCATCTCCCCATCCGTCTGCACTTCTAAACTCTCCACTCTGTCTTCGGTCTTTTTCACCCCCTAACCTTCACCCTTCCATATTCAACCTTCCATTCCATTTCTCATCTCTCTTCGTCTCCATCCCTAAACCCTCTCTCCTCGCCTCTCACCTCACCTCTCCCCCCATCATCGGCACCCTGATTCAGTCACACTCTAGTTCACATACGGCCTCACCTGCACACAAAGCCCCATCTCACTCTTTTATTGTGCCACTCTATTGCCTATTCACGGCAACAGCACAGCACAAATCAATCATCTTTCCTAATGGAAAGTCCACATTAACATGAGAGGACACTCCATTTCCGTCCCAGAATGCCAGGTCGACTGGTACCTAAGCTTTAGCCAATGCAGATCCGAGGGGCCAGCAGGCACTCTCATTTCAGGTGGGATAGCAAGGTGATGCTGTTGGGTCCAGGGGTGGCTCCGGGAGTCAATGGTGTATTAACTGAGAATGCGACAATGGCAATAAAAATGCAAATTACCATCCAAAGCAGGGTATGGCCTGGATTTGCCCTTCATAAGCCTGGATAATACAGTCACCGCACCTGCCAAGACACGCGGTTCAACACATCTCAGACACAACAATGCAAGGAAGGAGAAGAGGGGAGGGACAGAAGATGTATAGACTGTGTGACAAACCTTGAGATCAGAGGTGCCATAGCTAAGAAACATGTTGTTTTATCTGTGACAGCCATTATAGGGTTGTCAAATAGCCTCCATTATGGTTCATTTGTATTATGTTTAATGAGAAAGTTAATGCGTCCTATTGAAAGACTCCATACAACTCGTTGAGTTTTAAGAAGCCCTAAGATGCCAAGTTGATTTTAAAAATGTTATTATCATGTTTTTAGAATCCTAAGCTTCAAAGCAGACACTAAGCTAAAAGCATTAGCTGCATCCCATCTGAAGTGGGTGCTCATGCTTAATAAGCATGCATGCTCTGCTAGAAAAGAGCAACGAGATGCCACAATCCCTGCATTTCTGTGTTTACCTGCCACCTGGAAGCCTTTGTCATGATCAACAGAGAGATTTCTGCTTAAGTTGCAACAAAAAAAACTGGATCTACTGCCTTTAAAAAGAGGTACGATGTAAGAGCTCCTCTCAATCACCCCTCGGTGTCTGGCTGCAGCATAGGTCATAAATCTCACTCCTTCTGTTAGCGGATGGTACTTGATTCAAATTAAATAATCAAAGCAAAGGCCATGTAACTTTTCCTTTTAGCATTATGAGTGTTTGCCCATGGGCTCATTTGTTTAAAAAGTAATGTCAGTCAATGATATAACTTAATGAAAAATTCTGAGGTCTTTGATAAATTACCTAAACATTGTAGCTTCTTTTAAGCTAACAATATACAAAAACACAGTCAGAGTGTGCACAGGAGGGGTGACCACTAATGCTCTTAGCATAGGTGATACTGTGAAGATTCTGGCTTTAAAAAATTGTGTAAATAATACTTATCAAAATCAAAATAGTATCTTGGGGCCTGTGGAGACTTGGATTATGCCAGACAATTGTAAAGTGTGGTTTATTTTATTTATTACTACAATTATTATTTTAAATAACATCTCAGCTCCATTTGGTTTGAAGAATGTCACGATCCTGTTTAGTTGTGAAGCTCTAGAAACGTTTTCTGGATAAAGTATCTTCACCTGACTTTCTCATTGACATGGGGATGGAAGATTATGGCTGAATGTTCATTTTTTTTTGTTGAATTGTCCCATCAACAAAGTTTTACATCAGGGGATGTAACTCTATGACCCAAATAAACAGGATTAAATACATCTAAAATAAGTATCCAGATGAAATGAACTATGTACAGGGTCAAATCACTATCTTAAACATATTCTTTCAGTCCAGAGCCCTCGAACTCTATCAACTCTAAACTCTCCACCATCTGTCTGTCTCTCTCTCAATCCATGAGAAGGGTCGTACTTGAGAAGGCACTGTAGATCTGACTCTGTTTATGTGTGTCCCTGGACACTGCTCGAGTCTATACTGGCCAAAGTCAGCCCAACCATGACAGACAATAGGACATAAATTTATCCCCAGGCAACTGTGTCTTAAGTTGGGCCATCAGGACCCTCTGGGACACACTGGTCATATTTCACAACTTCTCTGCGTAATGGAACCACTGAGTTGGTCTCTTGTGCGTCACAGGGATTCTCTCTCTATGAAGAGCATGCTAATTTAAGGCAGCAAGGATAGATATATATGTTTAATCCTCATCATAGCAAAAAAGGTCCGTTAGTTCTTACATCCAAAGAATGTAGACGGGTAAAACATCGCGACTGAAGCTAAAAGCTGACAGAGGTTTTGCTGTAATGTCATTATTGTAACGAGCATTGTTAGTATTTTTCATCTGTTAAAGTTTCTAACATTAAAACACTGAAGCTATAATAAAAAAAATTCCTGTGGAGCCAGAGGAAGGTCAGACTTAAATTCAGTGTCATTTAAATTCCAATTCTGCTGCTTTGATCTCCACCATTTATTGAGATGACATGAACATGGACTTTAACATTCTCATAAGGGGATTTATGCAGCTTTCTATGGACATTTATGGTGTGCTGTAGTTTCACCACAGAGGCAGTTTTTTGGCAGCGTTCACCAGCTCTAAGTATGACTGGTTTAAGAGATACAAGGCCAGATTAACTAAATCTATAACAAATTACTGTCAGTGCTTGTACTGCCACATGTTTTCAATTTAGTATTTACTGCAGTAAGTATGATTCTGTTATTTGGCACAATCACAGCCGCGTCTTTTCTTTTTTTTACTTTTATTTGAATGTTATGTTACTAATTACGACTCAATCCAAGGCAATGGACAAGTTAACCGTATGTCTGGAAATCAATGGGGTGAAACTGAATTCTCTGCTACCAGGCTTAAAGTATTCAAATTTTGTTAAATACTGCTGTCAGTCTGATAAAAGGTTTGGTAATTACATTTAAAAAGTCAAGCAGGTGCTTCTTTCATACCTTTATTTTCTCTGCTGCGGCAGTCAATCATCATTTCTAAATCAGTTTGTATTTCTTGCTTTCATGTGAACTGTTTTAACTCAAAACTCTGTCATTTCAATCAAAAAAAAGTACAGAGGATAGTTTTTATTCATTAAGTCTCTAAAAAGTGCTGAATAAAGTCACCATTTTACGTTTTAGATTTATCATAATCAAATAACACAATAGAAACTCTAGAATTTGACACAAAACATGAAGTCTAACCCCCAACTCTCCTCTAATAATGCTATAAACTCTATAGAACTTTATGTTTTTGGAGTGAGTATAAGTTTAGACTGGCACTGAGAAATGTGATTAAGGGCTTTCCTCGAAAAAGGTTGTGTGCCAGTGGGGAAAAACCCTACAGACCAAACACTCCTCAGTATCATCTGAATGCATAAAATCCTGTGGGAGGAGACACGCTCGTCTTTCAGTGCAACAGACTGGCAAGATAACTCCAGATGGCAGCTGTGATTGCTTCTTGATTTCACTTTATAATTTTTATCCAGAGGTTTGAGCCTTTATTGCAATTGTGTCCCCAACATGTCCAGTATGTCCAAACTTTATGGTTACAGGAGTGCATCATTTAATCTTCCCCCTCCGTCCTTCTCAGTCATGTTAAGACTACATGCAGGAGACAGATGTAGCTTGGTAAGACCCTTTGGATAAATATTTAGGTTTGAAATCTGACAAACGGGCTGCATACCAGTGTCAAGGGAGCCGTAAGCTGCCGACGACAGGAGGTGATACTTTTTGTCAAGAGAGGCAGAAATCATGCAACATCTGTCTGCGACTGCCAGGTGTGACAGTTCTCACTTTCTGCATAGACTTCCTCTTCTCTTTATGTCTCTCTCTGCTGTCTTTCACTTTAAACACTGCTTTAAATCAATGGGGGCTTTCTTCGAACGAGGCAAGAGAGGAGGAAAAAAAGAGGTGTAAAGTGTGTCTTCGAGGGCCAGCTTTGTGTCTGGGTTTGGACGTGGAATAAGTAGGTATGAGTGGTATCATAATGGTTTGGATTTTGTTCCAGGGTCTGTCGGAACGTCCAAGTTTTTTCATAACCTGCCTAGCGGTCACGTCTGGTCTGGATCATCAGCCCAGTCAGAGGGAGGGAGGTGGAACAGGAGAAGAACCACCTGGGTAACCTCAGACTGCCCTCTGCCAAGAACACCACCAGCAGGCCCAACAGGAGAACACGGGTCTGGGTCTGACAGAAGACAGCTTGATTGTGTTTGCTTTGGCGTAATATGAATACTATGTAAAAATCAGTCAAGTGTGTTTATTCTATTTCATGTGATTTTCGCAGTATCTGTGTGCCTTTTTTAACAGCACTGTTGCTATTGCACTTTGGATAATGTTGCATCTATTATTTATGTAAGTTTGTCCCAAAGCGAATCTAAAATTTTGTTCAAAAGGTTTAAGATATTTTCATGCATTCAGATTTCAGTCTTCCAAAAAACTGAAAAACAACCTACTGGATCTGTAATTTGGCCTTATTGCTACACTGCTGCAGCGGGGCCAAACAGCTGTGCTGCTTGGGGCAGCAGGCCACGGCCCTGTATGTTTTCTATCTACAGTGGAATTTATATGAGCCCAGAGTTACAAGCACATGAATGAGCCCCAGTGTGCTGGTTCTGTTTTGACGTCACCTCATCAGTGTGCATGGGACACACTCGTTAAAAGTGGGACACACCATGTCCTGCATGTATTTCAAAGGGAACCTGGGCCCCCTTGAAGGGCCCGAGTGTGGTGATCGGAACAATAGACAGATTTGTTTGACTAATTTGCGTAACTGTGAATTAGGGACTCTGGCAGAATCGAGTGTTCATTGAAACTTAGCCATCTTTATAGTTCAGTGACTCAATACATTTCTTTTATATGACTCTAAATGTCGAACCCTATCAGAACAGCCAGCGACGCTGCTCGTTATATTTGAACAGTATGGCAAATTAAAAATGTTAAAATAATAAAGTAAATTAGCATACAGTAATGTAATGGCACAAATAAATGTAACACGACACACAAATATGAAATCTTTGTTCACATATATTTTATAACATTTTTGAAGTACATTAAGTACATTTTAGAAATAGAAGCTACAGTTTATAAAACCTTTCCAGCAGAAATCATTGATGGGCCAGCATCAGCCTTTTTTTAACTCTAGCAGACAGGTCTATTTGTATAAAAAGAATAAAAAAAACAAAACCAAAAACAAAAAAAAACATAAAAAAATCGCTACATTATTTTGTCCTGCGCTACCTTTAAATTCCCATGAAAGCACCAGCTGTCTGCGTCTCTTGTCTTTTATAAAATATAAATTATTGAAAAATATTCAAATGTTTGTGAACTAAATACAATAAAAATGATCTCATAACAAAAATACAGAGACACTATAAAATATACAATTAAAAAAAAAAAAAACAACATCCAAAACAAAAAAGGTTTTTCCTTCTGAATCCATTCTGAGATATGCATATGCCACAAACTACTGGTGTGTATACATTTGCCTGACTAAAGTTCATTAATACATGAGACCTGTGATAGATTGTAATCTGTTACATTTAACAACAGTATACTTTTTCAGACAAAATAATTTTCAGAATATTAACATTTTTTAGGTAACAGAATGTTTTCTTTAACATATTCATCCTATGAGGCCAAACATATTAATATTAAGACTTTGTGTGGGACAAAAAGAAAAAACTGTTTTAAGGGCATCGATTGCTATTACAATTATGTTTAAACTCTTTAAAGCTCTTCCTTTACAAAAAACACTGACATCAGAAGAGAACCAAAAAAAAGGAAAAATAAAAAACCTGAAACAGTGTTTTGAAAACCTTGACAAATGAAAGTACAGTGCAGCTTATTTCCAATTAATTTATTGAATTATCTGTGTCAAAAGACAAGCATGGGTGAGGGTCGGTGAGTCAGTGATTTATTTTTTGAGGACAAGCTGTTGTTACCGGTGAAACATGATGGAACATACAGCATCTTTTTTTTTTTGTACACTCAAGGAGAAACCCAGATCAGCGAAGGCATTTCTCTTTGTCCTGAAGCCGTGTGCTTTCCAACTCATTACCAAAAAGATGAAAGAAAAGTCAACACTGTCCAAAAATGTGAGAGAATTCTCGTCCCTGTCTTCCAACATTGTGGATGATACCCAAAGCACCGTGGCCGAAGACCTCACATGGGTTTTGGTTATTATTCCTGCTTTGTCTCTTGCTTATTTGTGTAATCTGGGTCTCAATAAAGCATTATGAAATACAATCTGTACAAATAGACATCTCAAAAGCTATTTTCATCCTTATGGGTAACATTCAGCCACTGTAAACAATAACATTGTATTCTAAGATGATATTCCACTTTGGCATTTCCCATAAGGCCAGTGTACAGCCACTGTTCCCACTGTTTGGAGGAAAACTGCTGCCAATTTGCTCAAATATAACCAGTGAATCTCTATGCGTGTGTGTTCTGAGCAAACCGCACCAATATGGGTGCAATCATACACGAGTTACTCACCATGAACCAGATTTAATTTTGCTCAAAGAAAAGTAAGAAACACACACACACACACACAGCTAAACATTAAACACGAATGCCTGCCGCTACTCCTCAGTGTCTCATTTGTGATGAGGTTTCACCTGAAAGCTGCATCCAACCACAATGGCAGCGGAAAATTCAGTACACATCCCGTGCAATGCAAATCTCAACGCAGCGTCGACTTGCACCGTTTTCTGTCAGATCTCACAACTAATCATCACCTGCAGGATCCCCGACTCCTCTCATTCACCTTCATCCATCCAATACAAAGTCCAATTCTCTCCACTCAACATTTTTTGCTAATAACACTCACTGTTTCCTACACTTAACCTTCACTTTTTGCTGCACCCACTTCCCTGTGAACAAAACGCACTGCGTAACAAAAAGACAGAAAACAGAAGAAAATCTGACATTCTTGGGATTTTGTTAAATCACTCCCACCAACCATTTCACTCGTGATTTATTGTATAAAGAGGCAGACAGGACGGTTCAAACACTTCAAAAGCAACACGAACATGGACAGTGACCCGACAAATTATGCATCTAATCTGCACATTTAACAACTCTTCTCACCAAAGACTCCTGAATTTCCCCGCATAAGATTGTCTACAGTTTGCTAATACTGGTGGTATATGCAAAAAATGCATAAGTTTCAGTCACAATATGTTTCTCTAACAAGGTGGCAAACATGTACGTAAAGGTGAAAGCCTCAGTTTCAAAAGCAACGGCTACTTTCGGTTGTCTGTCTATCAGACACTCTTGCTATGAGTAATCTCTTCAGCTCCTCAGACCCTACGAAACACAGGGCCGGTGTCTATAGTGTTGTCTGATAACGAATCAGCACATTTCAGTTGAAGGCCCCTAGAGAACTGAACAGTTAAACTTGGCAACTATTGTTTGGTTAAACTGTAATACCTTCATTGACAACATAAGAAAAAAATACGATTTCCAATATATGCCTGCAAGGTTTACATTGGGGTCAATAATATAATACTGGCACAAGCATTCACTCCTCTGACAAATTAGAAACAATACTTTTTGGTCCAAGCTGCAAACTCTCTCTTTGTCAAAGACAAACAGCGAGCATGTATGTAAATATGATATTATACCTTCCTCAGTTCTTTTTTTTTTCTTTTTTCTCCATTTTGGCAACCGTTTTATTCTTAGCAGGAACTTTCAACCCGCTTTCAGTTTACCCAAACAAAGAAATGATTCATTTTTTGTTGCCCTTTTTCTCGGCTCTCTCAGACTTTCTGTCTTTGTCCTCGACTCCCGCTGTGCTACTTGGGTGGAATGGAACCTGAACTCTGCCCAGCGACAGCGCTTCATCTGCCTTGAGCTGCTAAATAACATCACTCACACACACATATGCACTCACATACACGCACACACTCACACACACACTCAGACAAACCCTCACATATGTCTCAAATGCAACAGGGTATGAATACAGGCTATTGGCTTGTGCCTTCTTTTTTAAAAAAAAAAAATGGTCTGAGAGACAGGAGCTTGAAGTTGACAAAGACCACAATTAGTCATTAAAAACATTTTGGTCCCCCCAAAAAACGGTTTACCGACTCTATCAAACAGTTAAGACCACTTTATGAGCCACAGTCCACATGGCTTCTGAACTTTTTTTTATCTTCACCTCCTTTCTCTTCTTGGCTTTCACTCGTCTGTATCTGGCTTTACATCCAACATTGCATGGAGCTCCTCAGGTGTGTACCCCAGCAGGCTTTTTAAGTCACAGACAAAGCGGTAGACGTAGCGTTTCCCTGATGTCTTGTGGATGATATTCTTGTCATAGTAGTAGCGTAGGCCACGGCTCAACTTCTCATAGTTCATCTTGGGCTTGTTTTTCCTCTTGCCCCACCTCCGAGCAACCTGAAGAAACACAGGGAGGAAACCTGTCATGAATCTGTTAAAAATAATACAATATATATGCAACAAACTAGTTTAGCTTTAGCAGTTGGCCACTTTCTTTTCTTTAAATCTGGTTAACAACTCGGAATTTAATTATTCGTATTTTGGTATGAGAGACTGTTTAGGGAACTAGCAATGTTAACTGTTTCCAAAAGACTGATGGAGGCAAACAAGGCATGCAAATGTTTTCATTGACAAAGCCAGAAGACATCTTTTTCATCTGGGCAACTACTTTGGACCTCCCAGCATGTGTACCACTGACCAGAGGGGTCACGACCTCTCACCTCATCTGGGTCAGACAGCTTGAACTCCCAGCCGTCGCCTGTCCAGCTGATGAAGGACTGGCAAGACTTGTCAGTCAGTAGCTCCAGAAGAAACTGCCACAGCTGGATGGGGCCGCTGCCTGCAGAACAGATGGGAGAGAAGGTGTGCATTAAAAAAAAAAAAAAAACCTGCATTTTTGTTTATTTACTGCAACAGTGTGTGCATTAAATTTTACTAACTATGAATATGGGGTAATTCAGACTCAATTTCTGCAGTCCTATTATTAGTCCAGTGCTTCTACGTGTTCTACTACATTGCATCAATGGTTTGCTGATGCTAAATGAAACACAAGAGCTGTTGTTTTGGGAAGAAGGAGGGTTTCAGTAGAAGAGTTTACAAAAGTGAGACAAACTTCACATCATAGTGCAGAATCTATGTACCCTTAATGTCCTGCAAGTATAAGAGGAGACTGAAAACTCCTGAGAAGTTTTAAAAAAACCCCTTCAACCCGGGTCAAAAGGGGGAATAATTTGTCTCTACAGAGTATACATTTGCTATGTCTAAAAGTGTTAAATATTGATGGCAATTAGTCACTTATGTCTGCAGAAGGACAAAGTAAACCTTCTAATCTGGGTCAGACTGGAGTACAGCAGTGGAACCAAATGTCCTCCTAAATACAAGAGTCCCATTCATCATGTATTCCCTTGTCTGCCAGTTGCTCTATGCAGTATGTGAATCTAGAGTCTGTATCTGTATGAGTTCCATACTGATGAAATCACTAGTTTGAAATTAGAGGGGCTGCCTTTAGGCCTCGGCAACACATCTTAGGGACTCGAATACAAGACAGCGTGTGTGTGAGAGAGAGAGAGAAAGAAAGCAGTTGCTAAGTCATCTGTAGTGTTATAATGGATTGCAATTTTTCACAAATGAGGAGTAACATAATCCCCCTGTTAAAACTGAACTCCACAACAGCTTGTTAGATCACATGGAAAAAAATAAGAAAAAATGGAGGGAAAACAGAACAAAGGCAACCAGAAAAAGGCTGGTCTCTGTCTCTGAACTAGATTCACTGCAGTACACTTTGATCTTGTGGTTTTTTTTTCTGCATATACACTAACCCACCCACTTTTGAGGCTCGCATGCAGAAATCACACCTGCCTATGCAGCACACCGCCTCAGCAAAACTGAAGCTAAGCAAAAGTCACCTCTCTCGAGTACCTCAGAAAAACCAAATGTACCCTTTAACAACACAAACAAAAGCTTTCAGGGAAACAGATGTGTGGGTTGAACACTCGAAATGGTGCTTGCGAGACCTTTTTTGCTCCTGCTAGGATTGGAGAAGGTGCATGACAACAGCCACCCCGACTTTGGAAAAAAAAAAAAAAAATTGTGGCATTGCAACACTGGGTCTCTTTCAGACAGAAAGCTTTGACTCACATTCCAAAAGTCTGCTACTGTAGCAGCGAGCCCACATAAGGGTGATACAGTGCGTTTACCAGCCCCCTGTGCTCTCACGCCAGAATGTAGGCGAGCCTTTGACAAAAAAAAAAGAAAGAAAGAAAGACAGAAAAAAAAGAGAGAAAAGTTTCCAAAAATATGTTACAAGTCTCCATGCACAATGGGCCTCATTGAAAAAGCATTCAGTGTGGCAAAAGGCTGGGCTGAGGGGGCTTGTATTCACAGCAGTGTTAAGTATCTGCCCCAGTCCATGCTAAATGAGTCTCGAGCAGATGTAGCATGAGTCACGAAGCTGGGTGGCGATTGTAGCTGCAGCTATGGATAATTTATGTATTAATCTATCAATGCAAAATATGAATTGCAAAAGTTAAACATGGTGTGCGAATCATGGCTTTTATTAAACAAAAGCTGGACCAGCTAATATGTGACGTTAGCTTGATAAATGACTTAAACAATGAATTGTAAGTGTTACCAAATTTTACCCCATGGCCAAATGAAGTTGCAAATAAAGTAGCTCTGTGTGCACCTCATGTTTGTGAGACAGTGGTTAAGCATCGTGTCATTTCAGATTAAGATTAACGTGTGATTAAGAGTTTACCGTGTTGTAAGACTGCCTGATGTTACTGTAGACAAAGGTGTAAATGACAAATTGTCACAGGAAACCACAGAGATGACAACTGGAGCTTCACTTATCTCTCTGCAGCTTTATCAGGCTCTCTGTCATCACAGCAAGTGTCACCTGTCACCCTGTGACTGGGACAGGAAGCCGAGCAGGGCGAGTTGTCATAAACATCGATTTGGAATTTTACAAAAGCCTGTCTCTTTATTTTGAGGTTTAAGCATTTTTCTTTTTTTTTTGTTGTTGTTGGTTGAGGTTTCTGTCTCTCTCTTGCTCTTCCTTTTCTTCCTCTATTTTTCATCCACCCACGCACATATGCACATGGGCACACACACACACACACATGTTCACTCAAGAAATGGTTCCATCTCTGAAAAACTACACTCTCCTTACGCTGCTCCTTATAACAGCAAGGAACACAGCAGGCTGCTTGACATTTTTCCCTTTCAGGAAAATTGGGGTATTTTAGCGTGATTTTTTTTTCCATCTTGCCCTTTCCCCAATGTGTAAAAGCTCAGTGAAAGCACACTCTCCTCAGTGAGAACACATTACTATGCATTAGGGCAGGAAACACTCACCAGGCTTTCACACATGAGCGCTTTGGAGTCTGTAACAACTGATACATGTCAAGATTTAAGCGGTAAATTGAGTCAGAATGTTGTGAAGATATTACCCCATGCTTAGGTTTCCGTTCTGATATATCAGATTTTTGTCAGAGCAAATTTCGTCAGAGTAAGATGTCATTTTAGCTTATTCAAAAACTCCTGCATTAGAGCCAAACTTGCACGCATATAAGAAAGTGCATGACACTCCTTTGTTCATCCTGAATGTTCGTCCCATTTACATCTGTCAGCTTATCAGCTTATGCATCATATTCACTTTTATCCGTTTACTTCTAGTTTCTTGGTTCCGTCCACTTTTCTAAAAATGGGGTGCAGGGAGCAGCGCAGCCTCTGATGGTTACTTAGAGGAGCTTTCAGACAGCCCTGACTCCTCATTATTTGATTATACGTACATTACGACATCTTTCCAACATCATTATCAATGAATGACTCATTGTTCTTAGGGCAGCTTTTGAACTAATAACCATACAGATGACCAATTAACTAGTGCATACCAACTTCAGTGCAGTCTGTTGGTATCTGATGTGTGCATTGTGAATGGTGTTGAAAAAATGTGCTTGGATTTCCCCTTTTCCATCTCTTGCAATCTGGTGGCCTTGTGACTATAATTTTAAACACAGCTAAAAAAGTCCCAAACAGGCTGGAGTTTGAGGCGATGCAGCGTGCACCCTGAAGCTGCTCGATGCTTCTCATAATCCAGATTTTAAACAGCAATGTAGGTCAGAAACACTCAACTCGGACTAAAGTGTTTTCTTGTGCAACTTATGATTTATAAAGTTCCACTTTCATGTGTTAATGCAATATTTATCATTTGCAGGCACAAGAAAAAGTTCAGTTCTCTTTGGTTACTCGGTTCTCTATAGAAGCGGCAATTTATAGCTCAGTGTTAACATACGTTTTCTGGTAAACAGTTCAAAGTGGTAACGGTGGTAGTATTTTTGTGCAGCTTTTTAGAATAAAAACCATAGCAGATGCTAAAATAGTGCATTTGCTTTAGATGAGTTTGCAGATATCTGCACATCTTACAGAACCTGAAGAACATACATAAACCAGACCTTTGAGCGCGTACGAGAATGAAGATGCCTCATGAGATGAAGAGATAATTTTACTCGAGTGTTAAATGCAGGGGCAGGCATAATTTCTATATTTCACCAGCGTTGCTAGGACGACCTGGAAAAAATAGGTTGAGATGCGGGCTGCAGATAACGAGGAGGTAGATGAGACGTGAAGACAGAACAAAAGGGTGCAAAAGATAGACAGAGAAAAAGAAGAAGAAGAAGGCACAAGTGAAATACATTCTGTTTCCTGTAATTTGCATGACTTGAGCTGCCAGGGTAAAGGGTGTTTTTTTTTTTTTTTTTAATTTGGTTTTGTTGTTTTTTCTTTTTTTTTTCTTTGGTCTAAAAGTGGTACATTAAGGCACTCCCACATCTGGGGCTCTCGCAGGGTATCAACAAGTGTGTTACAGCTGCAGTGAACATGATCACCTATAGAACTGGCGGCAGGAGTTATACTTTAAGTTTTGTGTATTTAATTTAATTTGTGTGAACCTGATTCTTATTTAATTATTTATTATTAGTTTTGCAGCATAAAGAATTTACAAAACCGAGGGATTTTTTTTCAACGTGCACAAAAGCGAATGTCAAAAAACAGAAACCTACAAACTTGATGTTTTCTAAAGACATGCAGAGAGCATCATGAAATAAATCATCCACAGATATATTATCATCATTTTAATATGATGCATCATAGAGTTCACTATAATAGTAATTAATAAAAAATGGTTATATAGACCACATTTAGTTACATTCTATAAATATAAGATTTAGTATGAATGTATCATGACATCATTCCTCTCAAATGTGCCAGTATCACGAGTTTGGAAATGTGCATGCTGGCTTGCTTACTTGCACACCTACATAGAAAAGAGCTATGATTAAAGTCATAGGCAATTCTGCTTGCTTTCCCTGCAATGACATTTTCAGAGTTATCTGCTGTGAAAGAGGTCTGTAATATGCTGCAGCACCAATACAGGTAGAGCTCTCTGGAAAATTATAATGTATAAAACTATGACCTCTGGACATCTTACCTGTGTATCCTGCCAGCGCTGCTGCAGGGATGACTGGTTTGTCCTTGCTGAGGTCTGAGCGCTCCCTCACATAGTCTTTGAAAGTGCCCTTGGGCTTGTGGCCGTGCAAGGCAGTGGGGTAGTCTTCTGAGTCGAAGCTGTCGTATGAAGGTACCCGCTGCAGGCTGCTGAATGAGGACTGGCTGCTCCATGACTGGGTCAGTCTGTCGCAGCTCTCAAAGCTCTCGATGCTCTCAAATGAGTCCTGGCCTCCAAGTTTACCTGTGAGGGAAGAGTGAAAGGAAAGAGAAACAAAGAGAAAGAAATAAAGTTAATACAAAAAGTGGCAATTGTTGTTGAATATCACATCCTAAAAACTTATAATCAAAACCTAAATATGTGAC
>JAPZDV010000024.1:7349147-7372456 GCA_029814665.1 Acanthurus lineatus | reverse complement strand
CCGCCCCCCACACTCAAACTTTGGCATATTTTACCGGGCGGCACTTCAGTCGTGCTTACAAAAAAAAACCCAACCAAAAAAAAAAAAAAAAAAAAAAAACCTGAAGCTTATGTAACACCTTCTGTTTAAGCACAAGTTACCCCTCTCCTCACCATACCAACATGGGAGGCACCTTGGAAAATAAAGACAGCGAAGCCTTTCTGAGAGTCATTTGTGGGGCACGGCTTGTGTGTGCTTGTGTGAGTGTGTGTGCTGTACACGGCGGGCGTGGAGCGGAATGCCTTATAAGGGCTCACAGCAGAAGCGTCAGGCACGCCAGTTATAACAAACAGCAGGGTTTTGATCAGATAAAAGTGGGCCTCCCACTCATGTTCCTGCTATGCCTCCATGCATGCCACCCAGCAGGGCATGCTCACAAAACATTCCTGTCAGTCACTGAACCTCGACCCTCCAGGCCTGAAGAACGGAGGAGAAGGAAAGTAAATGAGGGACGACTCACTCAGGTCTCGAACAGAAGACTCCATATGTTGTAAATGATTGACAGCTCTTGTGAGTTCTGGATGTATGTGCTCGGATAACCGCAGAACAACGTCCTTTGAACATCCTTTTACATTCAATAAGAAGCTCAGCAGAACAAGAGTGAAAGAAACATGAGAACCTTGTGCTTTCATGTCTGTAATTTCACAATCCAACCACTTTCCCCATGAAGTCATGCACTCCTCTGTCTTTAAAGTTTGTTTCTGTAGGGCAGAGAGTTTTATTATGGTTACATGATGCCTTCAATAATAAGCTACCAGGATCTGAGTTACATGGAAGTAGCCGTGCTCTGTCAGGAATTGACTACTATGACTGGGCAGAGCAATAAAAACTTTTTTTTGTAACATTGAAAGCCTTGTTTGGGTGCACCTCTGACCCTGGCAGTTACGGGCATTTTAAAGGGAATTACCTTTGCTGGAGAGAGAGAGGATGTGAGGCCATGGGTGAGCTGACATTAGCTGCACATTTGTCGCAAAGAAAAACAAACAATATAGTAAGGTGGGTTGGAAGCCACTTACGCCTGTTAGTGGGTCGTATATCTATGTGCAGTACATGGTTGTAGGTGTGGGAAACAAAAGACAGAATCTAGTCTTCTAGTTATCTTATTATGCTGCAGCTTTTTCTTGGGAAAAGCCGAGCAGCATGTCCACTGGGACAGCTGTTGCATTCACAATCCAACGAATCCACAAATGCATAGCTTTGCTAGCTTTGTGTTATGCACTTATCTTTTTCAACAAGTTGCAAGCACACGTGCAACACAGACCATCACCGTTTTGTCGTGGTTCGGATCAAGGACAGCATTGGACATCGGTCGAACCCTGCTTAGCATGGGAAAAACCAAGTAATGAACAGAACAGTTTGTGTCTGTGTGTGAGAGAGAGACGTGGAGGAAAGATCTGTTTGTGTGAAGTTGCGAACTGCTGCTTGGCAGCCTCAGCCTGACCTGAGTGCACCCAAGTGAATGTAAGCTGGAGCGAGCATTGCGAAAGGGTTTTGCAAAACAGCGCTACGCTTTGGCAACTTAACTGCAGCTGTCAGCACTTTCTATGTGCGTTTGTGAGATGTGTTTGCTTAAAATCTATGCTCTGCAGGTATTGAAAAAGTGAAGAAGGTGGTTAATGTGGTGAGTCACAACCCCTTAGTGGGTCAACTCCAGCAATTAGTGACAAATTTCCATGATGCACCAATGCTTCTGGTTGCTTCTCTAAACCACCTGAGCTGCAAAAACAGAGTGTTTTGTTCATATAAAAAACTTGCTAAATGCAAACTACCCAAACATGACACCATGTGGAACATCCCTGTTTAAAAGAGAGAAGTGAAACCCACACAAAGGCTCAAAGCCGAACACAAACAAAAAGCTCACGGCTGTGGGCTTCCCTGTGCCCTGGATTACCCCTGGAGCAAGCCAAGTCTTCCAGGCAGCGGGGTCAGAGAGGCAAGCCTCAGCACTGCAGATTCATCACCTCAGCCTGCCTCTCCTTCCCTCTGGAAAGTCAGTTTCAACCACTGCGGAGGAGGGGGGAGGTAGAGAGAAAGGGAGGGAGGTAGAGGAGACAGTGGGGTTGGAGGAGAGGGGAGTGATTAGGCACTACAGCCTGTCTCCCACCCGGGCTGGGCAGAATGTCCTGGCTCTCCCAGCACCGTGTGACAGATGAGTTCTTAGGAAGAAAGAGGAGATGCTGATAGATCCCAAGCGAGATCAGACAGGATGAAATAGAGGGATATCACATACATCAGAGCTGCAAAGCATCAATCAACAGTCAATTTGTGCAACTCAAGGCCTTTACAAGACATGACACAACTTAACAAAAGGATATATGTAAGCATATCAGGTCAAGTGAGACATGCAGTGTGTCTGAAAGTGTGTCAGAGACATGAAACAAATACCAAAACAATCCAGATGTCACAACAAATTTCACATGAACTACATAACGTTGCATCCTTGTTGTTACACTGTATACGTCTACTTCTGTAATCAAAGTCAACATCTGTAAGCGTAACTTTCACAACGGCCCTCGTTTGACGTACAACATCATATTGTGAAAACACGCACAAGTCAAAGCCTGAGCCATGCAATCAAAATAACTAACACACGCTGCTCACACAGGCGAGCCTATCGCATGACTGTAGAGCCTCCGAGGTGATTGCATTTTTTCTCAAGTGTTGCGTGTTGTCCAATATTGAGCAACCAAACATCGTCCTCTCACCGAAACACGCTCAGGACGTTGTGTCCCTCTCAGCGAATCTGATTAATTACCGAGGAAAAAAAAAAAAGAAAGAAATCACTGTGGTTTAACATCAACGCAATCTGCCAGAAGCCACTTACGTTACAGTGAAACATTTAAGAGTAACGTTAGTCTCATATGAGCTGTCACACAAGAGTTGTATTACTCACCGTCCATCTTTTCAGCCTTTATGATTGTTAACGTCGGTTTCATATCGACAGCTGCCGTCATGATCATCAGATCAGTGTGACTTAATAACGTCGCGTCCCTCTTTGTTTTTTTTCTTTTTTTTTTATTCTAACAGCTCCAAGAAACACAATAAGGAGAATCTTCTCTTCCTTTGGCGCCCCGGTCAATTCTACTGGCTCGGTTTGGTTTTTTACCTCTCTTCTAACACTGAGCAGAATAACAAATAAAAAAAAAAAACAAAAAAAGAAAAAAAAATCAAAATCAGTTTCTTTGACTCTTAAGTTATCTTTCTCTTTCCCTCTCTCTCTCTCACTCTCTCTCACTCTCCGGTTGCCTACATGTACACACACTCCCTCTTTTCCTCGTTCTTTCTTACTCACTCACTCACACACACTTACTCCTTCCTCTCTATCTGTAGCTATGGGCGTTGCATTGCACGGAGCCGGAGTGCGACGACAGCTGAAAGGGGGCGGTGTTTGGGGCTGACTTGCCAGTTGATTCACAATTCAATTACAATGCCCCCCTCCCCACACCGCACCCTAAACCCTACACACACACACACTCACGCACACACCCACTCTAACTGCCTCCCCTGTGAAAACCCCGCTCGTATCAAGACCCCCTCACGTCATCGGACGCAGTTACGAGTCTTCGTGTTCCCGCAAATTACTCGCGTTTTTTTACATGGATGAGAAACACTCTGGAGATGTGACAACTGCTGAATAGACTGAGAAAGAAAAAGAAAGAAAAATCTTCCCAGAATATAAAAACGAACAGGTCAACCATTCAACAACTCAACTTTATAATCTTTCACACTGAAAAAAAACAATCACATTTTAGAAAATATCATTTAATTACAAATGACACCTGCCAGATCCTTAAAGGAGATGAATGATCGAAATGTTACAGGTGATCTAAAGGAGACAAAAACAGCATGGAGCACTATATAGTTTCCCTACCTGACCCTCATCGAAACATTATTGCGATAGTATTGTGATACATATGGGTAAGAAAGAGAGCGAGCTGGCTTAAGAGAGTTTTTTTTTTACTTTAAAATAGTTGTGTGCCAATAAATTTAGCTGTAGTTTATTTGTGGAGATCTGTTAGCTAAGAGGAGAGTCTTTGACTGTCTGTGGGCTATTTTCTTCTGGTCCAGACTTCCTCATAACTTGTAACTCACCCTCGTAAACACCTCAGAGTATTTCCTGTTCACCTTGTGGTGATCAATAAAAACACAACCATCCCTTTTATTGTTTTTTTTTATTTTTTTTTTTTTTTTAAATCAGCTGCATCGAGTATTAGTATGGAGACACACCTTTGCAAACAGGTATAGTATGAACACAATTTTAACATTAGGATGATAAACAATGCAGGGAATTTAAAAATCTCAGGAATTTAATAATCACTCCAGCCGGGTTGCCCATCCACAAGCCCATGAATGAAAATTCAGTTTAAGCATGGCAAACTGCCCGGCTTAACTCTCATTTTTTGCTTTGCTTTTTTTTTGTTTTCCAGACATTTTGTGCTTTCTTATCTGCAATAATCAGAAACAACGACCCTGCCTTGCTGGAAATTGAATCAAAAATTTGTTCTGCCACTGGAGAAGAACAAAGACAAGTGAAAAACTGGGCTTTTTAGCCACAGTAAGGCTCCACTCTGAACAAACAACAGCCATATGGGAAAACCTCCCATGGCAACAGAAAACAATAATAACAGATTATAATAGTGATTATCACACAAGTTCCACTGGAACCTACTGCTTTTAACAAAAAGTGAGAAAAAATGAGCGCCAGCGAGGAGCGGGGCCCACCGAACAAACAATATGGACTAATATGTTCATGAATGAAACAATCAAGAATGAATTCTCTGAGACATTAGCTTCCTTTTTTACTTCAATATTTCCAACCTCATCATAAAGCAACCTTATTAGAGTGAGTCATCATGGCGCAACCTACCATGCACATCAATATGATACTTCTGCACGTACTGTATGTATGTGTGTATGGAGGATGGGGGGGGGAGTCAGGGATATTGATCACGCATGGATTTTCAAACCGGTGGTACTTCACCGGCTCCATTAGCAGCCCTGGATCAGGTTTCATCGGCCTGATAGGAGCCTCGTCTGGGAAGAGTGCTGGTGGGTTGTGCGGTGAGAGGAGCTGCCTCACCGGGGGCAAAGTGGAAGGGGGTGATTGAGGAGAAGGCTGGAAGAGGGGGAACAGTACATCTCACTTCATCTCAGCAAGTCTTTTTTTTCCCCCCACTGACTGGACCTCTTTGTTTTCTGTTAATGAACTCCCTCGTATCTATTCTTAAAAGGACAGCTCGGGTCCTTTGTGCCTGAGGGCAGCCATTAGGGGTTTAATGGTGTTGCTGACTAATATCTGGGCTGGTGTCACTGTAGCTCATTTCAGTTTGGGTTTTCCTCATCCTGTCTTCACTTCTTTACAGCAGATCTTTTTGCATGATAGAAATAAAAAAAGCACTGAAACTTTTTTTTTTTTTTTTAGCACCAGTTAATTATCAGAATGTAAACCAAAACCACTTCAATAATAACAGAACTATTAAAGTGAAAAAAAAGTCAACTTAACAAGCTGTTTACTGACAATCTGATTACAAAAGAAAAAAAAAAGAAATGTTGCTTTAGTTCTTGTTGCCAGGAAACATCTGAATAGATTTCTGCTCTTTTATCTGAGAACAGTGTGTTACTGATCTGGTTCCTCAGAGCAATGACCACTATTCTCTATTGCTTAAACAGCCTGGTGTACAATGACCCTGAGGAGAAACACATTCATATGAACAACACACTGACATGAGGAAATTATTTTTGTGTGTGTGCGTGTGTCAGAGTTTTACACAATACAAAAAAAAAAACCAGCTGTTGTTAAAATAAACTGTGTCATTTCCTATTAAGAGGAAGAATTAATTGTCTCACACTAATCAGGCAGTGTATGTCACAGTGCACTCGAGGCCGCATGTCTCAGATCAAACAAGTTTTGGTTTTACTGTCCCTTTTCCTTCACCTGGCAAATGCTGTTGCCATGGTTTTGACAGTTAGCTGGCTTCACTCATTTGCGTTGCAGCACGGCAGCGCCGGCGAACGCAGCTTTCTATCCGTCTGCCGCTCGCTGCCTGTCTCTCGCCGGCACATCTGCGTCGTCTGCTTGTCTCTAATCCTTAGATGTAACCATTGCACCTGCTACTTTTTTCACAGAGTTAACTGAAAGGTTATTCGATTTAGAGCAATTCATACAGCTGTCAAGTGATATTTGTCTTTGATGTCGGCGCTCTCGCTGCAAGTCACAGGAGTTTTCGTTGCCCTGAGTGTGTACGTTTTTTTTGTTATAAGTTTGAAACATTTTCAAACAAAATGCAAAAATGGTGATCTCAGACTATAAATATGGTCTGATAGGTTTGGTATGTTGTGTGACTGGAGATCATTAATAAATCAGTCCCCCATTGATAGTTTCTCAGCACACACTCACACAAAGAGAGAGAGAGAGAGAGAGAGAGAGAGAGAGAGAGAGAGGGCAGACAGTAAAACAGTAAAACAGTGGGCTCCTTGTGGCCTCTGTCTAGAAGCTCCGTCTCACTTCTATCTGTCGTGGAAGCCACAGGCTGGATGCACTCCTGCTGAGATCAGAGGGTTGGCTGGCAGAGGAGCAGCCAATCCCCGTGTGTGTTTGTGTGCTCATGAATGTGTACAGTATGTGTGTCTGTGTGTGTGCGTGTGTACATCGCTCTCTTTTGCTTTACATTCCAAAATCTCCTCTGAGTGCATATGCTTGGTTGTGTTTGTGTGTGTGTGTGTGTGTGTGTGTGTGTGTGTGTCAGCGAGTGCATGTGTCTGTGTTTGTGCGCTCTGCTAAACTGTGTGGTGCATGTAAGTGCACTGGGAAAGTAGCAGGGCCTCCCTGAACAAAGGCTCAGCTCTTTTCTGAACAATTAGCTCCGCTAAAAAGGACATCTCTTCCTCCATTAGCGGCACCACGTGCCCCCCATCACTCCATTGTGCAGATAATTCAATTATCCCCACCCCCCTCCGAGTCTCTTTGCCTCCCAGACCTCCCTCCTCTTGTCTCGCCCTCCCTCCTCTCTGTTGCCACCACTCTCAGAGATAAAGCTCTGCTACTCCCTGAAGCTGAAGGGAAAACACATCAGTCTGTGGTTTTAATTTATTTCTCAATGAATAAATGAAAGTTGTTCATCAATGTAAGTGGCAACACTCACAGCAAAGCAACGAACGGTATTCTGAAAAGATTATTATGTAGCAGTGAAAAAAGGGCTGCTAAACATTTAGATTTGTTGTTTTTTGTTGTTAATTGTTGTATTAATGCTATTTAAATTTTGTGATTTTAGGGGAGGAATTGAACTTTACCCACTATACGAGTCAATTCAACTATGAACGCACACAGTAAGAGGTATTCACTCTTACCATTACCGGCGTACACTCATTGTAGTTAACAGTCTGTGGATATTGCTAAGCTCATGATATAAACATAAAAACAATAGGAGGTCTCTCTCAGGCTTCATCAAAGCACCACCTTTCCTGATGAGCTGGCATCTGTTGCATCACCTCCCATCAGTGATTGCATGCGTTTCAGAACTGCATGTTCTCCAACTGAAGTGGTTTGTAATTAGTCAACCATCAAGAGGAACTTACCACACTAACACTTCCTAGAATAAAACTCGTAAAACTCTGGGAAAGGGAAGTTTAAAAATCGGGCATTTGGCTGACGCTTTCTCTTTAAAAAAAAAAACTGCACACTGGAAAGTCAGGGGGTCTTTCTGGGGAGAGGGCACATAGCTAACAGCTTTTACTGAGGAGAAATACTGAGACATTTCTTAAGGTCAAGAGTATTTATTTTAAGTAAGCTAGAAAAAAACCTGTATTCATTTGATCCAAATTATTCTTTGAGTACTTCAAAACAAAACTGTAAAGCAGTACTTTGATTTATGGGATAAAAATTCCAGAGTGACTCTAAATTCCCAAATTCAATGCACAATACAACCACTTCTCAGAGGTCTAATGTGGAAACTTGAGCAATTCAAATTTCTAAAAATACTTCAAAAGCTACAAATGTACAGTGTATTAGCAACAGATTGGCTCTTTCCTGTGTTTATTGACTAACACCTCTTGCCTCAGAACTGTCATCGCAGCATGCAGTTCAAATCTAGGACGACATCAGCGGTGTAGCCCATTCCTCCACAGTTGTCTGTCGCTTTTCCGTGTTTCCACTCTTGTTTTGTTTTATTGTTGGAGGGGGGAAGTGTGCGCCGGCCTGATTAGCATCACTGTTTCCTCCTTTCCCATAACCCCCCAGACCCCCGCAGGCTGCCTGTTTACTTTTAAAAATAAAAAATGGGCCTGCGCCCGTGAGGACGTGCCCCTCATCAGAGGCGAAAAAGGCCCCCCCACCTCCCCCACCTCCCCCACCCCCATCTCCCACTCTCAAGGCTCCACATCTTAGATCCTCCTCCCCTCGTCTCTGCTGCCCCTCCCGCCAACGCCAGTCCCGGTCCTGTGACTTATCCGTCTCCTTATCCGTCTTCTCTCCTCAAACTGTATTCCGCCCACTCTCTCTCGCTTTCCAAGCCCGTTCCCCTCCTCTTCCAACTGTCCAGCTGTCAAATCACATCAAATAAAACAGGCCAATGGTCCCTGAGTGCCAGATCACAGCTGTGTCTGTGTGTACTAAATGGGAGGGCATGTTTAAATGTACAGTGAACTCATGAATGCCTGGGAGTGGATGTGTGTATGTGTGTGTGTGTCCGTGTGTGTGTGTGTATACATGTATACATGTGTGTGTGTGCCTGCTGTACTGAATGGGAGGATGCAGTAATACAATACACACTGGAGTGCAGGGTGTGAATTTAATGAATGAATATGCGGAGTGTGCATCACTGCAGGATGTTGGTGGAGTGTGTATGCATGTGTGTGATATCTGCGCCTGTAGTTCAATGAGATTACGCAGAAATACACGTCCACTCTGGGTTTTTTTTTTTTTTCCCACACACTCACATACACACCCACACACACAGTGAATTTCCACAATGGAAGTTCACAACAGGACCTGCGGTGTGAGTGTTAGATAGTGAAGAGTAGCGCTGGGTCAGTGTAAACATCACCATGGCATGGCTGTTGTCAGGAAGCAGTGTGTGTGACATTGGGCTCCTGGCCAAACATGCGATGGTCCTGAAACATCCAACATCCCCGTCTGACATCTGCTCTGTATTCTTTCTTTCTCACACCAGCACATTTCACTTTAACTACACCCGATCCATTCTCGAAGAAGAGACTTGAGCTTGTTAACTTTCAGAGTTAAATTATGTTTATTAGCCCATAATCCAAGAAAGTGGATTTAGTTTGTGCGATAGTGGTCAACTAAGAACTTACTGGCTATTAAATTCAAAAAAGTAGCCAGTTTTACTGTAATTTATGATTAACCTTTACCTGTTGTGATGATAAAATATTTCAGAAGGACTGATTTGTCTATTTTCATTTCAATCTCAGTCAAACTTTACTCAAAAGCAAACTAAAAGCAACAATAATCAATATATATGAACTTTTTTTACATAAAAATGTAACAGAAATATAAGGGGTGTCGTTTGATGAGATTACAGAGAATTATAATCTGAACCTGTAGCAGCTTTCATCTTTACGGAGTTTAATAGAGAGTTTCATCTTATAGTTTAGCTGTCCAGAGCTGGAGTGCTTGTCACTCTCACCGCTCTCTAAGCTTTGCTTCAGACAGATGTTTTTTAGTAAAAACAGCTCTAGAAATCCATTGTAAACTACTAGTTTTTTTTCCATACACACATGCTGGCCTGGTTTGACTCGACACTACAGCCCAGTATGGCAGTGATTTGCATTTCAGTTGAAACAGGGCTACTGATATGAAGGTGTGTCTTCAACTGATGACACACTGATCAGTATTTCTGATGGGGGTAATTTTCCATCAAGCAGGATGACAGTTGAAAGAATGAAAGAAAGTTGATGTTATTGGAAGTGAGCTATTTGCAGAGGTGCAGTTTAAAGCCTGCTGTTTTCGGTTCTTTTCTTCTCACTCTGGCTCTTATTATTACTGTGCCTTCATACAGTGTTAGTGTTGTTGGCCATAACCTTATTAGAGGCTTGTCCACCAGGCTTTCACCCTACTCTGGAAATCCGTCTCTATCTCAAGCACAGATCTGCAGGACTCAGCATGTTCAAATTGCTAATGGAAACCCAAATCAGTGCATCATGGCTTGAATCTGTGCAGCCAAAAGTGGAAAAAGTCCTATACTTGCATCAGACAGCATGCAGACACAGTTGGCAACCAGCTGGTGAACACAGTGGGACACTCTTGAGCGAAAAAAAAAAGAGCCAGTTATTTCCCTCAAGAGTTTATGGAGACCAAAAACAGAGGTAAATGCAACTGAAGCTTTCCTAAGTCACAAGAAACATGACTTCAAATGAATGGTAATTTTGCTCTAAGAAATCTGTTAAAGATGCTAATGTGTCATTATTGAGGTCACGTTTTATTTCTGCTGCCCCCAAGTGGCCAAAAATTCAGTTATTTCAAGTTTAAGGAATAAAGGTTAAAAAAGTATTTGTGTTCATGAATAAACTGTTTCTATTACACTTTTAATTTACATCTTAACAAACATGTTGTTCATGAAGAATAAACCTGTTACAATCCAGGAAATATTCAGTTGATTAATTAAGGTACTTCCTGTCATTTACATAAAATACATGCAATTTAAAGGAGCAAAAAATATAATTTTTCTTAAAAAAAAAAC
This sequence comes from Acanthurus lineatus, assembly GCA_029814665.1. Lineage (NCBI taxonomy): Eukaryota > Metazoa > Chordata > Actinopteri > Acanthuriformes > Acanthuridae > Acanthurus > Acanthurus lineatus. Next base: position 7,361,723 of record JAPZDV010000024.1, on the reverse strand, counting down.
CTGCACAACAGCAGTTATTTTAAAATGATTATTACGTACAAGTAACTTGGAAATCTCTAAGTGCCAAATCACTTACACAGCAGGAAAAATCTGAAATCACTTATAGTTCAGTTTTCTAATTATACACTCATTAAATACGGGGTTCTGAAAGAGCATGTGCAAAATGTTCAAGAGGTGACTGTGTTTTCGGTTTGAGAGAAATGACTCAAAGCAACGGTTGTGAGGTGTAGAGACTATGTCAGAGGTTATGTAGCTGCTTTTGAGGTTAACACAGTCTCATAAACGCCATAAACTGGTCGAAAAAAAAAGAGAAAAAGACTTCAGCAGCTCTATATGACACCACCAACGAGAGCTGGATGACTGTAAGAACATCTCCAGGTGGCTCAACTGCTCTTAGACCTGCGCTCTGCATAGTGTAGGATTTAGGAGAAGGATGAGAAAAAAAAGGTCAAAGCTCGGTCATTTTTTTCCACTCAGCAATGTTTATGTCAACGGTTTAGAGCTGGGAGCAATGAAGTGAGGGCTCCAAAGGAGTGTGTCTCTGGCAACAAACATCAGCAAATCCCATCAAATCCTGACTCCCTCTCATACACACACACACACACACACACACAGACACATATGCACACTCAGCCCCCCTCTCTTCCACCTCTCCAGAGACCAAACTAGAGGCTTGGGAAAAAGATGGCCGCCCTTTGGCCCCCTGTCTTGCTCCCCTCCCCGCTGCATCCAGCTCAGGGGAGGTGACGGAAGAAAGCCTGTGCCCCCCAGCACCCCTACCCTACTCCCGTGGCGTACGTCCCAGTCCACCAGCATCAATCACTTTTGAGGACAAGTAGAAGCCAGAGTCAAACACAGGCAAATGCACTGGAAGGAATGTTCCAGTTTAAAATAAAACTCATTTAAAAGAAGAGAGACCAAAAAAAATGGAAAGAGAGGATTGGAAGCAAGACAATGAACGGCATTTGGTTGTTCCCGGATAAAAAAAAAAACAGAGGGAGGGAGAGAGAGAGAGAGACAGAGAGAGGGGAATGTCTGGTAAAGGCATTGGCCTTTAGGGTCAACATCACCATCATCAGCAAACAGGCCAAGTTGAAACTTTTAGTGTGTGTGCGTGTGCTCATGTGTGTGTTCTTAGAAGCTAAATGAGTCACTTTAAATGTGTTCGTCAAGAGCTCAGACATGAACGTCTGCGTGACTGATTTTCCACTCAGTATCACAGTTAACTAAGAGCCTTATTTGCTCCATGTCATTTCTTCACAGTAAGCTATTGATGATTTTTTGATCATTAATACTCATGTACGAAAAAAGAGGGACAGAACAACATTCATAATATATTTGATTTTCTATGTAGATATCTATTAGAAGTGGTGAAAAGAATCTTAATAAAATGGTTATTTTTATAGTTTGTAGTAAATGCTGATTGTGCCTGGATGTGCATTTTGCCAGTTTTGGCCTTAGCCTGGTACCATGTTTAAGATCAGTGTCCATTTCTTACCTGTAGGGCACATGTCGTGTCCGTTGGGGACCTCCTGCAGGGGAATATCCTGGATATAGAGGGGCTGAGACGGGTAGTACTGCTGCTGGGGGTGAACCACACCTGGGAACTGAGTGTGAGGGCCCATTGCCACCCCTCCACTCTGCTTCTGGAGACAGACAACACATGGCAGCATGGACTGGATGCATACTACAACATGATTTCAATCAATTTGTATGCTTGATTTACTCTGCTTAAGAGGGCTGCTGAAGAGTAGGTACACTTCATAGATGTGAAACTAACTTGAACCTGAATTATAAATAATTAAAGAAAAAAAACACTTAAGCAATGAATGGGAACCTTACAAATCAGTAATCTTAATAAAAAGTTTATTACGCCAAGACTATGAGCCGTGAAAGTATATCACTTTTGCATTTAGCAAGGGGGTTTAATAAGTGAGCCTTAAAATAATTAATGGAGTCTTCTTAATAGAGGGATTTAGCTTTATTAGCACAAAATGCGCTAAACATAACGCCAAACATTTTGGTTTGGCGGAAGATCAAGTTAAAAGTTTTTCAACTGCTAAACAGTTTCATCTGCATACAAAACACACAAAATCATACCAAACCATCGGTGGGACAGTGCAGCCTGCTGGTGTTTTATTATTCTGAAAACAAATCACTGTATGTTTGTACAAATAAGTTTGTCCAGAGTTTTATTTATTAACCAATAAAAAAAAAACATTTATTTTTGTGCCTAGGGAAATGGGGAAAGATTAAGCTGGAAACAACTAAGAAAATATCCAGTCGCTTTGGCTGAAAGTGTAACCTTGGATTTTGAAAATATTTTTTTTTCTTCATTGTTTTCCCCCCACAGATAACCCTTGCAGCTAAATTTGCCTCATTCAGTTTATCTTTGCTGTGTTGTTTTACCCTGCTTATCACAGAAATGCTCACGTAAGAGGCTGCAAAAGGGGAAGTCTCAGTCAGCAACTGACAGGGCAGCTACGAGAGATATGAAGTTCTGTGTGGATACAAAAGATAGAAGGGCAGAAGATAGCCACTTGGCAATTTTTAGCATATCAAAAACCTCCATTCGTCTACAAACAGAAAACTCAATGGATATTGTTGAAAATCCTCTGTTTGAAAATGATGTGAACTGGGGATTGAGATTTTTCTCAAGAATGTGTCTGAATTGGCGTAATGTGCTCTCATAAACTTACCACAGTACCATTAACAAACAAATGCTATAAAGGTTGTTTTGACAATAAAATGTTGAATATTGGCATTAAGTTTTTACAATGTATTTTCATTTAATTAAAGTTTAAAGGACTGAAACTTAAAAAGCAAGAATTTATCTTTTTATTGACGTGCTAAAACGACTTAAAACAATGTTTATTTTGGGCTGTTTGACTGTTGAACCGTAAAACTTCATATGTGAAACTGACCGACTCATTGTTAGACTGATTGCAGATCAGATAAACATGTTAAAGCGCAGCGGCATTTATCAGTAGCCAGCCAGCTTTATGGACAGTAAAAATGAACAAGGAGGCCAGTTTGTGTAGGACGCTGCTTTCTCCTATCAGTCCCATCAGGAAGGAGGGAAAAAGTTAGATTGGCATAGGGGGTTAAGGGGGGCGGGGTTATTTATGGATTATACAGATATAGATAACAGTGACAACAGTGGAGATCTCATCATCATCATAACATATAATTGGTCAGATTAAGTTTCAAAGCACAAGTCAGTAAACAATATGTAAAATTAATAGTTTCAACTGACCATGTGTGACTTTTTCAGTTTGAATTTAGTCATAGTATTAATGCTGTTAATTGGCCATTTTTGATGAACCTCTGGTCCAAAAATTAAATTCATCTTAATCAATCCCACAATTCAAACCATCACATTTTTGACTCTAGTCAGTGATGATGCAAAATGATTCTGGTTTATAATATCTGAAATCTCATTTAAGTAATTACTGTTGAGTAAACCACAAAGCTCCTGTATTATACCTTATGTGGCACTGGATGACTAACTGAGGGACTAACCTCCAAAGCTCAGAAATAAAGTCAACACAGGAGTGCTAAAAAGAAAAAAATACAGATCCCTGAATGCCCATTTGAGAGTGACTCTAAAAGTGGGTTTATCCCTATAGAGCCCCAAATTACAACGTCCAAACATTCCTGCAGATATAAACATGCTATCAGCCTGCGAGAAGGCATGGTTTTTCTCTCTAGAGCTAATTTTGCCATGCATGACCACTGCACAGGGGCTGAATTTTTATTCAAATGACATTGGTGTTTAAAGTTACGCACAACTTAGGACATGGCTGCTTTGACTTTGCTTGGTTGTCTGCGAGGCATCACTCAGTCTTTGATAGTGATGCGTATCCTCTCAGCTCTCATTCAAATACGGTACCTTCTGGCCCCAAAAAGTCAAGATGACAACAGTCATAATGCCAAACTGAGGGCTTTAAAACAAAGTCCACAGATCGGCATTTAATGTCACAGTGGCTTAGTCCACAATTGAATATATTGTCAATGCTGTAGATAAAGTCATCTTCTTGCTCCTTCTTTTTGCATGGCGAGCAATGATGTTCTTTGTGTTCATCATTAGAACAAATTTTATGAGGAAAACATAATGAGAGGGTTGACTGTCGCATTCCACACAAAAGCTTTTGTGCACGACGAGAGCTAAAAATGTGCTGCATATGTTACCTGTGCTGCATTAAGGAACCCTCACACTATGATGAATTATTTCTGTAAACATCACCTTTGCAATGCGATGCTTCTGTTTTTGTTTCATTGTTGCTGTTTTAATTGCCGTAGGCTGCTAAGAGGTCCTGATTTTATTTTTTTATTTTTTCATTATTGTCTTCAAAGTGCAGTCTCGGTGAAACATCTTAAACAGAGACAGTCACAAAAGGGTAAACATCTCAAAACCCCTGCTGCTTTTTGCTGATAATTCATGTAAATTTGAGAAAAATGTGCCACCAAGGTGACCCAGGCTCACCTTTTGACCAAGACTGCCCTGGTATACAGTAGTCTAAATTTCAAAGGCAAGTCCTACCACCTGAGCCAATTAGGACCCAGGGAGCTGTGTCCTTCTATGTTTTCTATCAGCCCAGGGTGGGGTTGCCATTTGCATATAACCCCAGTCTCTTATCCTAATGTGCCAGCGCTCTGCATACAAATGGAGGCATTTATTTTGCCGCTCCTTGGCCTTCACCCTTCAAATGCTCATCTGACAGGAATCCCAATGTTCCCCGGCTACCACTGTCTCTGACTCTGTATTCAGCTCTCTCATTTGGAAAGTGTTAAGAGCCTTGGTGTTCTTGCAAACAGACTTCTGCAAAGCAGTGCGCGGGTGGCTTAGCTGAGAAAAGTTATTATTCAGTAGGGATGGTCTGACTCCAATTTCATTGGTTAGTGGCAAGGTTGGAGGCCTACAGGTCTCAATTTTTACAATATTACTTGCTAAAGAGAAGTGCATCTTGGCAAAAGGTGGTTGTGCAACACTGCAGAGTTCATGAAGGCGATTTCACAGCCTTGTAAAAAGTCATCTTTTTCAACAGCTCTCTTTCTTAACTTTTGATGAAATCATGAGGAACAGCATGTACAGATACAGCCACTATTAGTGCAACTTTCGGTGGGCTGAACTCAACAGGAAAAAAAAGGTTCAGATAAAGTGGGTTCCTGTGAGGTGATGGGATCCAGAATTGCTTCCTAAACATAAGAGCACACTGTTCACATGCAAATCCTGCACATATTCCCGCACTGGCATGTGGCTAAGCAGCTAGCACAGATGTATACACAAGCACAGAAATGCTCATTCCTTCACACTCTTGGCCGGCTGCGTGGCAGGTAGCTGAGGAAGCCCTAACACTGAGGTAATTTATGAGGGAGGTCTTACCATTGCGCCCAGACGGTCACAGGGGTGAAGGGCCGGGTAGGAAGAAACTGGATCCATGTAGTAACTCATCACGGACGCTGCAGACAGGAGAAGCAGGGCCTGCTGAAGGGATCAACACGCAAACAGACGAGGCAGGGTGGAGCGACCTATCTATCACAGGCTGTTTACACTCTGTGTGCGAGCGTGTGGTGTATGCTGTGTGCATGTGTGTGAGTGTGTGCATGTATGTGTGTGGTCGTGTATGTGTTTGTGTGTGTGTATATGTAGGTGTGTGGGAGAGGAGAAAAGAGGAAAGGAGAGAGAGAGAAAAAGGGAGAGGGAAGGGGGGTTCAAAAAGAGTAGAGAGGTGGAGGGGGGTGAGAAATTTGAGCTGGGTTTTAATAACCTGAAACATTAGCTCTTCAGTTTAAGGAGTGAAAACTGTGGTTTTAGGTCTTTTTAAACACTAAGTACAATGTTATCACATTAACTCCGTGTCGTACTTAGATTGTGAGGTTAACAGGATTTCTTTTCAAATGAACACTGCTGATCTTCATGGAAAAAAGGAATCTCTTCTAAAGGAAATCCACCCATCCAGACACTCGACAACCTACCACTTCCATCACTTCTCTCTGACTGTATCACTCCCTTCTCCTCATGCAAAAACAGCCTCCTCCTCTATCCTGCCTCAACTCTTCCTCCTCCTCTTTCTCCTCCTTCTCTTCTCCTTCCTCTTCCTCTCCTCCCTCCCCTCCTACACACTTTGCTTATCACTTAACATTGTTTACTTGAAGCAGCGGCAAAGAAAGAGACTGCAAGCTGAGCTGAAGGATTACATTAGAGGAGGAATGGTGTATATGGGCAGTGGCAGGTCTCATCCTCCTCATATTCATATGTTAAGCAATTTGGCATTTCTAGTTTATGGCAGCTGCTGAAAGACTGAGGGGAGAGGAGCCACTGCTCAATGCTTGCAGATGTTCATCTGCTCAAAACGATTCAGATGCTCTTGTTTCAGGAAAAAAGTACCCATACACAAAGAGAATAATGTGCAAATCAGTTCTGTCATTCAAATGCATGCACCACCATAAGGCTTTTACTTAAATGTCATTGATTTGGTGAAAAACAAGACATAAGGGGGAAAAGCGTTCATATAGCTCTAATTATGTATTTTGTCATATAAATAGACCCTGGTTATGCACTGTGTTATGTGCGCTCCATATTTTAAGGCAGTTGCAAAGCCACAAAGTAAAGGAAAAATGTAAAAACAATGAATTAAAAAAGGCAAAGTTTATTCTAAAAAAAAAGAGGTTAAATATGCACGCAACTTTTCTTTGCATTTTGAGACCTTTTGAATACTGCGGCAAGGTCGCAAAAAAATAAGCAGAGATGAAGCAGGACAAATCGAAAGCAGCGCATCTCAATTAAGAAAAAAAAGCGCGCTGCACGCTATATGAGAATTCCTGACGGGAAGAAAAAAAACAGGGAAACTTAAAAATCCCAAACTTTCATCCTGACGTATCAAATATGCACCGACCCGCATAAAAAACCCGCAATAATTCATCTCATCAGTTGATTTACAGTAAATATCGACGCAATAAAACTTTGCACTTACCGACTGTGGTGTGAGAAGTTTCCTGTGAACTGGAAGCGCTGGGCAGCTGTGTGTGACAGCTGAGCGGTGGACTGCAGAGATGCTGTACCTGCTCGCAGCGAATCCCACAGAGGAAGGAATGTTATGCACACTTTTAGTCCCTCCCTCAATCACACGGTGATCCCCTCCAAATCTATTCTCCCTCGCATGTAGTCTTTGGGCTTCGCATGCAGCCACAGTACAGGTGTAAACTTGCAGAGAGCCCATGGTGGCTAATAATGGATTAAGCGTGACCCAACTTATCCCTCCAACATTCACTGAACTGTAATATCCCAAAATCCTGTGGTGGAGGCATATTTATTCAATATCAAGTCAGTTAGGAAGTTTTTTTAATGTGCTTGGTGGGGAAGTTAAACAAAAAAGTGTCTTTTTTTCTGGTTTTCTTTAACTCATTCCTTTTTATAACACAGATCTATGTGTTATCCCCTCGTTTTGGGCAATGTTTTAAGTAAAACTGCATGTTAAAATGAAGCAATATTTGAATTTAGTTTCATTATCTGTTTGTTTGTTTTCCTCTTACAGAAAGTCTCTGGTCTTACTGTGGAAAATAGCAGGAAAAAGGCAGGAAAAGATCACAAGGAGAGTGGGTGGGATGGTCATGACAATGGCTGATCTTCCTGTGATGGTGTCACCCAAAAAAGAAAAAAAAGATAAGTGTGTGTGTGTGTCTTTCTTTGTTTTTTTCTCTTTTTTTTCTTTGTTGCTGGTAAACGTCTTCTTGTATTGTCCTGAACCTCTAAAATCTGGCATCACACAAGACCTAAACAAACAATGTAAGAGGACTCTTCCCGTCAAATCAATTTGTTTTTTTAGGTCTTGCTAGAATGTACCTGAGACGCATCTGCTTCTTGAATATTTATTTACTCCACGCCACCGACTATCATATCATCCTCCACCTCGTAGCTCCTAAACCAACAGCGAGTGCGACGTCGATTAGAGCTCTGACAGAAACGTTGACCACTCTTCTGCGAAATGAGAAGTTTCAACACAAGATCTACATCCACCTGCTCTGATAGAGGTTTGTGATAACCAGTAAGAGTGAGAAGATTTATCTATTTGCTTATTTATCGCTTTATTTGTTTATTTATTTCCCACACTGCAAGGTCACAAGCTTTCCGCTGCATTGCTAGCATAGAGTGCAGTCTCTCTCTCTCCCTCTCTCTCTTCTTATGTCTGTCTTTTACACACTCTCTTTCCCTCTTTTTCTCACTCTATCAGCTTAACACTCAACACTTGCGAGTCATCTGAAACACCTTGTGACTCCACGATAATTCCGTGACCCCAGCGCAGCATTTGTTTGAATTAGAAAGTGCACGGTTCAAACTTCCTGACAGCCACTGCTCTTAACAGTAAATCTTAAAAGTCCTGGGGTGAGGAGGTGTGTGTATGTGTCCTTTTGTGTGTGTATGTGCGTGTGCACCTGTGTGTTGCGTACGTGTGTGTGAGTGAAGAGCTGAAGGTTGGGTCAAGTCCAAGGTGAGAGGCGTGAAGAAGTACCATAAGGGGCTCGGTGGCAGGGAGCCTGCATTTTCTCAAGACCTCGTCTGAATCCCTTTGCTTTCTGTGGGCCTCAGCGCCTCAGGGCCCCCAGGGGACACAGATGGGCAACACGTCGAGGGCAAAAGGCGAGGGTATGACTTATTGCCATGTGGAGAGAGAAGCATGGGACGCGCCCCTGTGATGAGACCAAATTGAATAAAAGCAAGGATGAATGCGATCCAGATCTTCAGCCGATGCCCCGGCAATGCTGTTTCAATTAGCTGGCTCACCAGTTCAAAGGCGAGGCTCCCGATACACTTCTGCTCCGCATGAAGTCACTATCATCACGGTGCCCCCCAGTGCCTTTCGCTTCACCGTTATGATGCCACCTTTTTCCGATCACGGTTTCTATATGCTGCGCTGGCCGTGCTCATGTTTTGCATTAAACAGATAGTGAACGCCTCACCGTCAACAGCAGGAGAGACCATCAGTCAAAGGACCTGCGGGGGTTTACGGTCATCATCATCACTCGCTTAGTAAAGGTTCTGCTCTTGTATCTACATCAGCTGTGAATTCTACTGCTATTGGTCCATTTTTGCTGAAAATCTGAAATCTTTAAGAAAAGATCTTGATTAAATGAACTCTCATGCTTTGTTTTAGTTTTTTGGGGGGTTTTTTAGAGTGTTTCTACAGTTTTCGGTGATCACTAAAACAAGGGTAAAGGTTATAAGGGTTAGGGTTATAAATAAATTTCTTCAACAGAGAGCTAATACTCTGAAATGTGACTGAACATGTTCATGACAGCTTCATTCTCCAACCTTGAAAGATATACAACAAAGTATCTGGAGCCAAAACTGGGTTTTAGTCTTATCATTACCATCTGTCCAGAAGTGACAATCTCACTATTCACTGTACGGCTGTACTCAAAGCCAATCAAGGGTTACCGGAACAACTTTGAGACAAAAAAGAATGAATTATAAGAGTTAAGCTGTAATTTGCTTGAAGCAAACCTGCTTTGAAACACCCTACGAACCAGATGTTTTGGCCGAGAAAACCAAATGTGTTGTATTGTAAATAAAAACACCAGCGATAATGAATGGGACTGTCCTGTAGCCTTTGTGTTGTCTTTTTCCTCAGACATTGATGGATTTCTGTCATCCCAAATTTAGCACACCAAAACTGCTGTCTGTCCTCCACTGGTTCCCTGCGTCGTACTGAGCAGCTCCAGACTGTGAATCCTTTCGTCTCATTTTCTCATTTTGGATCTTCCAAAGATAGCGCTGACAGGTGATATTAATGGTCTTTTATTAGCATCGTCCTGATTGCTGCAGATTGTTGGAAGCAAGAGATAGAGGGAAGGAACAAAAAAAGAAAGAGAATATGGAAGTCCTCCGCCCACCACTTCTCACAGGAGATCGCCTCTCTCTTTGATAGCCTGCCCGAATCTGTTCCCCCCATAGAAACTGCCCTGCAGATGTTGTTGCTTGTATCCCGACTACAAAGAAGGAGCCCTTTATGAGAAGAACATCTATTTTGGGCCTTAGTGTTTCCGAGCTGTGGTGCTCAGTGAGTGGAACACAGGCCTGATCCTTCTGCCGCTGAAAACTCTGTTTTATTCCCTGCCCATGATATTTTTAGATTAAAGCCCAGTCCTAATGAATAAAGCGAGGATGTAATATTTTATAACAGTATCAATATGCCATCGCCGCGGTGGGCTTGGATCTGAAAAGGCCTGCGTTGCTGTTGGCATAGGCAGAGAGAAAGCGGGGGTATATGGGTCAGTAACCTCAGTGTATTAAAGAACATGGAGAAGCCTTTGTATCAGGCCTGACTAGGTTCATTTAGAAAGTGCTTGTGCTAAAGATTCTTACCCTCACCCACAGAACCGTGACTTTGTTGCACTGTTGACAGTGAGGCAAAGGTCTTGGGGGCAATATTAGCTCTTGATATTATCTTTAATTAAAGCACCAATCCCTCAGCCAAGTTGTCCAAACAGTCCTAAATAGGCCCTGTAAATCAGACAAACATCCTCAATATTTGATGGGTCGAGAGTGTGCACTATAGCTTCCAGATGGTTTGTGTTTCTCAAGCGTTTCACAAGGGATGGTACGGGACAGCGATCTTCTGTCCGAGTGAGCCTCTTGACAGACCGAGTTCCTCCGAACCACATGCTGTGTCGTTGGACTTCTGCCTAGGTCACTCTCCCTCTTTCTCTCTCTCTCCCTTTTCTTGTGTGTCTTCCTCTGTGTGTGGGTTTATCCGAAGGCAATGTGCGTGTGTGCATACACTCCAGCTTTTGTCAGCCAGTGTTGTGTTTGATTAATGGGACATCCTCAACCAAATGATTCTGCCATTGAAGCAATCTCTGCACATTTAGCCTTTTTATGCAAAAAAAAGAAAGACAGTACAGCAAGCAGGACAGTGAGCAGCTGATCTATTTGCATGTATTTCTTCATCACAGTTCAAAGGCTGACAGAGCCAGTGTTCCTTCAAACCTTGCACCACATTTAATGAGTGCAAATTTAACGTTGCTGGGAAAAAAATAACACTCTTGCTCCAATATTTTTTTATAAAATGTAACAAGATGAAAGGAAAAAGCATGACGAGGAGGGAGGGAGAAAACGAGATGCTGAGACCAACATGCCCTGGTTGATAAGCTCTGGACTGGCGCCAGAATACCCCCCTCCCAATACACACACACACACACACAACACCCCAGCCAGTGGCCAGCCTGACCCTCCCATCACCACTCACACACACACAAACACAACCAGCACCACTCCAGTGGCGTCTACCGCTCACTATTCCTCTTCATTAGTGTCCCAGAACGAGATGCTTGTCATGTAATTAGCTGAGGAGGTTTTCTGAATGCCTGCGTAACACACACTCTCATTAGAGAAGTGAGAGAAGGCTGGAGCGAGAGAGGGGAGAGGTGGAGAGCCAGGCTTGGGAGGCACGTATAGGGAGAGCAATCAGTGAGACAGATGAGGAGAGAGTAAGACAGGGGGACACAGAGGGAACATGCCAGAAAACAAGTGTTGATAGCAGTGAGGAAAAAAAAGAAACTAACACGATGACGAAAAAGATTTTTGACTCACAAGCGCCAACTAGGGATTTTAATGAAAACTCTCTGGAGAAAATAATAATGAAATTTGCATATTTACTCTCCAAAAAGTATAAATTCACCTTAACCACGAAAAGATCACACTTATTTACAGTTAAAGAGTCGAACCTATGTGAAGAGTAATTAAAAATTTGGTTGCAACCGGAGAGTATTTCAGCATTTCCCTTGTCACTTGTTGGTTGAAAGAGGTATCATTAGCTCCCCCACATCCCTGTTGTGTTCGCACTGATAACGACATCAGTGCCGCTGGTAGAACTGTCGGCTTCGCTCAGTCCATCCAGCCTGTGATGAGGTGTGTGTGGTTCAGGCTGCAGAGGAGGGCTTATCAGGGTGATGAGAGGGAAGAAGGAGCCGCTTGTCAGTGGCTGGTTTTTCAAGGGAGTCTGTCTTGTGTCCTGTGTCTGGTCTTCCTCTCTGTCTTACATACTGCATTTCCAATATTGCCTCCCCAGCAGTAGCAGCAGCAGCACTACTTAAAAATCACAGTTATGATTTTTTTTTTTTGTAACCTACAAATATAAGTAGGTTTGAAAGAAATAACACTGACTGAGTAGACTTTTCTTTATTGGTTTACTTCCCTGAACCAGTCTGGATCTTTAATTAATAAATTACTAATTATGTCACAAGACTTGCCACATATTTTTTGACTCAGGTCTACACATTATCTGCAGAATATAGTCTAGCTAATCTTACATGGCTACACCTCAAGAAGACTCCTAAATAACTCTGCATATGACCATGGAGGTGTTTCTTCTCAGGCAGGATGGTTCATTTCTGCATGTGATATCATGACTGGTGCCTAGTTCACTCTTGCTGGTAGCTTGCTGTTGATGTAGTCTTGCAGAGACAACCCTGCCTCAACCACCCCATGTCAGCAACTAAAAAAGGATCTGGCTGCACACATTTTCATTCTGCTATAGAGGAAAAAAGAAAAAAAAAACAACTCTGGCTTGGTTG
>JAPZDV010000024.1:7338162-7349137 GCA_029814665.1 Acanthurus lineatus | reverse complement strand
CAACCACCCCTTTTAACAAAAAAAAATTTTTTTGGGTTCAAAAATTTTTTTTTTTTTTTTTTCTAAAAAAAAAAAAAAAAACACAACTCTGGCTTGGTTGCATTTTTTAAACCAGTCACAATTGACAGCGACACAGAAATAGTCACCCAGTGGCATGATTACACCCACGGCCTGCATCCACTGAGTCAGACTTTGTTTAAAGCAACCTGCACCACCTGCACCTGTCTGAAGTTATCGGAAGCATTTTACAGCCATTAGTCATGTTACTGTAAAAACGACTGCAGAGTATCTAAAATGATCAGCAAACAGTCTGATTCCACTTGCCACAAATCCAGTAATACATTTCTTTTTTGCTCACTTGGCACAATTTCATAAAATGCTACATTTGTATGTTTCATTTGAGTGTGATATCCTCTTCATGACCATGTTCTCGTAATGTGAGGATCTGATATGTAATGGTTGGATCCCTCTCAAAGATAACTAGGCAGGGTGTAGACAGATAATGGAGACGGATAACTTTCTTAAGCAGCAACTTTTTTTCTCTCACTCTCCTCCACACTTTCATCAGCTTCACAACAACAGCACCTCTTTCTCCATAGCTCTCATGTGACTGAACTAACCAATCCAAAGCTATTAAGACTTAGGCTGAGGTAAATGTGAGGAAACCACAGCGGTAGATTCAGCAGATTATTGCAACTGTTTTCAAGTTTCTGATGAATTCAAACATGTAAACATTCGAATGGTAACTTATTTCTGTGAGACCCAGGAGAGGTTTGTGGTCTATGACAGAAACAAAGCTTTGCTTGTGAAGGCGGTGGAGAACATATCTCATTGTCCAGATATGCCCCAGAGGTCTCTATCTTAGGTTTACCACTTTCTCTCTGCTTTTTCTTAAGAATATTATTAGCTTATGCTGTTGCATTCTCTTGCTGTCCTTGTTTCTGAGAGAGCACAGCACTATGTGGGAGAATAGCAATGTGAAGTCTGGGAATCCAACTGCTAGAGAGTAAATGAATGCATCCTGACACTGAGAAGTCCACCTGAAGGGCACATACTCTTAGCACACTGGCATGTACAAAGTCCCTTATTTTCTTACAGTAATACAAACATGGTCATAGTAATGTAACTTATCTGATTGTATTCTCTTACTGAACAGTCATGGGGTGGGCCAGTCTTAGGGAAGTTGTTTCCGCATGCATCATGGCCCAAAAAAATAACAATCTCTGACAAAACAGGGTTTTTGATGTATTTAGCTTGAGGCCAGTTGACCAGATGGAATTTATTTTTAGGTGCTGAAGATGTTGAAAGAGCAGTTGTAAATGAGGAAATCATCGAATTACACTCAGCTGGTTTTCCATGGGAGGTCATGACGTGCTGTCACCATTTAGTGCTGGCATGTGGCTGGAGCACTGCCCCAGTGATGTAATGTTAAAGGTTTAAATTCCACTTCTTTTTGTTGTTGAATGCTGTTTTATCATTTTTTTTATTTTCTCTTCCACCTGAACTTGATGATAGCCAGAACCAGGCAGAGTCTAACAAAGCATCCAGTGCATCGTTGACTCCTGAAGAGGGTGGGAATCTTTGATAGTCACGGCACAGAGTTTCCTAGTGACTCGGCCAAAATGCCAAGATCCCATGTATCGTCTTTATTGTGCATCAAAACAACTGTGGCAGCCCAGGGTCTATAGCACTCTTCTTTGACACATGCTTTCACCAGGTGTTCAGTTTAAAGCTGAACTAAGCTATCTGCTCTGATGTTAGTCTGCAGGCTCTCTTTTTTAATTTGTTTTGGCCTCACAAGTGTGAATAAGATGCTTGATTATGCTGGCGTGACCTCTGCCCTCTGAGTGTTTACTGATTACAACAGCATGTCTCTTCAGCTAGCTCTTGAACATTGAATGCACCGAGGTGTACACCAGAGTGCAGCTCGGTGTTGTCTCTGGGGGGGATATGAGACTCAGACAACACTTGTGCCTTTGCCTGGGTTGGCATTAGAGCACCACAGCTGGCTCAGGGAAAGCAGGTGGAGCTGCCAACATACAGACAGTCATAAGGGTGTCGCTCATAGTTGATATCTTAATATGTGCTAGCACAGCACGAAGCCACTTTGTGTCCTTTTTGGAGTGTGGAGGAATTTTCATATCCAAAAGCTGCAGTGCTTTGTTTGTGAGATCAAGGAGATAATGGTGTTCTTGCAGAAAATACCACCCCAATATGACTGTCTGGGAAACACCTCTGCAAACTTTAAATTCCTCAGTTCCTGCCAGTTTTCCGAGCCTGAATCCAATAGTTAACTTGCCTAAGATATCCAGGTGCTGTCACTGACTGATCGGGAAAAAGAGGGAGTTGGAATGAGGGTTTTTTAAAAGAATCTTTGCCTACAATCAAGACAGAAGAGCCGAAGTCAGTTTAAGCACACACTTCAATGCCTGCAACAATAGAAGAAATAGAGCCATCAGGATGCAGTAGCTGATGTGTGAGATGAATGTAGTGTAGTGAATTTACTTGCTAACTGCATCAAATTGCTTACATTTCCATTTCCAAGTCAGTCAGCATGTGAACCTCAGCTTTTCCTCCTTGATTCAACATGCTCAATCACAGAGAAATGGTATTTCCAAAAACTACAGGTGTTAACAAAGTGAGAGTAATGAGACAACTAAGTTTCTGAGGGTGAGGTTGGGGTTTTCTCTCTTCTAATTTCACACTTTTACTCCCACCCTTTATCTCTCTCCATCTTTGTCTCTCTCTCTCACGCAATCTCTGGCCCATCTCTCATCACCGCTGTCTGGCAGGGTGGTGTTTCTTTGTTTCTCTCCAGCTTTTCACTCCCAGTCTCATGCTCCGATTCCCATTTCCAAACGCCAGCCACCCTTTCTCCCACTCCCACCTCTTACTGTGCAGAAACGGGGGGTTATTTTTAGAGCTCACTTGATGGTTTAAGGATGTTAAGTTCATATTGTGCCATGGATTTTCAGAGAGGAAACAGGCTATTTCTCTTTTTGCCCCCTAACCTCCTTTTCATTTCCTTTTCTGCATCCTCTTTTTCCTTCTCAGAGGCCCTTTCTCCAAAACTCCCCCTTAACAACACGCTTTCTTTTTCTCAAATACCCCAGCTTCGCACTCTCTCTCTAACCACCCGATTGTCAACACAGCACTACCGCCATGCTTTCGACTCCCCCCTAACACCTACACTCTTCTCTCGTTTTCTCATTCTCTTTCTCGTCTTTGCTCTCTCCCTTCCTAGCAGTGAGCTTTTTTCTTCCTCTACATGCAATCTGGGCCTGTCATCGTTCATACCGCTCACCCACTCTGCTGCCTGTCTACGGTCTATGAAAGGCACTTTCAGTGTGGCACTTTAACATTGTTATCAGGCCTTACATAATGCAGTGAAAGTTTGTGAGGTAAAGAACAACCACCAAAAGTGCAGACACGATGCAGTATCTTAAAATGCTGAGTGGTAGCAGTAGTGAAATATTGATTTTGAATTGTGAATATAGCTCTGACTTTGTACACTTGTCACCTGTATGTGCTGATCTTTGTTCCATTGCAGATAAATTTAATTAAAAAACTGTTACCTGAAGAATCTGATAGAAGAATCTCATAGGTTCACATCAGCATTTTTGTATGAAACATATTTTTTCAACATGCAAAAGCTAAACCATGTTAATGTCTTTAAAGAGTTTATGCAGTAATGATGCTACTCCTGAATTTTTTACTTTATTTCACTATTGGTGCACTCAAGATTTGTTACTTAGTGATCAAAGTTTCAAACACAAGCCTGACATAACACAGTACTCCTATCACACTTAATTCACAGCTCAACTCTGCCCTCTATCACTGGAACTCAGCATTACACTGCACTTCTTAAAATATCACTTTTAGCAGAAGCATGGCATAAACCAAAACTGAATGCCTGTTTGGTGTGAACAAAAAATAATTATTGCAAAAAATACGATGGTTTTTGGACATTTTATCAGTTGCTGTCACTTTGCAATGTTGAAAATAAAAATCTTTAAAGCTTTTTTTTGTTTTTTTGTTTTTTTTTTAAAGCAGTACCTGCCACACTCTTTGGGCTGATGAGGCGTTCTGGCAGACGGCAGTCAGAGAGCTGGCACGGCCACCTACCGGCTTCTGTGCGTCTCACCAGCCGTCTCAAATAGCCCAAACCATGTGTTAACACTTTACTCCCCAAATACCCATGATGACAGCGTCGCTCTGTCTCTTTAAGACCCGGCGTGGAATGCTGTGGTTTGCCTAGGCGTTTGGGGTAGTGCCCTCACCCACACATAAACACAACTCTTAAAGTGACTGTGACTCATTCTCCTTCTCGATGTCCCTATCTTCTTTCAGACTTAGATTCCTCCCTGTCTTCGTGCGCTCGTGCAGGGATTGTGTTGTTTTGCATCCCCCTCCTCCCGTGCTTTGATTGTGCTTCATTTGACTGTTAAAAACAAAACATTGTCCTGCCCTAATCTTGCAGGCAGTGTGTCAGTGCACGACAGCGTATGTTTCCTGTTTCACATGTTTGTTTGTGCCACAGGTGAAACAGAGGGAGGGAGGGAGGGAGGGGTTGTTGTTATCTTTGGCCTCAGTAACCCCACAAGGCCTGTTTAAAGGTTTCAAACTGTTCAGAATAGGAAACAAACATCTTACATTGCAAATGTGAATCACTTAAGGTCATATTTGTCTACATGATGTTCTCTTTGGATAAATCACAAATAGAGACATGTAACACAATTAAATTTAAAAAAGGATGAAATGGTTTTCTTAAAAATTTTAATGTTTTTGTTATAATGAAATACTTGAGCTTATTTGCACACAAAAAAGAATAAATGTCCTGCATGTTTATGGTTTCTATTGTTCTGAACAAAAGGATACCAGAATCCTCAGCGAGCTGCTTCTAGCTTGAGCCAGAGAGCCCTCCAGTGGCGAGACTTGACAGTGACTGTCCCTATGAATAGGATCAATAGGCAAGCTCCCTTTATTAGATCCAGACTTGACCGTCTGAAGGCACAGATGAATGATTTTTGTAGTCTGGTGAGCAGCCCACATCGAGTTCACTCTGTCAGACATGTCTGGGGGGACGTGGGGGAGGAAAGAGAGACGTGGGCCTCAAAGTAAAAGCCTTGAGAATGCGGGACAGGGGTAAACCCTAAACCTGAGAGCTCAGCTCGGGCCAGCAGCCTTTCAGGGAACAACACTTTTCTTATTGAGCCAGCGGGCCAGACCCAAATGAGAGGTGACAGCATATTCATTTCACTCAGTGTTTTTCTTTAAGGGCTTTTTAAAATGCTGCTGAATGATGAGCGGTCAGTGGATTTATAGTTCAGGGGGATGATTTAGGCTTTCTCAATGGCACTGCTTTCCTCCTTGCTCTTGCTCGCCCTGCTTTTTCCACAAGAGCAGTCATTTTTTAAGGGGCTTTATTTCTGCCTCATGTTGTTCATGTAGGGATGTCTCCCCCCTGGCAACCAAGATTGATTTAAACTGTAAAGTGAGCACCTTGTTTCCCATGCCCAGACTGGACTTGGAGGCAGGGTGTGTCCGCACTTACAGCTGAATTGACATAAGATAAGTGGTCTGGGAAATCCATGTATATACCCTCAGAAAAGAGAAACCCACAGTACTTTGTGGCGTGAAAAGAGATTTTATGGATACACACTGTGTAAAGCGTAGACACTCGGCAGACAGAGACCCGGCTACGCTCTCTTCTCTTTTGATTAAGTGCATACCAGAACATATTGTATGTAATGATAACATGCATTTTGTCTCGACACCACATGTCCCTCCACAAACATCCACCCTCCAAAGCTCTCATATCAGCATAACCCCCTGGGGGAGGGGGGGGGCAAGGCTAGTGACACCGAGCACACGAGGTCACATAGTGGACGCATCGGTGGTTAGCTCTGGACCTGATGAGTGGCAGCACATCAGGAGGCATTGGGAGGTCGTTAATTTATAGGGATGCTATTACCTTCATAAATGCTTGCCTCATAAAATGACTGCCTTGCTTTAATTTAATACTTCCCCTGCCTAATTATCACCAACTGTCTGCTGTCTGCACTCAGTGTGAGCTATATTCGTTGGACAGGCAGAGGGAAAGTTTTGATAAGAAGGTGAACCATCGCAAGTTTTAACCTCTTTTCTAACCTTTTTTTTCCCCTCACAACAAAAGAAGCTGTAGCTTTGTCATCACAACTGTCATGAGAGGGCAAAGTTTCCCCAGGTATCACAATTTTTTTTACTTAGAATATCTTGAAAACATGTTATTTTTGTTGATTAGGCCTCTCTTAAATCTTTAAAACTGCAATCCAGGGCAGAAAAACATTAGAAGTTCCACTCTTTTGAAAACAAGCCCTTTGCTTACATGCTGTTCGATGTTTGGCTCTTGACTGTTGGAAGCTTGCGTGAAAAGATTTGATATTCTGCCCTGCCTTTCCCTGGTGCCACACTGCCATTTTCTCCCTCCCTAAGGAGCCAAAAAAAAAAAAAAAAAAAAGCGAGGGGGAGCTGGAATGGGACCGATCTTCATCTCCAGATCATCTCTCGGTAGCCCCTTCAACTAAATAAATAAGTCATTACAGTTCAGAGTAAGGAGCTTCATTTACTCAGGGCGATGTAATCTCAGATGTCTGTAGGTTGCCCACATCATCTCAAATACAAGTCTTTTTTGGTGGAATCCCAAGAGAAGGAGCTCTGAACTGTTAACATACCAGTGAGGAAAGACTGGCAGTCAACTGCATTTGGAAAACTGATGAAGGTAGTTTGTTTGGCGTCTCTGCGGAGGAGGATAAAGTTTACTGCAAAAGTAGAGATGGAGACTCTGTTTGCAATAGCATTAGAGCATGTATGCTAAATAATTATGAAAGACAACTGAGACACACGAGACTGTCGGGGGGGCTTGTGTGAACCCACCACCACATTCCACATTTAATGTCAATGCTACATCAAAAAACATGAAGTCTTGCACCTGCATGGACTAAGACTTGATGAAACAACCAGAAAATTCTCAACGTTTGCAAATATATTCTGCTTTTTTCACCCCTTTAAAAAGTAAAATCACTGAGTGTCACAAGGTTTTAACAACCAGAACACAGTTTCTAATAGCTAACATAGTGCTATTTATGATGCCATTATGCTGAATGAAATCTGAGGTCATACTGTTAATAGCATATATATCAACTAAACTCATATAGGATCAGTATAGAAGAGTTTGTGCCATTATAAAGAAGATCCAATCTCATTTGTGATGCCACATTAATAGTGAGGTTCCCATAAGAGATTTTAGCCTTTAAAGTTCTCATTTTGTTGCTTGGCATCCCATTAAAACAGCTGATGCATTTAGTTTTATTGTTATTAATATTAGTTAGGTAGGTTTACTACAAAATTGAAATATTTCTCTTCTTTTTTTTGAGAAGTTAACAGTTGCTGTTCAAATGTGTTAGAAAACTTCTTCCACTGTATCCTGAGGAAGGCAACGCAGCAGGCGCATGAATGCCATTTTTTCAGTCAGACGGATGTTGGGATTTCCGTCCATTGTTTCGTGCTGGGAACACTATTATCAATGTTGTTGTTTTTAATCATTGCATTAGGAAACGGTGCAACAAACAGAGGGTCTAGCCGGTGATGAAAGGCGACCTTTTTAACAGATGACCGCAACACTGTAAAAAAAAATCAGTGAAGTCAGAAGAAATTTGTCTGACTGTTTTCATAAGTGAATGTTTTAACTTAACGGAGTTTCGTTGTTTTATTTCTTTTGAGCTTTTCCAGATTTTTTTCTCATTTTTTTTCTATAACAAAGTTTTGTCGTTACCTCTCCGTTAGTCCAGGCCTGCAGCATGTTTCAGACTAACAACGTGCGAGACAAATGTATCTGTTTATGATGGATGTGTGTTGTTTTGAGCACATGAAAAAAGGCCCAAATGACAGCAACAGTTCCCACATCTCGCACTCATCTTCAGCATCTCTCTTTTAGGCTCTCTAATCCACAGAGTTACACACGACTTCTCTGTTTCACTTTGGTTGCCCTGCGTGAAATAGCGACCTTGATGAGGCTATAAAATGCCATGGTTGGGCGACTTTTGCTCGCCGTGAATTGCCCCACATCCTTTGGTGGTGGTGGCGAGGGGGGACTCTTGGTCGTAGATGAGGGCAGCAGCAATGTGAAGGAAATGAAGTTAGTGAACTGAGCGGGGTCAACTGGGCAGGAAAAGACAAACCCGCTGCAGAGGAACTCGTGCTGCTGGTGTATTCCTGCGGGAACTGTCACCATGAGGACAGACAGGAACATGAGTGTCTATCTGCATAGATGCTTCTGATGACGGATTATTTAAATGTCCTCAAACGATTTAAAGTCGCTCTTAATGTATATAATGAATACATTCATGATATGATGGATTATTTGGCAGAGTGGAGGTGTTGAAAAAACAAGAAGACTCTTACAGAAATATTCCACATCAAGCTTGATCCTTGTTAAAAAATATATATATATTTTACAAGTTTGGCAAAAATGTGCAGCATAAAATCCTTTTTGTAGTTATAATGGAGTCTAAATTCTTGTGAGCACACTTTTGCCCAACACTTAATTTGCGGAAAGACAGCTTACAGATGAGGGACTGTACAATGACAGTTTCTTGGAAAGCAAATGTTTTTGCAGCGATGTTTGTTTGTGGTGAAGTTTAACAGTTTACCCACTTTCACCACTGCAATTCTGATATTTGCAGTGTCCTGTATGAACTTGATCACAAATTAATAGCCCACTAATAAATATCAAAACATCTTAAAACAAAATAAAATATATATTTTTTTCTTTTTCCCCCCACCTACACTTTACTCTTCCAAAAGGCTTTGTAAAGCAGATTTACGACGCTCTTTCTCTCTCTGCTTTTTCCTTATTTCATGGTTCAGTGGCCTCACACGGTAGGCAAGGGGAGGTTTTCTCTCGCTGCTCATTGGTCGCGGCTTTCCCATCTCAGCAACATTTCCATTCATACACCCGGCGCTCCTTTTCAGCCCCTTTCAAAATAACTCTCTGTCATCATCATTGGAAAACGGCTTTCCCTGGACGGGACTAATTATTTAAAATTGGCGGTGGAGTGATTAGATCGAAGGCAAGAACAAACGACCGACTGAGAAACGACAGGTGAGTGAGAAAAATAACACGAACTGAATCGCGTTTTCTGAAGTTCAAAAACTCCGCAGCGAAGGTGCGCATGCAGGAGGGCAATGAATCATTTCTACTTGTTTTATTGCTTTTATTGATACACAGTCACATTGTAAATAAATAAAAAATGCAGTAGCTTCACCTTAATCGTTTTTAAACAGGAGTGGGCGTTTCATTGTCTCAATCTTTGTTGATGCTTGAATCTTACTGCGTCCGAACTTGTTCAAAGTTCTCAGTTTATTCGATATCTGAGAGAAAAATAAAATACGAGTTTTGCAATCGAAAAAAAAAATACTGAACTTTTTTTGTTAGCTCACTTCTTCGCAGTCTCACTCGAGACTGGAATGCGTATTAGCTGAAAATCAGTTGGCTCTCGTTTATGATGGATAACAGCAAGGTAAGATGCTTAAAATGTAACACTAGAGGGGTCCCGGCCCACGGGGCTGTCTCGGAGGGAGGTTCACGCCGTTATTCACCAGTCCTCCTCCGCCTAATTGGCTGCAGATGCGGTATCCTATGCGTTTTTTTTTACCGCGAAGAAATTGGATGCATTCGGGAAACTTTATGAGGCGAGCCATGCTTTTGCCTGCAGGAGCCGAGAAGACAAAAAAAAGAAAGAAAGAAAAAAAAATGGTCCCAACAAATGTTTTCACCATGCAACGTTCGTGTGCAAGCCCTCCTTCAGTGGCTAATTATTCATTGGGCAGGATTTTTTATTTTTTTTTTAAGTGAAATTGCGTTTTAATAAACGAGAAATTGCAGCGCTATTAATCCCAGTGATCGCGTGCAGGAAGGTACAAGTTCCCTTGTGTCGTTTTTATTGTTTCATTTTTCTTTTTCGTCGTAATTTCTCTGTCAGGTACTGGCTTAAGATCACAAGGGCTCCCCCTGATCTGCATGCACCACTAATTATGCTAAAATGCAGAGTCGGTAAAGTCGGGGTTCCTGATTGTAGGCTGGACGGGTATTTATAATCCTGACAGGTCAGAGCACACATGCTACTGAGCAGCAGAATAACGTCCCACTGGCCTTGTTAACTTATGTTAAACTTTAACGGTGCATCCTGAACGCCGATGCAGAGGTTCATATATGTTCATTTGCTTTATCACACAGTCTTTATAACAGCCATTTGTGATGGTATGTGCCACTGCCTTCCTAATAATTGCGCGGGGAGGGAAGGGCTAAAGACACCGTCCTCCAAGTGCCCTTTCACCCTAGACTTTGTAAGCTGCACTTATTAAAGCGAAAAGTGTTTCAATATGTGGTAAGCTTTAGGGGAAAACGTGATGGGGGTTGGGATGGGGCCCTCTTCTTCTAGCTACCCAGCTCCTATTGGGCGGCTCGGAGTAATTCATCCATGTTACCAGTAGGTTAGTGGTGTAATTTCCATCTGTTGGTGTTTTTAATGTAGGGACAGGGGTAATTAAAACCCATCCGTATCTAATACCACTGACCGCTCTGGAGAAAAATGAGGTCTCTATGAATGAATCAAAAGATTATGTGTGCAGCCAGACAAAGGCTACAGGAGGCCATTGAGCAGATTTGACTTTCTCTTTATTTTGGTGGAAGTGGTAACCCATGTTTGCCCTGTGTGGAAGTTCACAAAAATCCGTGGTGCTTTGAATGTTTGCTGAAGCATTTGATGCCCAGATTATAAAAAGAAAATCTATTTTAGATGGTATTTGAAAGAAAAAAATTGAAAGTCATATAAATAATATATAAATTTTCAGTTAAAAACGACATAATAATAATAATAATAATAATAATAATAATAATAATAATAATAATAATAATAATAATAATAATAATGCT
>JAPZDV010000024.1:7314575-7338115 GCA_029814665.1 Acanthurus lineatus | reverse complement strand
ACACCCCCGCCAGCTCTATCTGGTAACGTGGGTGGCACACACCGGGTTATTTTATTTTTTTATTTTTTTTTTTTTTTTTTTTTTTTTTTTTTTTTTTTACTTGGGCTGTGCTGTTCCATCATATATCCCCATATTCTTGTCAACAAGTCTAACCCCCCGACCTAAAAAAATTACTGAGTGTAATTATTGCATTTAGAAAAACAGAAGTAAATGCATTTCATTGTTTACAATAAAAACAGGGGAACAAAAGTAGAATTGAAAGTGTGCAGTGCTTTGAAAAGACTTGTTGAAAATATTTTTGTAGCATTATGGGACCGACACCTGTAATATCTGTAATATGATTTCAGCTCAAAATGCAGCAGTTAAGACTCATCATGTTTGACGTCATGAATCTTTCCCTCCTTCGCTCTCCCTCTCTCCCTCTCTCTCTCTCTCTCTTAACCACAGAATGTAAATAAAGCAAACAGCGCACATCTGGTTTTCCCATAAAGAACTGCATCGCGTCTCATATGGCGCAGCGTGAATAGCTTACCTGCAACTGCTGCATATCTGAGGCAGTGAAACCATTAATCATTTCTTTTTAAAAAATAAAATACAAACTTTATATGACCGTATAATGCCCATAATGTCAAGTCCAACGTTCACGCTTCTCGCAGTGTCAATTAATTTTGACGGGGCTGCGTGAAGTTTGCTAACATCCATCATAATAATCTGCAGAGAGTGAGTGCTCGGATTGTGCCTGATTAAAATGGGCCATTGTGCAGAGGAGAGCTATGGTAATATCTTCATGATCAAGGTATTTTTCCAAGGGCGACTTGTTAATGTTTTGAAGACTTATTTCCCCTTTGAATAAGGACTCTTTTCATCCAGCCACAGCGTTTGTGCCACTGCAGAGAGACTCGGCGTTTCAGGCCTCAGAACAATTCCTGATTTGTTGTAAGAAGGTTGAATGGCGCGGGATGTTTTGGAGGAAAATATCCTTTTAAATGACTCTTTCTTCTTCCCGTAACAGACTGGAGGCCAGTGAGGGAGAGACATTTGTTGGTGTTGGAGATATGTGTCAATATTACAATGCTTGAATAGAACAGCTTCTCTGATTTGCTGTGAAACTGTGAGATTATTCTCGTTTCTTCTGATTACATTTTTTTTAATTTGAGGGCTGGCGTGTATTTTTTTTTTTATTTTTTTTTTTGCGTGCAAGTGCCGCACTCACTTTCTCACTCGCTCACATTTAGGGAAATATTGGTCAGAAATGTGGCACGCCTCAATACAAAATTTAAAGAAATACTCTTCATTCAAGTGAATCCACGGCTCAGCATTTGGTTTTGTTTGGTTAAGGCCAGGCGAGACTGGACCTCTCCAATAAAAATAAATCTCAAATTAATTATGGCCTGGAGCGAGGGGCCAGACAGTTCGTGCTTATGTGCTGCAGACTCCACTTTTTTTTGCACTCAGTATTTTGACTCGGCTGTCATTTAGCACGAGAGGAGGAACGATCTGAATACAAGTCTGCAGTCTGATAAACAGCAAACTTTGCGGGCTCGTATTGCAACCATGCTGTCTGGGACTGTGTCTTTGTTGGAATAACACTCCTCCGAAAAAGTTTCTCACTGCTAGATGCGTAATTTCTCACCTCTGGACTTGTCAAATGATATACGTGCACGTGCATAATTTATGAGCACACACAAACAGCTTATATATTGTTTCATATAAAGCACAAGAACAGAAAGAAAATGTAACATGTTGGAGACAATGATACGTGCACTTTGACCAGCACTTTGGCATAAAGGAGAAGCTTCTCAACACACTGGTTACAAAAACTATGCCTGATTAAAGAGACCTCTTAAGCTCTATTTCCTCCTTTATATTTCCCCTTTGACAGATTGTTTTCACTTGTTAGGCCTGTGTGACAAATAAAAATCTTAATCCTCACTTACAGACTGTAAGCACGTTCTCCATACACTAAACCTTATTAGAGCTCCATATAAACTGGAAAAGAAAGGATGTGCCAAACAATTGAGAGACTGCTGAACGTTAAGTCTGCATAGTGTCCGCCCACCTCTGGCTGGTTGCCCCGGCGGAGAGACAGAGGAGCTACTGGCTCGTGGTGTAAGGAAGAAATGTCTGGCTGTCTAGTTCCAGCGTCAAGCCAGATGTTCTGTGGTTCACTGTGTAAACCAACTTGCATCTGTTTATTGGCCTTCCAAAATGTTTGTTACCACTGTATTCATTATGGTCTTGGTAGGTCCTGGACCCCCCCAAGTCACCTTAATAAGCTTTGTGACTGGGGTGGCAGGTATTTTAATACAAAGAGGGGAGTGATCTCCTCCGTGCAGACTGTTGGCGTGATGTTGTTAAGATTAGAAAATCAGACTTCTCAGGAAAACATGAGGGCTTGTGTCATTTGAAAAGCATGCTGTAAAGTTTTGTAATACTGCAGCTCCTTTACAGAATGTAAACTAATTCAAGACTCATCAGCAGAGTTTGACGGTAATCTTGGCCTTTTATTAGTGGCCAAGAGAACTGATCATTGTAAAAGTTGGGTTTCTATATAAAACCCTGTCCACTCGAATGCATAAGACGTGTAAAAAAACACTGGAATGTAATGAAGAAGTAAAAAATAGAAACTAAACCAGTCAATGAAGAGTTAAACAAGGTGTCTCCCTTAATTACACGAGTCTGAACCGGCCTCAGGCAGGAGAAGCCTTGACCCTTAGCAGGATCCAGATGTGGTGGTCCCAAGGGTGGGGGCCCTCAGCCCCACCAGACCCCCAAGTTGAGAGCAGACAGGCCGGCCCTGCTGTCAGTCGTTGCGTAGGCGCAGTCTCTGTTTGGCCACGCTGAGGCCGCTCCCCGAGGCAGTACCCCAACACTGCAAAAAGTATTCAGCATCATCACTTCGACTAAATCTAATCTCGTTTAAACTGAGGGAAATTTTTTGAAACAAAAAAAAAAACTGGCGGTGTAATAAGGTAAATTGACCTTTGTCCAAAGAAAAGATTTTCCCTTTTCTTATCAGATGTTGTTCTCTTGACATTTGCATTTCCAAGGAAGGTTACTTCGTCTTTGAAAAATCTCCAGCATCACCAAAGCAGCCAAACGCTGTCGTGATTAAAGTGGATTTTACTGAAGTCTCTCAATCCAAGTTAACTTGTTAGTTTAAAAATGTGTTACAGTTGTCCTAAAAAAAATAAAGAAAATGCTAAATGGGGCATCACATTAGTGAGAATTGACGTTTCTTGCAGTGTTATTGGTCTGGCCCTGTTCGGAACGGGCTTCGTCTCCGCATCTGCACTAAAATTATGCTTGAATTGATGAGGGCAATTTCATGGGGGCAGACGAAAAGAAAGAAAAAAAAACTATGTGGGGGTGGGGATAAGTAGTTTCTGTTTTGTTTTTAAACTCGGGTGAGTGGTGATTAAACGTTGAATAATGATAATATAAAATTTCATAGAAAACTTAATATAATTTTGAATAGTAATAATAATATCTGTGTCCCGTTTTTGACAATGCAAGGCGCATTTCATCCATTCAGTCTTGTGCTGAGCAGCAGACGCACACGTGTAGAGCAGACCCTCACATTATAGTGCGGTTAGGAGCTGAATGCTTGGATTTTTATTAATGGTGTCTCAGGAAAACTTCACAGAAGCCTCACAGAGAGCTGTAACAGAAAACAAAAAAAGAAAAAAAAGAGAAAAAAAAGAAAAAGACAAGGGTGCAGCAATTCCTGCTGTACGTGTTCAGGTTTCCCTCTTGTCTTGATTTAGAGATCCATCAGCAAGTCTAGGAGGAACATCTGTCCACATTCAAAGATAAACTTTATTTAACATATCACTTACGCCTTAATATATGGGATAAAACAGAGAATAGGCTGATTTACAGAGGGGATG
Organism: Acanthurus lineatus; assembly: GCA_029814665.1. NCBI lineage: Eukaryota > Metazoa > Chordata > Actinopteri > Acanthuriformes > Acanthuridae > Acanthurus > Acanthurus lineatus. The sequence goes on along the minus strand of JAPZDV010000024.1, from coordinate 7,334,225 downwards.
GAGGCATGGCCAGATGCATGTCTGAAGTGTAGGCGTGAACCAAAAGCGCTCTAAAACATGGGATCACATAACTTAGAGTGTCCTAACCCCATTTCAGAAACGTCAGTTAAATGTGTGCAGAAATAATTCATTTGTCGGATAAATAGTAAACCCCTCCACACCATCTGCGACATTGCTGGGAAAGCAAAATACACAGCCGTGTTCTTCAGCAGGCAGCAATGGCTGTGCACAACGCAGGCAGTCATCCTGTAAATATTTCCGAGCAGAAAAACATAACAGCGGAGCGAACACTCAATTGTTTTCCCTGCTTATCTCTCCGGGACAGTATCCTGCTTTTTTGAAGGCAGGGCTTTCAGTGACACACAGCTTCCTTCTCAACCTTCTCAACAGTGGTGACTTCACTTCCCAAATTTAGAGGAAAGAAAAAACGCAATCCGGTAAAAGTGTCTCTTTCTCTCCGCCACATACCGGGGGCTGGAATTAATTCAGGAGCGTGTCATGTTTGGGATATTGTCGGGGTCCGCTGAAAATTGCGCAAAATGGACGGAACTATTAAGGTAAGGGTGGAGAACGGGGTGTATGAGTTTGTGGGAGACTGCTTTTTCGGAGTTGCGCCTCCTTTTTTTAAGCAATGGGTTGAAATGCCCCTCTGTGTCGGTCTGTAAGCAGGGACCTCCAATCTGACGACAATGAGCGGCTTTTTTCTCTCGGTTTAAAAGCGGTAACCAGATTTCCTTTCTTTTTTCCTCTTTCTTTGAAAATATACACTTTCCTTTTTTTTCAATAAGCTGCCTGCTTGTGAAGATACGCTACGGTGTGGATTCAAGGCTAAATCAGATTCACGCTTCGGATTTGAGGGACCAAGCGCACAATTACGCACGTCTGGAAAGGCTAAAGGAGTGGCTGTTTGTTTCAGACAACACGCCGTAGACCATACTTTCATAAATGTCTAAGTTATCTACGAACCTGACGATTTGGTTTAGTCTGGGCAGCGGGAGATTGAGCAATAGCTTGACTGGATGTACCGCTGGATTCGATGTGTCGAGCTGCGCAACAGCGGTGTGGCACATCGCCCGGCTCGTTTCGAAGATACTATCGTGGGTTTAAAAAAAAACTGTGATGGATTAGTATTTACATAAGAGAATGATCGTCCTGTCTTTGTTGTTGTCGATTTTTTCTTTCTTTTTTTTTTTGCAACTTCTCACCCTCAGCCGTTCAGAAAGTTTTGTGAAAGCGTAAGGAAAGCTGTCATTTGGTAACTTCATGCGGTAACTGCTCAGTTTGCAACACTTCAAACCACAGGGCTTCACAATGATACCTTGGCTTGCTCTTTATATAGTTACACAAGTATTTTGAAATGGTATGTTGGTAGTCAAGAGCGATGGTCTGCATTAACATTGGCTACTGGCCCCCGACAGTCAAATTCCAGATGCATTATGGCTGCAGCCACCAGATGTTGAATGGCAAGTCCCGATTAGTTCACCCTGCGATGCGTTTAGTCTGTGTCCTCCGGTTAACAAGTGTAAGCTCAGAAGAATGCACCATTTGCAAATACTCGCATTGCTGCTGAAAAGTAGTGCGACTTGTTTTCGCTTGGAAATTTAAAGTAGCGGGTTTGTGGCGGCTGGGTGTGGTGTGAGTTTTGGGAGAGTGTAAACGTTGGCCAGACAAAAAATGTCAGGCTGCATAAAGTCACTTAAATCCCGTCATTCACCGCTCACAGCGCTGTGATGGTTTTATTATGTATCGAGGATGAATGCCATGCTTGCGGGAGAGGACATGGACGTCTCAGTCTGGATGTTTGTAACAAAGCGAGAAGTTGTGACAATTACTGTAATCATAATTGAATCCTTGGGTATAAATGACTGGCTGCTAGCTGCATTCATGCTCGCTAAAAGAAAGGAAGGGCTCTCTAGCCATGAGAGTTTCCTGTCCTACACAATCTTTTCCTGACAGGTTTCCTTTTCCTCCTTAAACAAAAGGCAGGAATGCCCCCCCTGGGTGGCTCCTGCTAGAAGGCTGTGTGTGAACGTCAAACAATCACACGTGTAGCCTGAATGTGGAGCTATTGCATATATCCAGTCTGCTCCAGACGCGTCGTGACGCATTTGGAGAGATAGACTTGGCTGATGTAAACAGAACAGAGGTGGCTCCCAGCAGGTGTCACACTCACACAATGCTTATAATGGGGCCTGCAGTTTAACAGCTGAGCTATGATTTATTTGATGTTTTTTTTTTCTCTCCCTTTAGTCTGTGGCACTGCAGAAAAGATGTATTGCAAAAAAGATGGGATTCAGATGTTATTTATGTTTTTGGAAAAAAATGTTTTCAGAACAAAAAGTGTCTGTTTTTGTCACTCCGCATCTGCAGTCAGTATGTGATGAGTTCTTCAAGTAAAACAAAAAAAAAAGTTGTCTCGAGAATTATCTGTAGACATTGTGATACAGACAGAAAACTGAGTGTAACCGCCTGTAGCTTTCACTGGCAGCATGTGTGTGTTCCCCGCAGATACTGGAAAGAAAACACAGGCACTGGTCTGGCACTGGTCTGTCATCCTTTCAGCTTCTCTATATGAGACTGTTGCTTCTATTTTTAAAAACCCCATGCAATCTTGATAGGCACACACCACTTGCCAATCATGGTTTCAATTGCAGAGGCTGATATGTCAATGCAAATATAACGTGCAGCAGTCACAATAGTCGACTTGGTCCTTATCGAGCTGTAATGAGACATTCCCTCACTCTTCTACACTTTATCATCCACAGACTAGCTGGTGTGCTCTGCTCAGATAGGGAGTCCTGCTGCCAGGGTTCAGACTATGATGGATCCACTGATGAAATCACTGGAAAATCTAATTCTGGCGAGATGGTTAAATACTCTGGAGAGGTTCAGTTTTTTTTTCATCCACTCATTACCCTGAAGAGTAGCATTTTATTAAAGTATCATTATACAATAGTTTTGCATTTGATTTGAGCCGTTGGCCTCACTGCTCCTAACTGGGAGTGAGTATTCGAGAAGGAATTTGGCTTGTTAATACACTTTACTGCATTAAGATAAAAACAGGTAGTCTTTTAGTCCAGACTGTTTACAAAAGAGGATTAAAACGTTATTTTTAGTTGTGTAAAACAGCCAGTAGTGGGTTTGTGGTATTACAACAGAGGGCACTATAGTGCAATTACAAATGTAAGTCATTTGCACTGCATAGGTAGTCATAGTGTAGGAATATAAATGGACATTAGGGTTAGTGAAGGCGTTATCTTATACTTTCTCTTCTTTTGTCAGAGCCTCTTTGTGCAGAGTGTCTGTGATGGTTTCAAATAATAAAATTAAAAATGATTGAATAATGAAGAAATTAGAAAAACACTGGAAGTTTCCAGTCTATATCAAAACATATTGTCCAAATAAAAGATCTCAGAATTTGTTTGTGATCTTTTATTTGTAAAACATATACAAAACAGAAATCAGATTTTCCATGTTGAATTAATTCTTTTCTATAAGCTAAAAGTTAAATAAAAGCCATTTTGTTTGTGTTCATAATGTATAAAGCAGATAAAACTGCCATAAAAGACACTGACTGTATTATTAATATTGTCGATAAACGGGATGTTGAATTTTACAAACCAGTAAAGACAAAATGTACTCTGTGAGTGTGCATTCCTGCCATTCGCAGTAAACTTTTTCGTGTATGTGTAACTCATATATATTGTCATACACATCAACTCTTAGTTGTGCAAGAAAAAGAGACATTTACTGTCGAAATAGGGATAAATGAAAACGTTCTGCTTGCATGAGACGTCTTAGAATGGAATGATGCTGAAGTTCTGTGAGCTCATGAGGATTTTGCTTTAATAAAAGTAACATTTAGAGAATGCAAACAGCTACATGCTGGAAATATTGATCAGTGAATATCAAAAAGAGTTTTGCCCCAGAGGCACATATGTGGCATTTTGGAAAGAAATAATTCAGTCCCCGGGAATTAGACACGTCTCGGTCTAAGCTGTGCCATCAGATCCAGATGTGCATCAGACCCGAGCTTAATCCTCAGCAGAAGCATATGACTGTAATAATTTCACTTGAGATATTCTGACTTATTGTTTTTTTTTTCTGTATTTGTTTGTTTGGTTGTATTTACAATGATGGATGGAGCAATTAGAACAAAGACATTCTTTGTCAGCTATAGTTGCACAGTTCAGATCAAAGACGGTGACATTGCCTGATTCTGTTCACTGTCAGACTCTAAGCAGTCACATCTGAATGTCAAAACGTGAACCATCGAGAACATAATTCATGTTTGACTTCCAAGACATTACACGAGGAGAATGTTGGAAACGACGTAATATCTTGGCCAACCCTGAGTTTCTGCGTTTGTTTTCTTTAATAAACTTACATTGCTCCAGCTGAGCCACAGCAGAGGGGTCAGTGTAGCCATGACCCCCCCTGCTTCTGTTGAGTCTTCAGCTGTGGAGGGAGGCCCAACACTCAGACAAGACAGACACATCAGGGCAGGGGATTTTTAAGTCCCATAGAGTTGAGAGGATGCTGATAATGGCTGAAAGAAAATCATTACCAGATATCTCAAACATTTTTTTTGGAATATTTTCAATTGTCAGCTCATACAGAAGCCTTAATGCGAGGATTTGAGTAGGATTTTTTTCTTCTGTTGATCAGGTGACGCACTTGATCCTTGTAGGCAAAACAATCGTATAAATTGACTAAATGACTGATGTCGGTTAAAAAAATCAGCAGAATCTACATTAAAACCTAGGGGTTTTAATGCTAGTCTGTTTTGATAATAATCTTGAAATGTTGAATTAAATATTGGTATAGTGTTAACAATACACATAGATGTATAATATTGTGTAGCGCACCCTAAATATTCTGTTACTTTCAGTTTTTGTTTTCTGTTTTTTTCTGTTTTTTTCTATTTTTGTCACAATAGTTGTTGATAACGCACCTCAATACTGGTTAATTAGCTAAATTCAATAGACTAAATTATTCTTTTTGCCCTCTTTTGTACTCTCTTTCCACTCATATTTTCAATGTAACTCATTTCAAGAAATGGAGAGAAAACACATAGTAAACAAAGTAAATAAGTGAATTTGACTGTTTCCATTTTTTTTCCAAATTTTTTATAGATATCATGATAATATTGTTATTGCTAATTCAATTTTGCAGTTAAATCTGATATCGTGACAGCCCTACTTACAACTCCATCTTACTCCACTGTGAGCATGATTGAAGTCATCCTAACATCAACAGGAAGCTACAGTTGCTATGAAGGCTGTAAACACAAACATCTTAGGATGCCAGACTGCGATATGAGCAATAACTGCGCATAATTGCTGTAAACTAAAATACACAGGAGATTGAAAAACTTTGACATCACAAGTTTCTGGGAAGAGTCAAATGAGAGAATTTGGTTGTATCTGTTCATGGCTGTGAGTGTTTTCTTATCATTCTTATTACAAGACACACATCTTTCCCCTTTAAACAGACTGACTTTGGGGAAAGATGCTTGTTCCCTCTCTTCCAAGGAGTTAGATGAGAAGATTGACAAATGACAACAGTCTCATTTCTGTCTGTTAAAATATGAAAGCACAGCCTGGATACGCTAAGTTTAGCATAAAAAGCAGCTAGCCAGGCCCAGTCCAAAACTAAACAAACTGCCTGCCAGCACCTTGAAGAAGTCATGTGCTTGTCTAAAACATAGTACATACCACCATTTAAAACCGCATGTTTTTACATTTTAGTGTTAATTAGTGAGATTTAAGGTGTTGGTGGGTGTATTTTGTTACAGTTTCATGGAGCCTGGCTTGCTAGTAGTTTTCCCCTCCATACAGGCTTTATGCTATACGCCATGCTAACAAGCTCCTGGCTGTAGTCTTACATAAAACAGACAAACTCAAGAGTTGTGTCATTTTTGTTGTTGTTAAATTTAACTCTCTGTAAAAAAAGAAAATTGAAAAAGTATTTCTTCGAAGGTTTACTGTATAACTTTTTTAGTAAAAGTTTTGGCTATATAATCTAGATGGGCATTGTGTTCTTTTCTGTCTTTTGTGCCCTTATGGACATTGAAAACATTTACATCATCTAAATCTAAAAATAAAATAAGCTGGTTTGTTTAAAGAAATTGAAAAAAGCTACATGGTTCACCTTAACAGTGTTTATCAGTTGTCATTGTTGTTTATCAGCACAATCAACATGTAAACGGAGTTGAGAAAGACATACCAACCATTGGTTCCTCTCACCTACAGGAGGCGCTATCAGTGGTGAGTGAAGACCAGTCTTTATTTGAGCCTCCATACGCTGCTGCTGCCCCTCTCCCAAAGACAGACATGACTGCATCTGGCACACAGGACTACGGCCAGACCCACAAAATCAACCCCTTACCCCCACAGCAGGAGTGGATCAACCAGCCAGTGCGGGTCAACGTCAAGAGAGAATATGAGCACATGAATGGATCCAGGTATGACATGACAACCACCTTCTGCGTCTTGTTTTTGGTGATATATGAGTCTAAATATATCTTAATGAGACAAAATTAGATATTTTGTGTTCATCACTGCAGCTGCTGCTATAAATGTTGACATCTGTCATCCACCAGGCCGTTTCTTCACCACAATCAACCTTCACTCTTTTCTTCCAGTCGTCCATATACTTGGCTCTGGCCAGTGTGGGACCTCACTATCCCATGCCAAAGTCAACGACTGGAAAATAAAAACCAACAACACCCAATTTATCTGCTGATAATATTTTTACAACTTTCTTGTGTGTGTGTGTGTGCGTGTGTGTTTGTGCAGCAGGGAGTCTCCAGTGGACTGCAGTGTGGGTAAATGTAATAAGCTGGTGGGGGCTAACGACACATCTCAGATGAACTATGGAAACTACATGGATGAGAAGAGTGCCCCTCCCCCTAATATGACCACCAACGAGCGGAGAGTCATTGTACCTGCAGGTAAGAATAGCTTTTTGGCTAGCTGTGTAGAGTTTTATATCATCTGACTTGAGCTGTGTAAGGTTCAGTGTGTGTTTGATCATAAAACTGTTACATCTATTTATTCACTGCATACTCATACAGGTGCAAAGTCATTCTAGGTGTTTCTTTGTGTGTGCTGTTGCTGTGATTACAGACCAAATCACTCCTCTGCTTTGGTATAATTTTCGCCAGTGTTGTAAAAGTTTTATGAGTCCAATTTATGTTTAGTTGGTTCATGGGATGAAGCATTGTTCCAGTGTTTTACGTCACTCATGGGAGCATGGCTGTATGTGTGCAGGTAGAGATGCCTGCCACGCCTATTTATTTCTTCACTGGTCTCACAAATTTGAGTTTGGCTATTAAAAATGGCTGTTTCAGGGTTATAGCCTTTAGAAGAGTAATTTTGATGTATAAATTGACTGCTGTTAGGTTTAAACCGCTTTCAGTGAATAACTGTATTTACCCAAAAATGAGCACATGTTATTCATATAATGAAAATCAAATGGAGCCTTGGTGAAGTTTCCATTTTAAAGGCTATTCAAGTGTTGGTGCAAAGCTAATACTAATGGCCACTCATCTACTTACCTAATTGGAGCTCCACATGGAGTCCACTCCTCAACTATTAGTGTTAAAATTGGGGTTTGGTTTCAAAGTTGGATGTGCAGTATATGAGACTTTACGTCAAGTAATACTTGGAAATACTGTTTTAGTTTGTTTTCATTTATTTTCTTGCCATATGGGGAAGAAACACATAACAAAACATATTGCTAAGTTTGGACAATGACAGGACTTCAGAGTGAATACTTTTCTGTAAAAGATATTTACCTGAAACTCAATACGATTCATCCCACCCAGGGGAACCCTATCCATGTGGTTAAAATAAGACCGAGAATATTTACAAGTATCTGAACAGGTCTGGTACTGATACAAAATTCTGTTTCCAATTTGTACATTACCCCCCACCCCCTCCTTTTACCTAAGTCAGATACAGGGTTGTCTAAGCTCTGTCTTCCCCGGTGTCTGTCCTGAAACGATTGTTATGAAGCCAATAAACTTCCGTTCTCTTTACCTTCTGGCTTCCTGCAGATCCATCGTTGTGGTCCCAGGACCATGTGCGCCAGTGGCTTGAGTGGGCCATCAAGGAGTACGGCCTGTTAGAGATCGACACGGCCATGTTTCAAAACACAGACGGCAAAGAGCTCTGCAAGATGGGCAAGGACGACTTTCTTCGGCTCACCACCATGTACAATGCCGAAGTGCTTCTCTCTCATCTCAATTACCTCAGGGAAAGTAAGTACACTTCATGGAACTTAAGTGAAAGAGGAAATCAAGAGGAAAATGGATGATAATCACTTGATGAGCTAATTTAAGTAAATATTGGACTCTGGTTGAAGTTATTTGGCAATTGATTTTAAAACAGAACAACCGTAGATATTCACATTGTTTTGGTAGCATAAGGAAAGAAAAAGGAAATTAATTTGGTAAACTGCCCTCTTGGTATCCCACTTGTACATCCTAAAGTTTGTGTTTAAGCTATATTCTGTGCTGGCATCTGTCTTTGCCAAAAAATGAAAGTCAAAATCAAATTTCAGTCAGCACACTAGCCTCTTTTCATACACTTTTCTCTACTTTTGGATAAGTAGCGAGAGTGGAAAAAATGCCAAACCCAGGCAACAACATGACACTTTTTTTTTTGTCACCGCACTATACTCACATTACCATCAATAAACAATGAAATTGCTGTTACTGGAAAGTCATTTCTTCATAATAGCTACCCAGTATTAAGCAGAACTGTGGAAACCAAGAGGGTTTCTTTCCCTTCTCGAGATAACCATCGCCTACATCCCCCTACTTGACTTTGCAGCGCCTTATTCCACATGGTCCCGAAAGATGAAGCCCAGGTGCATTGCCTCAGGAATCATACTGGGCCCGTGTGTTCAGCACAGCAAAGAAAGTTGATCTGCAATTTGCAATGGAGGCAACTAAGTTTAAGCCTTTTACCTTTGAAGAGTTCCTCGCAGCAATCCTGCTTCATATGTTTCGGCGGGGACGCGAAGCCAATTTTCTAAAGGCAGTATGCAAATTACATTTTAATATAAGATGCAACATCTGGCAGGGCTCTTGGTCTGAATACACTGTGATGTCTAGTTCAGACACAAGGTATGTCTACCGTTGACTGTAAAAATAAACAGATCATGAGTAACGTGATTGTTGAACATATAGAGAACAGTTTGTCCTCATCTTCGAATTCTTTAAATTCTGTACTTTAAAATAGTTAGAGCTGCTTCTGCTGTGGCTGTGAATATCATGACACCACGATGGGTGGAGTGACTGATGGCTCAACTAAATTTAACATTACTCCCAGAAAAATTGCGATGGGCCTCAGTGTGATGTAATGGGAACTGTATTTTGTGGGTGTCAACAGTTTTCTCTATGCACAGCGTCTGGGCAGAGAGAGATGCTTGTCATGAGTATAACAGCCTTATTGTGCAGCGCTGCAGCGGGTGGATCTGTCTGACCGCCACTGGGCACACTCCGCAGAGCAGTTTTCATTATGGCCACTGGCTGCGGGACTTAGCCACGGCTTAGGCGTGCTGCACCGCGACTCTGCCCATTGCTGCCCTTTTTTTGATTTAGACCTTGTGTGTTTTGGAGACAGAAGAGATGTCTCGGGAATCCTCTCCACTTGCCAGTTGAAATTGCTTTGGATCAGTTCCCGACAATCAAAAAGATGAATGCTGCCGTCCCGTGCCTGGACTGACTGACCTGTTTTGCGGCCACTCTCTCTGTGAAGCGAGCTGTGTGTATTATTGACACTGGGAGCCGAAGGGCAAGAGGAACCATGTTTGTAAAGAACGTCTAAGGAAGACTGAGAAGGAGGAGGAGGAGGAGGAGGAGGAGGAAGAGGAGGAGGGTTGAGGCTTTATGCAGACCCTGCAGGGCTGATGATTTGGAAACTAAAGCCGTTCTCTCTTTTTCCCCCTGCAGCACAAACAAACACAATCATAGACGAGGAGAAACCCCGTCCAGAAAATAGACCTCTGGCTTTACTCACGAGAGCTGGAGCTGGGCCGAGCCTCTAGAATAGAGAAAAAGCGAAAGGGAGGGAAAAACCAGGCCAAACTCTGGAAGTATTAATGATTAAAGGTCATGTGATGCCTTCCTTCAACCCTATTCACCACTCTTCCCTATATTGCCCCTTATCTTTTTTCCAAAAAATGATTGGTCAAGGGGGTACTGCAGTCATTTCATACACATCTGCATGCATCATGTGTGCCTTCGGTTCTGTTTATTGAACCTGATTAACATTCCTCAGAGTCATTAAGCCCCGTATGAACACTCAGCACGGGCAAGGACACACTTCCCCACCCTACAGCCATACCATAACAAAACATTCCTGCCACGTCATGCACAGAAATATCACTCAGACACCCACGCTGGTGCAACCGCGGGCATAATCTGAACATCTGTCTGGCTACCCAGCTGCTTGCAGTAACGGCGGTAGTTGCCCATGCATTATTTTGGCCTCATTGTTGGTCACTTATCCAGATTTTTATAAGTGATGGCCGCCCGCACCCCAATGTGCTTTCAATTTGGGGTGCAATTTGAGAATTTGTTCAAATTAGTCTGTCAGGGAGGGACCGCGGACTGTTTGCTTTATCGCACCCATGTAGGTCGGTTTGATACCACATGTGCTGGAAATGGAGCAAAGCAAGAAAACCTCAGACAACGAAGGACTGTATCCTCCAACACACAGAGATGCAAGAAGAGAGTGGGAAAAAAGAGAGGGGAGAAGGCAGAAATGAAATGAGAACAAGGGAGTGGGAAAAAGGCAACAAGACAGCGAACTTAAAGCAAATCTGCAAAGGATCTAAATAAACATAATGGTAAAAAACTGGCTGAGAGTAGTTATTTGAGGACAAGGGCTAAAGGGTGTGAGCTAAAGAAACAGTTATAGAAAGCGAGTGTAAGACAGGAAAAAAAGAAGTCAAGGAGGTGAACTATTTTTTAGAATGTGTGGAAACGGTCCGAGGTGGTCATGATTGATGCCGTTGGAGAATAGCAATAGTTCTGTTTCCCAGCTGTCGCCACTGCTTGTGTGTCTGGATGGATTTACAGTGAGGGAGTCAAGACAGACAGAGAGAAAGAAAGAGAGAGAGAGACAGAGCAAGAGAGAGAGAGAGAGAGAGGGAGTGATAAGTCTGGGCTTCTGCATTGCTGCTGCTCGCTCCAGAGTGGGGGACATTCTCGAGCCCTCAATAGTTTATACAGACCATAAACATCTGGGCTCGAAGGCTGAGTAGGGAAAAAGGAGGTCTGGAGAGCTCTCTCTCTCTCTCTTTCTCTCGCTCTCTTACTCTCTCGCTCTCGTCTTCCTCTCCTCACAACATTTTTATTGTGCGCCCCTTGCATTAGTTCTTTCTATTGGCAGATTATCACTGGTGCAGAGGGGCTCAACGGTCTGGCTCTGCGCCCTTTACTGTTAGCTGTCTGCTGTTAGCCACCATTACAGAGCAGTTTGTGGCTGCCCACTTGACTGCTGGGGTTCAGACACTTAGCACAACAGGAATTTATGTATATATCACATTAGCATAAGTGGAGATGGATAATAAGCAGTTGCTATTCATGTAAACACTGTGATGAGCTCAGCTGTAATTTAAGCTAGCTGCTTAGAGGTCCATTATAATTGTACTTTCAACCCAATTGCCAGTTAAGAATGTTGATATGGGGCAATTTAGGAAAACCTTTTATTTCAGTCAGGGATGTTTGTTTTGATGTTAATAGCAACATTCTTTAAAATTCTTTCTTACTACAATAACTGTAAATGGCAAATTGTGGTTATGGCAAATGAACTATGGTTACGTTATTGTTACAGTGCCAGCAGGCTCTGTTCCAACAGGAGTGATTGCCAGATGGTTGAACTGTGCCTGCGTGCACTCACACACACCTTTTCAAATGTTAAATCTGTAACTTTCCGAAACTGCCAATCTGAATTTCACACCTTCTCCTCGCAGTAATTGTTCAGGTCTGTGAAAGTATGATCATAAGCAGGGTTTTAACTTTCTTTTCAATTCTTTAAACAACTAATTTGGCTTTTTTTTGTTTTTAGAAATTAGGAGGTAGGCAACTTGAAAACTTGGTCTAGGTAAGGGAGGTTTGAATGTAGTCCCGAAGAGATCGTTAGAAAAAACATTAGGTGGGACATGAAATATAAATAGAAATATCTGTGCCAAGTTTACACGCCTTGTTGATTCTTTCCTAAAGGGTTATGTTAAGCTTCAACAAAACTTTTTAACTACACTGTATTAACAGTGTTTGTAGTCACTGAGAAACAGAAGCAAAATAACAACTCATTATATTGATCACCAGTGAGGGCGTCTAGACTATCGGTCCAGCACCCTGGGAATTATTTTCATACTGAACAATTCTGTACCGTGAGGTTTACATTCAGTGCCAACATTCAGAGACTATTCAGTAAGTAGTTTGTTCTTTATGTAGCAAGGCAGAAAATAAAGTGAAAGTCACAGTGTATGCGTTTGAATTTCACATGTAATTCCTCAGACCAGGAATTAATGTTTGCTTTTCGTAAAACCCAAGCCAGGCTCTTTCTCTAACCGTAACCAAGTGTTTGAGGCTAACCCTTACCAAAAGTTAACTGAAGTGGTGGCACATCAGTACATAGTTGTGTGAAATAATTTTGTGATGCCTTATTTAATAGATCAACGACCATGCCTTAATGCCTTAATCAATAATAGTCACTGACAGAGGGTGTTTGCATCAAGGGCCGCCTGTGACTACTATGATAATAATCATCAATCTATTTCTTTAAAAATCATTCATACTCAAGTAGAGGATGAAGTCCAGACCACAACTATAACAAACGACAGTGCAGAAAAATATTGTTTGGCTCACTTCCAGAGTAGCATGATGATGATGATACAGCCACTGACAGCCAATCAAAGTCCTGATGAATTTACAGGGTGCCATGTCAACAACTTATTAAATGCTTGTAGAGCATAATATTAGGTTGCAGTCATGGAAAAGATAAAAAAAATAAATTTCATTTTATTTGAGATGACAGTGACAGCACAACTATATCCATTTTCCTTTGCTGCCAACAGCTAGAGCAAGTAAGAACTTGGTGCTATTTACAGAACCTTCCAGTTTATTAGTATAACTGGTCACATCATTATCTTTACAGTTATTACAGTTATATTGTTCTTGGTATGGATTGCCCTTTACTTAGTAAACAGATAAGTTATGGCTTTTTTTTTGGTAGATCTCACAAGGCATTAATAATTCAGTCCTTTCAGTGATCTCAGCATCATTTTGTCACTTTAGCTTTTTGCAATTCTGTTTGTTCATTGTCTTTTTGGAAGTGTGTTAATGGATTGACATCAGTTGTGTTTCCTCTCAGTGACAGACTGGTTTTGTGCATGTTAGCTTGGCGCAGCAGCTGGAGACAAAGAGGCAATGTGACCCCGGGTAACTTCAGTGTTGTCTCATTTAAAGCCTGTGTCTTCATAGCAGGCCTGCTAACATAAGCCACTGGTGATTTATTCAGGAAAAAACATGGTTTCGTCTGGGATTAAAGTTCTGTCTTCATACATTACTCTGGGGCACTGTCTTAAACCCCTTTCATCACAAACCTCACTTGGAAAATACAACTTGTTTTGTTTCATTTTGTTGTTTTTCTACCTTTTATCTGACAGTGTTTTTATCTTTGATGGTATTTCAGTGATCTCATGAGTGTCTGTCTGGGTTTGTAAAAACCAGTGTTTAAATCCAATAGTATAGCATAGCGCAGACTGAGCCTGAGGCAGAAACTCACAGCTCGAACAGCAAAAGCGAGAACAGAACAGTCAAATTTGTAGTGCTGTTGCTAAAAAGCTGTAAACATTCTGTGAGTAAACTGGATTGTTTTCTCTGACGAAGACGCTCTAGCTTAAGCAATTAATTCTTTTTCAATGAGTAATATGTATTAGGTAATGAATTACATTTCTAAAGTAACCGCTCACAATATCATTCTGACAGATGGGTCCGTTAACTCAGAAAAAAAAGGCCCACATCAGCCATTTTGAAGCTAAAATGTTAATTTGCTGTATTCTGTAGCCCATTTTGCACCCTGGAAATGTATAAAAGTAACCGAAACATAGTGACAAGTTATATCAGTCAGTGGACAAAGCTTTCTGAGGCCATATTGTCATGTATCTATGCAGAATAAACAGCAGGGGTGGAGGTCAGTCACAATGCTGAACAAGCCCCTATCAATATCAATATTATGGGTTAGCTAAACTTGAGAACAGGGTCTTTTGAATGAGCCATCAGTCAAAGGAAGGAGAGAAAAGAAAATTGTTTGTGAATGTTATGTAATCTGGCAGACTGCGAGCAGATGTGACTGCAGAGGGAAAGAGAGAGTGAGGGTCTTAAATGCTGAACACTGGCCAGTCCTCCCACTGTGCTGTCAGATTACCGGGACATGTTTGTTTTCTGAGAGAGGAAGAAGTCGTCCAAATAAATAGGCAGCACAGCCAAGACTCCCTCCACCAAACTGTCAGCTGTGGTGTGTGTGTGTGTGTGTGTGTGTTTCGCTCTCCCTCTCGCTCACTCACACTCGTACAGCAGTCCTGAATTTCTCTGCGGGATGGTTTGAGGTTTTCTCAGCAATGCTGCCTGTTTGCCTGTCTGGGTCAGCCCACATATGTGGCACACAGTAGGAAAAGGGTTAACAGCTCCTTCCTCCTCCCTTCTCACTCCATATCCTTCTTTTTTTGTAATCTGTCCGTTCATCTTTCTCTTACACTTTCTCCCCCATTTCAATGATGGCGATTTGGTGGCTTTCCCCCCGTGCGCTTACGCTCTGCAGTGTGGAATTATTTTCGTACGGGGAGCTGCGTTTGATTGCCGTGCAGGGACCCTGCCTCATACAATGGCTCCCCTGTTCTGAGGCCCCCAGGTTTCTAAACTAGACCCAGAGCCTTGGGGGTGCCGTGGAGTAGGTAAAAAACGGGGAGGGGTGGGGTGCTGGGGAAGTTAGAATACATTTGTGGAGCACCCCACTCTTCCTCCACAGCCACCCCCTAAAAAAACAGACCCCTATGCTGCCACCATGGGCCCCTTCACCCCCACAACCCCACCAACAACAACAGCACAGCCAGTTAGTTAAGGATCCTTCATCAAATCTCAGGAAAAGCACATTGGAATAAAATTTTGCTTTTGAGTGTCTTTTCTTTGTCATGTTGCCTCATTCAGAAAAAAAAAGTAGCTCCCCTCCTCAGCAGCTCTCTGTAGCCATCTTAGTGCTAAATCTTCACACTCCCCAAGAAGTAGCTGTTCTTGTGTTTTCTCTGTGCATTTTTGGGTCTGTTTTTCCACTCGCTGATTTATGCCTGGGGGCAGCTAAAATTAAGAGAGCATTTTGGTGCCGCCCAGGGTGCCTGTGTAAGTGGAGGAATGCAGCACAGGGTTGTGCTCCATAAGGTGAAATGAATAGGCAGCCATATGCAGAGTCTTGCTTTCTGACTTTATTATTCAGGAGTTGGGTTTACAGTTAAAATGCTGACAGGCTGCAGGGTTTTTCCAGCATTTAAGAGACTGACCGTGTGCTGGCTTTTACTTTAATTTGGAACTAGATTCATGTTTCATGAATTATTTGTCTTCGGAGATGATTTTTTAAGACAAAACAGGAACACACTTTGAGAAATGAAAAGGGCTCTATAGTGCTGCTTGACAGAAATGGAGATGAACCTTCTACTGCCACCTGGTGGATGTTGTTAGATACTGTGAGCTTTTTTTGTCAGACAGATTTCAGGTAAACTAGGGTTACTCTATTTTATAGTTTAATTTACTGAGTATTTATCATGGTACATGCATAAATTTACAACTGTAGATATTGTGTAATATCTATTTTCTGAACCAAACACTAATAAGAATAATTATGTTATTGTTGAACCTTGCAAGTGCAGTAATTTATAATGTGTGCTGTTAATCACTGGATACTCTTATGTAAGAATTTATTAAAAAAATAATCACTTATTCAGGGTTTCTTTTAATGCTACTTTTGATTTTCATGCATTTGTCTTTATGTGCTGCAGGACTGGTGGAAATGACAGGATTATGTCTTATTGTGTTTTATTTTGTCTCATTTTATTTACAGGTAGTTCATCATTATCCTACAATGCACCATCTCACACAGACCCATCCCCACGCCTGGCTGCCAAAGAGGGTAGGGACATTTTAAAAATTATTTTTGCTTTATCAAAATGTCTCCCTTTGTATGAATATGTGGCTTATTGCAGATGATTTATATCAATGGGGCAAGATGAGACTGTCAGATTACCTGAAGATAAAGAGAAGAATGGGAGTCAAACATAAGCCAGACAAGCAGACGCGCACTTGAAAATACAGACCACTTACTTGCACATGCAGCCGCCACATGTCAGTGACAAAGCTCTGCGCAGGTGCATCTTTTGTGCTGTTAAAAATAATATGAGCCAAGCTGCTACAACAGACCGTGCTATTCAGGACGGCTACCTGAACGCTGTGACAAAACACAGAGGCTCAGAGGGGGCTGCTTCAGAAAGGAGGCAGATTAACCAGTAGACAAAAGCAGCGTGCTGATGAGTGCTATCCACAGCAGCAGGGGTGAGAACAGACGCTGAATGTGACGATTATGGGACAGAAGCAGGATGTAAGACATGTGAATGATGGTTTGTTGGAGAGACAGGCATCAGAGGCAGGTGCAGAAGAAACAATGCGCCCTGTAAATATAGCAGAGGAGTCTGATTGGCTGCTTCGAACCAGAGTGAAATGGAAAAGAGTGTGAGCTTTGACTGTGTGTGAGAGTGAATTAATGACAGAGGATGACAGAAAGTCAGAGGGGAAGTAATCGTGCAGGATATGATGGAGGAACTAATAATCTTGTCATTTTTTTGTTATTTTGCTTTTATACATTTTATACATTGCACTATAAAATCCATCTCTAGTGGTTCCACTGTTTTTATGAGATTTACTATTTGCTTAAGAAGCACACAGAGCATGAGGCTGATTCAAATGTGTACTGAAATGAATGCTGGGTACAGGCCTGCACAAACATGCATGTTTATACATGATTTAGTGCAACCTTTATTTTTTTAAACAAGCGCAAAGTTAAAACAGTCACAGAGGTGAATCATCTTGGAAACAAATTAATTTAACCACAAAATTTAATGATATATTTATTCTTTTTTATTTTAGTAAAAATTATGGATTGTATTGTCTCTCTTCGTGATGTTAATATATCTTCGTTAACCTGTTCAGGTTCAGCAGATCTCAGATCCACCTTGGCTTTTTTTTTTTGCTTTAAACAGTTAAAATGTTGCACTTTTTGTCCTTTTTAAATTTTTCTGGACATGCTATGCATCATTTGATTCATTCAGTAATCCACTTACTCATACACACTTCTATTCCTTACATTTTTCTGTTTTATGCTTTTCCATTTGGATAGTCCATATAAGCCCAAAAGCATAACTAACTGAAAAACTGGGTTTCAGATTTGTCATATGTTTGTTATTGAGACTTTTTCCTTTTTTAAGTTGCACCAGCATAAATTCTTGCACAGCAAAGCTTTGTTTCTAAGAACAACACCCACATCAGCTCGAGATGATTGTCTTTTTCCCCTGGATACCTTTTCACTCTACAAACATTATTTTGTGCTGACACAACATGAGCGAGGCGAAGGCTGCACTGCATATCTTAAAAAAAAAAAATACTACACATCCTTTACATCGGCTATATAGTGTCACCACCAGAGACGGGAGAAAGGACTGCAATAACAGTGATAGCCTCGCTCACAGGATGAGGGGCCCTATCAAGGCAGGAGCAGAGGAAACACTAGGTCTGATAAGTGTCCGAGAATGCCCTCTGCCTCTCGCTATCTGCCCCAGTGGTGAGAGTTAGCAGGCCGTGTGCTTGTTCTCGCCCAGCTTCAATACCAATAGACCAATGGGCAGGCCAGATAAGATTCTGCTCAGTCACCCCCGACCTCGGTCTTCCTGGTTCTCAGCGCCAGGTATTTGGACTGGCAGGAATAGAGGGTCCCTCCCTTCAACAGCATTTCCCTTTCACAAGAGGTGACTTCTATAATGGGCTCCTGTAGCCCTGATTGAGCTTAGTTTTGTCCCATGATAAAGCTTTAAAAGTTTATGTCTACTTCTAGAATGACTTTTAAAGAATTAAGAAATTTAGCAGATTATCAAATGGAAATCCATCAAATCTCAAATGACCACTCTGCTTTGAAATATTTATATTTACCCTAAACTCAAACAACTCAATAAGCACATTAAATATTACAAAATGTTACTTTCATGCAAAATTAAGTGAAAAGATAAAACAAGATGAAGAAATAAAAAACGATCCAAATTGGAGTTGGAAGTTTGTGGCTAAACAATAAAAGAAGTTTTGCTTCAGGAGAAGCCTTTATCAACATTTTCTCAGGTCAGCGTTGCCAGATGTTCGACTTCATATTGCCTGTAGAGAACAGGCAAATACCATTCAGGCTCTTTGGGGTAGAGTAAGCACGAGCATCCAGCAGGAGACAACCCTTAATCTGCTCCAGACTCGCTGGTGTAAAATGCAATGTTATGAATAAAAGAGAGCATATAAAACACGGAATGCAGCAGCTATGAAAGGGTGTGTGTGTGTGTGTGTGTGTATCTAAAGTCTGTGTCTACTATTTGACTGTGAATAGACATATATGTGTGGGTGGGTTTCTGTGTATCTCAGTGCAGCAAGTCTTACAGTATACGTTTATGTTACTTTTGTTTTTGTATACTGGAAATATATTTTGTATCAGATATTATCTTGTTCTTGCTGTTTGTAGGTTTTACATCTCTTTCCTCCGCGGTGTGTTTTTTGTTCCTTTTCATTTTTCAGCGTTTGTTTCTGTCGCTGCTCTGCAGTTTTTTTAACTCACAGCAAGAACAGTCATATTCTCCACCGCTTCCCACTGAAAGAGAAAAGATGATGATTCACTTTTGTGAATTTATTTATTTCATTGCAAACTCCAAGTGGCAATAGAAACCTCAAATGTGCCGTTATGTCTGTGGCTTTTTCTTTTAATTTAATTTGCTCAGCTTTAAAAAAAAACATAGGGATTGATGAAATTCTTTCATTTAAATAAATGAAAATGAAAAAGATCTTGTAATAACACTGCACATAACGGTGGCCTTGAAAATGTATGAATATCTTTATTTTTGTGTGCAGACATTGTTTCAGTCCCCACTGTCTCTGTTTTGTCTGTGAGTTTTTTAGGGTTTTCTATGCTTCTCTTTTTCAGTGCACCCACTGTCTCTCCGCTATGTCTAACTCCTGTACTTTGCCATCATTCTCCTCCCTTCCAGCTCCTTCCTCACACAGATGGCTTTTAAAGCACCTGTATTATGGGTATTAAAAAGTTTACCCTGTCTGGGTCTCTCTCCTTGGCTCAGACTCTGGGTTAAAACCAGTCCACGGCTCGACTCTCTCCTTCTCCTCTGTTTCTCTGTCTATCTCACCGTCTCTGCTCAGTGGCTTTTTCTCTCCCACTCCGTCTCCCTCTGCCATTCCTGCTTCTATCTCTCTCTCTCTCTCTCTCTCTCTCTCTCTCTCTCTATCTCTCTCTCTATCTCTATCTATCTCTGTCTAGCGCTCGGGCC
>JAPZDV010000024.1:7247127-7314475 GCA_029814665.1 Acanthurus lineatus | reverse complement strand
ACCGTCTCTGCTCAGTGGCTTTTTCTCTCCCACTCCGTCTCCCTCTGCCATTCCTGCTTCTCTCTCTCTCTCTCTCTCTCTCTCTCTCTCTCTCTCTCTGTCTAGCGCTCGGGCCTTGTTTTGACTAACTGGTCCTGCAGTCGAAGTCTCCCATGAGCGTGCACCGAACCCCAGACCAGAGTGGAAACTGGCTCAAGTCGCAGTCAGAGCGAGGCCTGGAAAAATGAAGGAGGGAGGGGGGGCGGAGTTGGGGGGGGGCTTTGTGTGTGTGAGTGCATGTGTGTGTGTGAGTGCACATTTTGGGTCCGTGTCTGTGTTTGCGTGGCTCGCTTCGGCCCGAGTAGCCCCGGACCACTGGGGCTTTGTGCATTTTACCTCTGCTGCTTCTTCTTTCTTCTTCATTTTCTTCTTCACTTTCACTTCCACCTCCCCACCTTTCACCCGAGCCGGATGACCTCAAAACAGAGTGATTATATTGGTGAGAACGTTGAAATAATCTCTCCTTGCTTTCATGCTGTCAGAGGAAAAATGGTTAAGAGGGTTAAACTGCCAACAACTACAGCGAGGGCATCTAAAAATGTGGATGAGCCCATATTACTGGGCATCTCCTCCAGCCCATACCAGACAGTAGCCGAGTTTGCCGCCATTGTTTTCTTTTCAAATTCCATAGTTGTGTTTCGTCTGACTCTGTTTTTTCAACTTGATTTTTTTTTTCTCTCCTCCTGCTCCTTCAGTTTCATCTCCTCTTCTCAAAGGCGTTTGTATGTACTTAACTATCCCGTCTCCACCTTTTTTTTTATCTGTTTGCTTCTCAATTATCTCTCTTCTCTTTCTTCAGCTCCTTTAACTTCTCTGTCTCATCTGTCGTTCATTTGTCTCTGCTTCTGCCCCCTTCCCTCCTCACCCCTCCAACCATCAGCTCTCCTGTGTGTAACCCCTCGCTGCACGTATGGAGGTAGCCCTGTTGTGTTTTTTTTCGGGGTGGTGGAGAGTGGATGGAGGGGGGTGCGGCGGCGGCGGCGGTGGTGGTGGTGGTGGTGGTGAGTTGAGGGGAAAAAAGGGCCAGTAAAACAAAGAGAGGTTGTCTGCAGGCGAGTCAGGCAGGAAACGCAAGTCTCCCAGGACTCTCCCCCAGTCACTGCTCCTTGGCTATCCTGCCGGCCCACACTAGATTGAACCTGACAGCCCCGCTGAGCCACAGCAGCCCGGCTGATATTTGTCCCTTCTTTTTGTCTTTCTCTCCATTATACTTCCCCTTTTTTTCATTCTTTTGATCATATTATAATGACTTTGCTCTTGTTATGCTTTGATGTGAGCACATATCTGCACTTTATTTAACTTACCTCACACATACTTTGCAATTTTTGCACTGTCACTTGTGCTATATTGCACTTTTTCTGCATTTAGAATTTTCCTGTTTGCAGAAACCAGGGGTTTTTTGTTTTGTTTTGTGCAAACAGGAACAGGCTCTTCACTGAAACGTCAGGGGGTTAAACCTTGAGAAGTTAGAAATTAATGAAAAGACCAAGAGGTCCCTGAGCAGCAGGATGTTTTCCCATTGGTAGATGTTTTTGCTCGAAAGAAAATGGGAAAACAAGGCAACAAAATATCTTTTGAAAGTAACACGAAACCTACAACTGGATTTGTGTTTTGAAAATTTTATTGGTCGATTATGGACTGAGTGAAACAATAAAACACTGTTGCTGCAGGTTATCTGGCAGACTTTGTTGTAATGGTTACAGAGGGATTTTTATTTAGAGTTCAGTTGTGCTGAAAGGAAAAAAAAATAAGGAGGTTAATTTGTCTTTTTTTATTATTTATTGTTTTTATTTTATACAAACCGAGAGGTGCCAATATGTTCTGACCCACAGGAGGGCAGTGTTGTACAGTGTTTAAATATGGCCACACATGAGGTGAAAGCAGATGATGAATTTGATGTCAGTGGATGTCCCTCTGGTGAGACTGTATGAGGTTATATGGGTCAAGATCACACACACAAAGCCTAAATGAGTTATTGTAGGAAAGTCAACCACCATTTAAACTTTTTGAAAACAATGTTCTTTTTACAATAAGTTATATGTAAAGTCTTTTTCATAACAGATTAATGGATTTTTCCATGAATTATACTGAGGCAAATACAGGGAAGTATTACATTGTAAATTTACTAGTTTCGGGGTTATTTTTATTCTCAGTGACTGATAGCTTATCAGATTGTGAGTTGCTGTGGTTAAAACAGGATGGAGGGAATAATTTGCAAATGCATAAATATTCATGTTTGGCACACAAACACCTATGCACACAAACACACACACACACACACACACAGGATTCATTTATAGTCTGGGATCAGCATACTCACTCTCTTTTGAAATGTCAAAACATTTCGCTCAAATGATCTATTAATATAATTAATCATGCATATTGGTTAAAAACACAATGCCTTGTGACACACACCTGTTTTTCTTTTTTTTTACATTTTACAAACCAGCTGTTGACCCGATTCATTTAGCAAGTCGCCCATTTTGCTGCAGCTGGATTGATTCTTGCTCTTTTTAAATCTCGGGATCCAAACTGTCCAATTTGATTGTCAATAAGCCTCCTTCTCAAATATTCTGCCTACACTGATGGGAAATGGGATTGCCTCTTGACCTTCTAACAGCTTGCTTATGCCAGCAACAGCCTCTGTCATCATCATTACACTGTCTCTATCGGCTGCCCTGTGGGAGAAACACTCCTGACAAAAAGATTTGCAGATCATGATAACACTGTGAATAGCATGTGGCACACAAAACAGAGCGCAAAGCAGAGCCTTCTGGCTACAACGTGCATCATATTTCCATGTATTCTGGCAACTGTTTGAACTGCTTTTGCCCATGATAATCCGAACCGTGGAGGGCGCTGGCCAGGTGCACTGTGTGTACCAGAGTGTTTTTGAGACATTGCCAGGGGAAGGATACATCCTCTGTTTTATCTGCTTCTGTCAGAGTGATTGATTGTTACTGGAAGCACTCCAGCTTCACACTCAACCAGGTTTGAGCCACGGTCACGCAGCAGGTATGAGCCCATGCAAACCAGGGCCAGTTTGGCTGTTTGTCAAGGTCTCACAGAAGCAGCTTGTGTGGAGACAGAGATGAGGGAGAATATCATGTGCATGCATTGTCAGTGAGTCCGCCTCTGCTGTCCTGTTGTACGTTAATTTGCACCAGTCCTCTTTTATTTGTGGTCAGAGTGTCTCAAGCAGCTCAGTCAACTGTTCTCTTTCAAAGATTGTGCCATCTAACCATCACAGTGTGCCAATAAAACCACATTGCCATGCCCAGATATCCTGAGCAGGACATCTTGAAGCACGTTTTGATAGATTTATTGATGCCGTTTGGCCGTGGACTCCCTGTTTTTTGCTGTGACAGTTGCAATCTTTTGATGGATTTGCACACCATGGGGTGAGACACTTACTGTCATCACATCCACACAGGCAGGTTTATCTGACAAAATAAAATGAACTTTAGCAAGAAGTATTGCACTGAGGGGCAATACTTCTTACTTTTTACAAATTGTGGGCACAACGTTCTTGCTTTCTCAGGAAAAAGGCATCTACAAAGTATAATAATCCCACTACTTGTTTTTTTTTTCTCTTTTTCAGACCCTTCATATGATGCTGTACGGCGGACAGGATGGTCAAACAACATGCACAGTGGGAAAGGTAAGGTCGCAAAACTCATCAAAAGTCCTTGTGCTGGTTTGACTGAATAATAATACTGATAGCTTTTAACTAACTTAGAGTGTTGTCATTCTTCATTTAACATGACATGGTAAACTTAATTATCGGGAACTCTGTGTGGGTTAAAACCTCCAGATAACGTGCAAATGCTATTTAACCTGAGTCTACATGACACAAGAGGCTGCTGCAGCATCCGCAGAGTCCAGACATGTAGGGTAGACTCCTGAAGATTACAGCCTCTGTTGTTAGAAAATGAACAGACTTTTAAAAGAAGACTGTCCAGCCATCAAATACCGCCCTATTTACTTTGGACCTTCGCTGACGTGCCTTCAAGTTGTGTAACCTGGTTATCTACAGCCACCCTACTGATGTTGTCTCTGAGCCTTTTTATGTCTCTTTCTCTCTCTCTCTCTCACACACACACACACACACACTGTGTCTTTCTTGTCCTCCATTGATTGCCTCCCTCTCTCTGCAGGCTCACCGGTTGTGACTCAGAATGTGACCAAGTCCACAGAGCAGCCCAGAGCTCAGCCAGGTACCTACCAGGCATCTTTCTTGATTCATGTGGAATCAGCACAAAGCTCACAAAAGAAGCTTTAAGCCGATTCTTTATCATGGGTTGAGCTTCTTTTCGCATCAGTTGCTTGTTAAAGTTTTCTGTTAACAGTAAAGTCATTTAAGTGTTATAATTCTAATGTACATTCATCAGAGAATTGTATTCTCTAAGATCTTGAAATCTTTTCTTTTGTATTTGTGCCTGATTGAGTGAATCTTATTAAACTAGTACTTCGTTAGAAATCAGTAAAGTTCAAAAGCTAACGTGGGTAAGTACAAATCAAGATAAGTCAAAATGGCCACAACTTTATAAAAGCACAAAGCAACTTTAGCACAGTGTGAGCACATTAATCCAAACACACTAAAAACAGAAGACTTCACTACTTTTCCTCTCTCATTTTGTCAGTGCTTTGCATTTATCTCTTTATTTAGACATATTTATAGGCAAAAGTAATGAAGAGGAATGATTTTTTTTTTTACTTCAGTCAGTCAGTAAATTCTATAATTATCTGTTGCTCCTCAGTAGATGTTTATTTTGTTGTCAGTCTAACATACCAATTAGTTTGAATAACATACCATCATATCACCACAGTAATCAGTGTGTTGACCAACAGAGCTCCTCTTTTGTCCACAGATCCTTATCAGATTCTGGGTCCCACCAGTAGTCGCCTAGCCAATCCAGGTAAAACTCTGAGCATGCTCAGTCTTTCTGATGCGTTCTTTGTGAATGGCATGATGTTGATGTGAACATTTCTCAGACATGTCCATTGATTCAGGCCTCACTGGATAGATAATGAGTTGCTGAGCTGTGAACAGTGACTAATTAGCTCTTAGTTGAATGAGTGTGTGTCTCTCATAAACACTGTTTATGTGTTTGTGTGTGTGTGTGTGTGTCCACCATCAGGTTCAGGTCAGATCCAACTGTGGCAGTTCCTCCTGGAGCTCCTGTCTGACAGCGCCAACGCTGGCTGCATCACCTGGGAGGGCACCAACGGCGAGTTTAAGATGACAGACCCGGATGAGGTGGCGCGGCGTTGGGGCGAACGCAAGAGCAAGCCCAACATGAACTATGACAAGCTGAGCCGCGCCCTGCGCTACTACTACGACAAAAACATAATGACCAAGGTGCACGGCAAGCGCTACGCCTACAAGTTCGACTTCCACGGCATCGCTCAGGCGCTGCAGCCGCACCCCACCGAGTCCTCCATGTACAAGTACCCCTCGGACCTAGCTTACGTGCCTTCCTACCACGCCCACCAGCAGAAAGTCAACTTTGTATCACCACACCCTCCATCCATGCCTGTCACCTCCTCCAATTTCTTTGGACCCACTGCCCCGTACTGGAGCTCACCCACTGCAGGCATCTACCCCAACCCCAACGTTCCCCGCCACCCAAACACCCACGTGCCGTCCCACCTGGGTAGTTACTATTAGAGACTCCACTCTGACCATCAACCACCCTCCAAAACTTCCCTATTCCCACAATGAAGTCCACAATTGCTGACCTGCACTCCCAATGACGCTGAATAAATGAAGACTGAGTAGATGGAGGCTTTTGTCCTCTGAAGAAATTTTTTTTCTCCTGAATGAAGGATGTTGAAATTGAAGGAGATTTTTCTGTTTTTTTTGTTATTATTTGTAAGAATCTATAAACAACTGGATGCCATGGTCCAAAATGGAATACTACTTACCTTTACAAGACTAGCAAGTGTTTTTTTTAAATGTTTTTTTTGGACGTGCGTCTGAGTTTCCTGTGCCTTTCTCCTTCCCATTTTTTTTTTCCAAGAAAGCTGCACCTACAGGTGTCCTTTCCAGAACCTTCCTAAACCAAAGCCCGAGGACAGAGAGAACAGCTTGAGTCTGTCTGCCTCCTCGCCACGCTGCAGTGTCAGACATGGGCCTTTTATTTATGGGTCTCAATCTACATCCTCCACAGTACATTATGTACATTATGCTTTGAGGCATCTGCCTTCTCCGCTCGTCGACAGCCTTGTCGGGGTTTCTTATTCCCACCACATCTAGCCTTCTGTTTTTACTGTCTACATTCGCTCGTCTGTCCATCTGCATCTTTTATATGTGTGTGGAGAGTCCTCTGGAATTCGCTGGACAGGGAGGAGCTCTTAAAGAGATGGACTTTTCTCTCAGCACTGAATGAAATTTGGCAACTGGAATATGCCGTTCACGATTTAATTTATCCTCCAAACTGGAAGGCTAGAGAAGAGTTAAAATGCTGGAGAAGGAAGCGCTGTATGTTTTGCTGACCTGGGTCAACTCAAGTCACTCACTCGAAATGCTTTCTCTGTGTGTGTTGTGTGTGGAGTCCAAAATGGCTGATGTGTACAGTTGACTCGACCGTGCTGGGGGAAGCTGAGTCAACACGTAATTGAAGTAATTTGCAACAATAATTCAACCCAGGTCAGATGCTTTCAGGGGGCCACACACAAGGCTATTAAATGTTTGCCATGCTGTTGCCTTTCAGCCATGCCATTTCCAGATGTTTCGTTGTTCAACCATGTCAGTATTAATGTGAATGTCTTTTGGTTTGTGAAACAAGCATAAAAGGGAAAACCCTGCAGCAAAATCAAAATTTGTCAGATGTTTTCATTTTGTTTAATGAGAAAAAAAATAATTTGATGATTTTTTTTTAATTTTTATTTTTAACGCTGTGTTTGCTGCACACATCTGAATCTAAAAATTGAAAGGGCCTTTTTTTTGTTTAAGACTGTATATTTTTTGGATGTTTTGGTTTTTTTTTAAGTGCCTTTCAGTGCCATAAGGGGAATCAGTTTTAGCATAAAGCATAATGAGAAACCTAGTCCTCACAGGGCCTTAACTGCTGTTCTATACCATATATTTTCTGTTCATTATAGACGAAACAGCATTACATCTTAAACTGCATTTCAAGACACGTAATCATCATCATCTTCGTGTCGAACCAGAAATCTGACAATTTTTGATTTTGAAGTGCGCTTTGACAAAAAACAGCTTCGGTGCTGTCTTCTTCCTCTCTGTAGGCCAGTCAGGACCAAACAGGTCAGCGCAGACGTGGTTTAGCAGCAGGTCGTGTTAGCAGACAGTTAAGTTGCATTTTACCAGGGCTGGATCCTAGTTAGAGAGCAGCATGTGTGTTTGAATGTTAGTTTCTCACTGATCTAAAGCCTAGCAAAATGCACATGAATCCAAAGTCAGGACTTCATCATCATGTGATAGTATTATATCAAAACATATCCATCTTCAGGTGTTTAAAGCTGTTAATTGCAAAAGTATTCCTTTTTGAAAATAAATTACTTGGGACTAAGTAGTTTATCAGAGAACAAAAGAACCAATAAAGTATGACGAAATGAAACAAAGAAATCCTCAGATTCGCAAACGCTGTGCGTTTGTCAGACCTATTTTTTATTATTTTATAAGCATCAGACAACTAGGCATTAAAGCAACTTACTGTATAAATTATGCAGAGTTATTTTCATATGTGACACAGTATAAAAAGTCAAGAGAATTAATACGAGTTGACCTCGGTCAAAAATGCAAACCTTTGAAGTCCATTTCTGCTAAGTAGTTTGTTCAGCATTTTAAGTGTTTTTTTTTGATATCTGTACATTTGGGCAATACATTTTAACATTTTGTTTTCTTTTAATTGTTATTATTTTTGAAATTCGGATATAAAAGTGCCTTTATGCACATGGTATTTTTTGTATTCCCAAAACCACAAATGCCTGCTTGAATCATAATCCAACAGCCAAGGATTTGTTTACTCTATATGCAACATGTGATTATGATGGGTCTTTTCCATTGTGAGTCACTCTTTATGCCAAATAGCCATGGAATTGGTGGCTTTTTCCTGTGTTTAAAAGAATTTCAGGTATTTTATGCAAAATGACACAGTAATAATATCCACAACCAGCTTCTCTTCTGAAAAAAAAATTAAAGCTTTAAAAAGAACAATTAAAAAGGGAACATGCAATTTGTAGCATAAAGAAAAATTTTAAATGTACCCTGAACTTCCATGTTTCACAAGCATTATCAATGAAAAGGGATCTGTGCTACTTCGTATATACAGTGTATTTTGGATATCATATATATATAAATATATATATATAAATATAAATGTGTATAATTTTACAATTAACCAATGTATTATTATTATTGTCATTCCTGAAATGTATGAAGTAATACCTTTTGAAAAAGGGCTTTTGTATAGGAAAATGTGACAAAATAAATGTTTTTACCTCTCAAACCTTCCATTGCCTGCCTGTGGCTTCACCAGAGTGCTGGGAGGGATTCAAAAACAGTTGCAGTATTTTTATCGGGATGTTTTGAGAAGATAGACCACATATTTTGACTTATGCATTTTTTTTGTATCGCTTGAATCAAAGTTTAAAAAATTCCACCTCAAATTTGTAGCAGTTCTCACATTGTGCCTTTTTGTTGCTGCAAGGGAGCAGAAATGTGGGACATTTGTGCAAACACCACAGAGCTCAGGACCTTCAGATGTGTCCGTCCCTCCTTATTTTTGTTAGCTTAGTCTGCATTGGCATCAGTATACTACAAGCAAGCAAAGGATGCATTTACTGACACACAAAACAAACTCTTACTCTTAAAATTGCATATGTAAATGTTAAACAGAAAGATAAAGTGGACGTTAGAGTTTGTAGTTCAACAACTTAATCTTAATCGTCACTGGAAGGCTTGCTATCTGATTTTAATGTAATCAAATTTATGCATAAACTAACCATGCAAGCCACTACAGAAGAGTTGTGTCCTATGAAAAGAATATTAACACAATTGCTAGTTTATTAGGTATTTAAATCAGACTAATTTGAAACTCCTGCAATAAATCCTACCAGCATGTCATGAAGGGTGTAATGTTTGTGGTATATGCATACAGATGAGAACAAAAATTACAGTGTCAGTTCTTCCTGGCTGAACCTGGTGAAGTAGTAACAACAGAGTGTATTATTTAGAGAATTAATCATTTCTAGTTGAAAGAAATGGGTGGAAGGAGAAGAAGAGTGAGGAAGATACATAATTCCTATAGGCTTTCTTTTTGTGATATTAGATTTTTGCCATGATGAGCACAAGTTACACTCTGACATTGCAAAAAAACAATGATAAATTGTGTTTACATCTTTTCAGTTCTATCAGGTTATAAATCAGCAATACCACAACAGAACTGTGGGTCTAAAATCACTTGAGACTTTTTTACATAAGTTTAAACGTCTCCTCAATATTTGACTCTTTCTCAAATCCTCAAATGATAAATGTTAGCAATTTAATAACCAGTGTGTTTGCATGGTGCCCATGTTAAATGACAGTCACAGCCTTGCAAAGTGCTCTGTTAGTTTGTATGAACGGTACAGATAAAATATGCATCACAGCCACAGTAAACAGCCATCGAGGGGCAGTTGTGGGCTCGTTATTTTAATGAAACATACTTGTGAGGCATGCATCATCTTTATGCTGCTTACTAATTTCACACATTCGTCAGTGATATTCATAATCTTTTGCCTTAACCCTGCTTTTTGCTCTGTCACTCGCTGTATCAACATCACTCGATGCAGATACGCACCCAAGACTCCAAGCATATGCAGCTCATTAATGAGGTCATTGCGGTGAGATTGCCTTAACGAAGCCTATTAAAGCTTCATGTTAGGAGACAGCGTGCAGTGTTACTCCTCTAAATGGAGAGTTCTGGTTTCATGTTCAGAACCTGCAGGCAAAACAATGGGCAGCAATTGACAGCTCTTATCTTCCTGTCACTTCCACTCTGTTGTGTTCGGAGCCCTGTTTGCTGTCACAACTTTACTTTGTTTACAGGTGAAAAGCCGTGATAGGGGTTGGCACCTGTCATTACATCGCTTTGACCTTTTTGATCACAGTCCTTGTATGATGTTCCGGTTTGGTTAGAAAGAGTAAGACAGACATTTTTTTTTTTTGAATGCAAAAATAGTCTTTTATTTGAATGCATTTTTCCCCTGAGATCAAATACAAAAAAACAAAAAACTCAACAAACAGAATTGATTTTCAAACTACAGTCGGTGCTGTAATCAGCCATGTTTTAAGTGTTTCCTGAGAGCTGAGAGGCATTTCACAATGTCTTCACCCAAAAAGAAAACCAAGCAACATCACCCAGTGTTTGAAAAGAGTGGCCCCTGAAACCGACCCTTTGCAAGTGCCACAGTGCCTCAATAATATATTATAATGGTTAAAGTCCAAGTTTCTTTATACTGCAGCCCACAGAAGCACTAATTATTAAATTACTTTATCTTTTTCTCTCAAAAATGCAAAAGCATGCCCCTACTAACACTGGTCCTTCAAGTAGATGCAAGATTTACACACAGAATAATACATTTGCTTATTTTTTCCGCTCCTACACACACAGTAAACCCAATGTGCAAAGTCAGAGATAAGTTAGAACCATTTATCTACATTTAAAGCTGTTCATATTTATAACCCATGTGTGAGGTGAATGGTAGTCTTGCTGCCTTGTAGTCTTGTTGTCTTGCATGACCGGCCTCCCATTTAAAAAAAAAAAAAAAAAAAAACAGGTTTTTGGGCATCAAAGTGACAAGGTGTGGTCTTACATACAAATGTTTGACAATGACTGGCCTGACCCAAAAACTGCTTTCTTATCTGTTTTAACACAATGGACTAACAAATAAGTGGGTCCTTTTTTTACTTCATATTTAAAAATGCTACACAATGTGCTGTCTGCTGCTGAATAACCCCGCCTACTTTCAACACCTGTTTGCCCTTAAGGAGTTCATCAGCGAGAGCTATGAGCCTCTGCACGTCTCAGTTTCTGAAGTTCATTGCAATGCATCCGCCCTCTTACATTTTGGTGTCATTCGGAGGGTCAATGATATCAATGACCTCAAAGCCCTGATTGTCATTTCCTTCTCTGGAGTGGTGATGATGGCCCTTAATGTTGTGGAAACAGTAGGCACAGTGTGCAGTGGCCACCGGCACCACCTTTGAGAAGTTGGAGAAGTCCACTCTGTATTTGCCCTCCTTGCTTTTAGAAATGATGGGCAAGAAGTTGTAGCCCCACATGATCTCCTGAGGTATAAAGGAGGTCCGGACTTGGCAGGCGGAGCTGGTGGACTCTGCAGTGCCGTCGAGGAAGACGACCAGCTCAAACTCTTGTTTGTGGAGCGTGTCCACTGCCATCTCAAAGAAGGGGCTGCTCTTGTCGATCATGTGATAGAGCGTGAGAGGACATATGAAGAAGAGATTGTCCTTGCCAGCATCCACCATGAAATCAATGTTCACCTGGTCCATGATGATTGTCTCCCCCTCTGGTGTGACGGTTGTCCTCAGCAGCTTGCCGTAGATCTGACTTCCAATCATCAAGGTCTTGCGCAGGTTGGCCACTCTGATTGACAGACAAAGGGAGCCATTTTTGGGGCTGATGACAGCCATTTCGCTAAAGGTGATGGTCTTAGCCCTCTTTTTGGGTAGAGAGATTTTGGACAGAATGACTCCACACATGAAGCAGTTGATAATGGCTCCGACGAGGGACTGGATGATGAGAACGGCTACAGCACCTGGGCAGAGGGGGGTGAGTGCTCGGCCGCCGTACCCGATAGTTGTCTGGGTTTCGAGGGAGTAGAGGAACGCTGTGGTGAGTCCTACGACATTATCAACACATGGAGTGTGATCTGATGAGGGGTTTTGCCACGTCAGGTCTCCGTTACTGCGGGCAATCCAGTACCACAGAAGGCCGAAAATGAACCAGCTGAGGGTAAAAGAAGCAATGAAGAAGAAGAGGACAAAACGCCACCTGATCTCAACAAAGGTGGTCCAGAAGTCAGCCAAAAAGGCAAAATGATTGCTGTACTTGATGTTTCCATATTCAATGTTGCAGCGACCATCTTTGGTAACTAGTCTGGTCCTCTGGCTCCTTCGCTCTGCTAGATAGTCCCGAACACGTTTGTTCAGTGACCCACACATTTTTTTTAACAAGCCTTCGACCTATGAGACAAAAAAACAAAAATATATATAGAAAACTTCATGTGAGTAATTGCAAGAAAACGAACCTCAAGCAGCTGTTCATAGAAACGGTAACATATGAGTGGATGAATTAGAACTGGCTAACTTGTTTTAGCAAATCACACACAGCACACTGATTTCAACCAACCTTTTAAAAATAATGTTGTCATATAAATGTGCAATAAAGTTGACTTTAAAAAAAAATAAACACTTGATGGCTCTTTTCATCACAACAACGATGATTTAAGCATTCAGACAGTTACAGAACCTCTCAAACTGTCAGTCATCTTTGAATACTGTAATTAACTACAATAAAACAGCAAAATGTCAGGATGACACTGCCTGTCAGGTGCTGAGAGGAAAGTTTTAAAAAGGAAGATATTCAAGAAATATTAAGCCAAACACAAATAATGTGTCAGGTAGATGTAAATTCTTTATTTATAATTCTTTCCTCTTCCCTTAATAGCTGATTTTTACTGTGGCTTGCTCATGTACAGTCTAACATGTTCCAAGCTACTCTGTCCCCTGCAGTTTTAATACCCACTGAAAAGCCATAATCCTGGGTGGATGCAGCACTGCAGTAAAGTCCTGAAGTTAACGAGAAAGAAAGTTTCCACTAAAGTGTAACACATAAGTGAGCCAAGAAAACTAAATAATTTGGGATCCTTGGTTCCATGCAAGTGTCTCCAAACAAGGATCAGCTTTGTTTGCTGCTTTTCAAAGCTGCAAAAATAAACGTCGCATTAAAATAATTTGCGCAACCAAGGCCAGAAGGCCGGAGCAGCTCGCAGACGTAACAATCTGTGACTCTATTCAAGCACAGAGTTCTCATAAGTCTGGTGTTTGATGGATGGTAACTGGCAGTATTGGCTACACAGAGGTTTCCAAATAAGTATGGCCTCTGTTCTTGCCAAGTCATGCAAACTACCCATTTGGATCGCGGCGTGCTTGTTAGTGAGTGTGAAGTAGCACAAAATGATCAGCGCAGTGAATTTCTGTTTCTGTTTTGAACCCTAAAAGCTCACTTCAAGTTATTTGGCCAAAAGAAATCTGATAATAACTCCGCGCAGCTTGTTTGCAGGCTTTCTTCCTTTTTGGAAACAAACCCACTCATTCATTAGGTCAGCATGTTTTCATGCTGTAACAAGATATACGCTGGAATGATTTCAGGCAGGCCTATTAAGTATTTTAATTATGACAAGTTTCTCTAAATTATTGCCTTGCAGAGGAAAACAACTGCCTTTGTGTATGGAAATAGTCCATTTCAGACTCTGACTTCTTAAGTTACAGTTAAAATGTAATAAATTAGTCTATCAATAACTGACAATTGTCATAAATGCAAAGGGTCCTTGTAAAACAATTTATATTTTATATAAAGTGATTTTTATTTTCAGTTTTCCACCACAAAGATGTTTTGAATGCCCGTGCATTGAGCTATTGTTGCTGGGATAAAAACATAAGAGTCATTACAATAAAGTTTCCTCAGGTGTCTGATCTTGCTAAGTTTAGATTTGCTGCAGATTGATTTTAAAAAAATGGAAAATATTGGCAGATCCTACATTTTTCTATTTAAATGTACAAATCTTTTCTAATACTGCAACATTTTTAAGGCTTATTTTAACATCAGTTAACAGCTACTTTTATTATTTGCTGTTACATGATTTCAGCTGCAGCAGAAATTCAGCAAAACTTTTGATTTTAAAGGAAGAAAAGTGAAAACAATCTATAATGAGCCTGAATGCCTGATTTACTTTCTTAACGGCTGCTTTAGTTAGTGAGATGCAAAGCAGCTTTTTAAGGTAATAGATTAATTAGAAAGAGAAATTAAAAAAACATTGATCATTTTATTTGCAGCCTCTCTCATGGAAAAATAAATTGTGTAGAAAACAGTCAGAAAACAGCTATTTCCAATTAAAATAACTGCATCTGAACTCATCACAAAGACATTATCAGTACTAAACTACTTCAATAATGTGGTCAAGCTGAAAATTAAACATGTTAATATGAAAAAGAAATCATTCCAAACTCACCTCAATGAGTTAAAGTGAAAGTAGTTGGATGCACATCCAGAGATTAAAGTGACCAACTCCACTCCACACTTCGGTCCTCCGTGTCTCGTGTTCTCAGTTGACTGAGACAGTTGATGTGTCCTCCTCTTACACCTGTTCACCAACACCTGTGTGCATTTATACAGTCCTGTCACGGTGTGCTGGAATTAGCCAGGTGATGTTTACGCCCACAGAGACATCAACTACCCCTCCGCCCATGCATATCCACACACACACACACACACACATGCACGCATACCCTTCCCCCCCGGCTCGAATGTGTTGTTTACCCCACAGACGCCTGGCACCGAGGGCCAGGCTGACCTCCATACACCAAACTCACAGTCACCTGCAGTCTTGGAGTTTTCCCAAGATTCACTATTGTTCTTTTTCTGCTCTGTGAAATTTCATTTTTTAACTTTTTCACATTTGCATTCGCCCTTTAAAAATGAAAAAAAGTGAAAGTTGACAATGTAAAAGCAATACCTGCATCTGTAAAAAGTTCCAGGTCTCCACGCCTCAGTGACAACAGACTGTGTGGCATTATTTACTGTAGACACACACTCACGTACACACTTTTATTTGCATGAAAATCTTTTTTTTTTTTAGTCCTTGCTTGTGTTTGTTGAGCAAAGCAGTGATTGTCTGAAGATGGAAACAGCAACGATGATCTGAATTAAATATGACAAAGGTACAACAGTTTCACAGCTTTTCATCACCTGATATTAACATGTTATGATCATCAAGTTGTCCCTTGACTACTGTTTGCTTATTACAGAAAAGAAGACATAACTCACAATTATTTTTGCATTTTTTCTTTCCCTCCACATCCATGAAATTTATGGCCATAAAAAATGTGTTGAACACATCCAGGACACAGCGTTGTCACTTTGAATCAAAGATCACACACAGCTCAGCCTGTCGTCTTCCTCCAAGCAACCGTTGCTCCCCTCAACTATTGCATTGTGATGAAATATGGGGACAATAGAAAATAAACAGGCGACGGAGCACAATAGAAGCTGCAGAGATGAAAAAGATGACGCTCTAGGTCCAAACAGGCTGTAGGGCCGCCCAGGAGAAGACGATCTGAGTGCCGAGAGGAGAAAAGTTCTGAATTGTGATGAGGGTTATTTTCATCTCTATTGTTCCTCTGCAAAAGTTACGGAAAAGGCTGCAGTATTACCTTTCGTACTGCTGTACTTTGTATTCTATTGACAACCACATTTCATTGTTGACACACAACAGGATTAGGCTTGTCTGTTCTCTTCTCAATCGATGCTATCGCAGAATGTGAGCTTGTAATATTTAAGCCTATTTTCAGTCAAGAGGTAATTTGTTGGTTTAAGCAACTCCCTTGTATTTGATCCCTTTTATATAAAAGAGAAAGGGTTACAAAAAGCCACCAGACCACATAGCTGGACTGACTGTTTGGCTGGTTTGGCAACTTCAGAGCAAATTTTGGACAATTGATGCCATTATAATAACACAATTACTTTGGATAAATTACTGAGATAAAATGATGCTGTTTTCATTCTTCAATGTAAAACGATCAGAATCATGAACAGAACTGATATCCATCAAATTAAAGGTATTAATGTTTAATGACCTGCATGACTACAATAATATGCAATCAATATAGAAAATGGAATATTAATAATGATAATAGATCATTGTGGTTTGTTGACATTGCAACACTGACACTCTGAACAATTCATAATCTCTTAAAGACTTTTTTCTCTATGAAGATGCAAGACAATGAGGATGATGTAAATGTCAATCAGTAAATTGAAATTGTTTAAATTTAATGAGCCAGACTAACTTAGCAGTCAGATAATAACATCATTCTGGATTTAAACCAAACCTTAAATGATTGATTTTTAATCATTTATTCATTCATACATTCATACATTCATTCATTTAGCCACCTCAGGTTAGCAGAAACATGCTGTGAGTAACACTGAGACATTATCACCATTCAAGCTAACAAACTTGTTAGCCAGTAGTTGTTCATTTATATGTCTAGCAAAAAGAAAGGAGCATCACTGTAATTGGCAATAATCTCTCTCTCTCTCAATTTATTTTTAGTCTATCACAA
Source organism: Acanthurus lineatus (assembly GCA_029814665.1). Lineage (NCBI taxonomy): Eukaryota > Metazoa > Chordata > Actinopteri > Acanthuriformes > Acanthuridae > Acanthurus > Acanthurus lineatus. The sequence goes on along the minus strand of JAPZDV010000024.1, from coordinate 7,298,064 downwards.
TAAGAGAAACATCTTGCTGTTAAGCTGCATAATGCTCCACTATGTTTACCAGCTGGTCACTAATTCGTCAGTTTCCCATTTTTTGCAGCATACATTGGATTTGAACTTGTTTAGTGAAAGCAGCCGTCTGCTGAGAACCAAAATAGCAAAATTGCTGACTGAAAAATCAAGACAGTGAGCTTTAAAGACAACACGAAGCCTCTTTGAGCAGCGAGGAACTGCAGGGTATGATGATAACTTTCTGTAAATGGTCATGTGAGCTATTGTTGATATTAAAACAGTGATTGTTGTTGCTGTAAGCAGTCACTTAGCCATCATATCCATGTTTCATTCTGCAAAGTTATGGAGCCACCTACACCTACATATTGATAGAGTCAACATTTACTCAAAAAATAGAATAAATGTGCACATGTACATGTATGGTATGCAAATAGGTAAAGCAGGTCAGTGGGAACAAGTGGCTTCAAGAGTCAGAGGCATCCTGCATGAATTTCAACCACTGCACCAATGTGTGTAAATAAAATATAGATACTGATGAAGGTTATAAGTCTTTCTTTAACATTAGTTATTTGGAGTTCAAACCCTTATTACCCTGTAGCCCCCAAAGGTCCTTGGTCTAAGGAGCACTTTTTAGTTTCTTCTTCTTCCTCACCTTTTTTATGTCAGCATTTTTTGCAAAAAAGAACTGGCCAATCACTGGGAATACACTATTAAAAGGTTGTGCGGCAAGACTTTAATGTCTTTTATTTGACATCCATTAGGTAGCTGACGTTATGATAAGGTTAACAGAGGATTGACTGCACAGCTAACATCAAGCTTACAACACGCAGGGTGATAAAAGCTCAACATTCAGTGACCAGCTGATCTGCTCCCACAAATGAACTATTATGTCTGTTTTATAAGATTCAGTCTGACATAACATAAAGTTAGTTAGTTTATGTAATGTATTTTTTTTGCATTGATCAAACTAGTGTTGAGTTGTTGATAATAAAAATGTATTTTTAACTTTTCATGATCATGTTTTTTTTTTTAATCGTGTACCTCAGAGAACAATCATCAAAATGTTTTTTTTCATTTTAAGACAGGCTTTTATCTGCTTTTTCAAATGAACTTTTCATGTGTCTTTTGAAAAATGTTAGAAATTTTCAGTTGGAATAATCCTCAGCGGCCACACAAAAGAAGTCAGAGGGTTTTGAAGAAAGATGCAACATTATTTCTCTAGGCAGTCACATGCTTCTGATCGCTCTCTTTACCTCTGGGAATCACTAAAAAAAGATGCTTATCCTCAGAGAAAAACTCCATAAGGGTGTTCAGTCTAAAACAGTAACATAAATTGGGAAAATCCACCTTTACATTTGTTTCAATCAGCTTTGAGTTGATGATTTGAAAACCTTTTCTTAAGCAGTGAAATCAAGACCCAGCATCTTTAGCTCTGTTTACACCTGACACTTCAAGTCTTCCTTTGAAGCAGTTAAACATGTCAACATGTTGTAATGACCCTTTAAGGCTCATATCCTGCTTCACTTTAGCCTCCATCTGGGTCTGAGCTTGTTCACTTCTGCAGCTGATGGTGGAAGATGTCATTAAATAGGCTATTCTTTGCTTTATTATTCTTTAGTAGCCTATTGCTCTCTCTGTTTCTTTCAGAGATGCTCATTCATTTACTTCTTTTATGATTTTTTTTTAAAAAAGATTTCTCATTTGCAAACTACATCTGGCTGTTTCACAACAGAGAAAAAAATCTCATTCAGTCAAGATTAATTATAAAAGAGCCTTGAGCATCAGGCTGAAACTTTTTAATTAATTCTTGTTTGAATAGAAACGAAGCCTTTGTTTTTTTAATTTCCCCTTATTTTAGATTTGTGATTTTGTCATGCTTGCAACACAAACATGGCTTTAGCAACCGCTTTCTATGATCTGCTTGAGTTATACTTGATAGGTCTTTAATTTAAGCGATGATTGTCATATGTATGTGTGTGTGTGAGTGTGAGCAAAAAGAGGAGTGAGGGGGCCATTCACTGATGGCAGCCATTTTGCTGGGTCATCATGTCACTGAGCATTCATATTCCATATCCATCATTCTGAGAGTAAAAATGGCAAAGTGCTAAATGCCAAGCATTGCAGTCCCGAGCTGTGCCATGTGCTTGTAAAGCACTTGCCTCTTGTAATAACACAAACATAAGCTGCAAAGCATCACTCAGAAAATGTCTGTGCACTTTGCTGCCTCATTGTCAGCATGCATTTGTGCAAGACATGCAGAAAAAGCAAGCTGTTGTGACTAAACTGATAACTATGCACCCAGTATTGGTGCCTTTGTGTGCAATATGCATATCAATAGACACCCACTGACAAGGACTCTGGCTGTCAGGCATGAATGAGAGCAGAGATGTGAAGCCTGGCAAACAGGATTCATGGGGATTTTCCACTATAGGACTTGCACTTTGATTGCTCATCCACTAACTATTGAACTTCATCAAAATTAATGGGACAACGCACGTTTTTACAATGCTATACTTCATCCTTTCATAACCACAGTTGTTCTTCTGAGGCATAGATAACCTATTTCAGCCTCATCAGCAGATGGTTGGGATGTGAGTACAGTATGTACCTTGCAGAGGGCATTGAAGTGTAAGATGTAAAGCATGCCATAAACATTTAAAGTACAGCCGGCTAGATAAAGGGTCCCTGCAGCCCTCCATAACATCAACTGTGATGTTATACAGTTTGACGCATAACGCAGTTAGAAGTGTGTGAGGAGGCTGCAAGATGATGCATTTGTGTTGTTTGTGTCTTTTGTTTCTCAATTGTTTCTTAATTTGATTTTGGTTCCCCTGTGGACACATAAAGGATTCAGAAATTTAATCTGAAATATTCTTTTGAGCAATCGTTTTATCAGAACACATGGAGAAATACACATTTTATGGTATATAAACTTGACAAAGAGGGTCTTCTGGGATGTCTCCTTCACCTGCTGAATCATTCACAAGTCTGGACATCCTCAAGGTCACGGGGTGATCAAACATGTACTGTATTTTCTGTCCTCCATTCATTATCATTTTGTCATGTACCCTTCACTCAAAGGACTTCAGCCTGATTGAGCAGCCACAAAGCCTGAAAATGCCTGAACCCCCATGAAAGGGCAAGAAAACATGAAACCTCTGTAAAAAGCTTAAAATCTCTTCTCACACTCTGCTTAAACACAGTCGGAGGCATGTGTGGAATGAAAGCAAATTCAATTTTTTAACCACGTAAAGTGACACCCGGTGACAAAATCCACAAGAGAACAGTGAACCATTGTTCCACTTGAGGGATTATAGCTTTGTTGTGGATACACACAGTATCACCTTTCATGCTTTTTTTTTTAACAGTTCACAGTTTGTTCTTCTTCTATGACTACTCTATTATTTGTTTGGCAACTCAAAGTTGCTCCAGAATGAACCAAAAATGAGTCCTTATGTCGCAAAGACTCGTCTCTGCTTTGCAGTGTTTCTCATGACGGCCTGACAGCGTTTCCCTATCGAAACAGAGCACAGTTGGAAGAGAAGTGTCTCCGAAGTTGCATATTAAACCCTTCACATGAACGTCTTTGAGCTGGATGGGGAAGAGAGATCTCAAAAACCTTTATGCCTGCGGGGATTCCTCAGAACGTACAAGACTTTGTCTCTCAGTGGGAACTCAGCATGACAGCAGTTCCTCAGCATAACACATAGCCATTAGAGGAGAAGGTTGCTTTAAAGAATAGATGTCAACGCTCTTGACATTGATGGTCTTGGACTAATGCATAGCATAGACTACAAGGAAAAATGGGCCAGTGGGTAACGGATTGAAAGTCAACTGGACTATTTTGTTAAAAGGATGGATGAAGCCTCAGAGGCTTTATAGCTTCATGGTGTTTAAATGTTTCTCTAAATTATTTCTTCAAAATAATTAAAATGGTTAAAATATTTATGTATTCCTGGAGCTATTTGTAGAGTCACTCATGCCTTTACTGGCACTGCTCTGGATTCAAAATATATTCCCTCACAATAAATACTCATCTGTGAGATGAACATTTTATTCCTGTCACAGCTAAAAACCTGTGATTATGGAGGTAATGTCATTCATGTCAGTCATTTCTTCACTGAGCAGGATACATCAACCCCTGCACAAGCTGTACGTCTTGCAAGTGTTGACAGATAAACAGAGAAGCAAGAGAAATGTATTTTTGAGCTCTGAAGTTGAAGCATTTGATTCAATGTAAAAAGAAACATATTTTTTGTCAGTCACCAGTTATATCAGCTGCTTCTTGAGCTCTTAATGAAGGAGAGTAACGGAGGGATGCTGCTTCAGACAGTCAGCAGCTGATGGACTGTGACCAATGAAAAGCAGCAATCTGCCGCCGTTTCATTATTACAGCTTGTAGACACTTGCAAAGATTTCCAAAATGTCTCAGATCTGGAATATCTTAGTAAACAAGAGTCCACTCCTATTTCTTTCCAAAGAAGCAAAGGTTAAAGGATTCGCCAAGAAAATAAATTTCCTTCAACACTGAACACTCTCTCTGGAGTATTAGTGATTATTTTTAATATCTAACTGCTATACCTCCTTCTTCCACATAGTGTCACTGTGTGTGGACTGTGTGGTGTCCTGGCAAGGACGACTCCAATCTGCTCACACAGTTGAAAGAATTTAAAAAAGGAGAATTTCAGGTTAATTCTTCCAACAAAGATATCTGTCTACATGCCAAAAGTATGTTTTTAGAATGGCTTCATACTCCCTGCAATTAAAATATATCTGTGTCAGTTGAAAGTCTCTCATATGTAAAGAAATATTTTGTGATAATTCTGGTAACCTCTGCATACTTTGCTATAAATTAAAAACTCCTTTACAATGAACCAGTGAGAAAGAGTGTGAGCTTTGTAGCTGAGACACTGCAGACCTGTCAGACATGATTATGATCAGTATAAGGCTAATTGTATGAATTCAGAAGCGTTAATCATTGCATATGATCTCATGCAATGTCTGCATGAATCTGCTTTACCCCACCGTTGATCCTACAAACCTCTGTGCAGTAGATAAAAACATGGCACAGCATTTATTAATTATTTATGCACATATAACAAGACCAGTGCCGCGCTGTAGATCTTCACACTTACATACTTCATAATTTAAATAACCCTAATAGATATAGTTATTCTGTAATGTTAAGCTTTCCTTTAATGCTGCATCAATAAAAAAAGAGCACATTACATGATTGCAGTTTTTCACCTAAATTGTCATTTTGTGTCCTGAATAATGAAGCGTTGTACTCATTGTGTTGACACTGATGAATCGGTCCAAGCTTGAGCTGTACCAGCTTGGTCAAATACTTTAATAATTCACATGTTTTCCATTGGAAACATACATTGCTTCTTCATGCATTCATCCGATCTCTGCGCTATTAAATTCTACTTTCCACTTCTGCTCTTTTGTGCAACACCAAATGTTAACAGGCACTTTGAGCGGTTTAATATTTTAGTCATGACCATATAGCAGAGCAGCATAGCATTCCTGCTAAACCATTAAGTACAGAGGATTACAGTATGACACACACACACACACACACACGTGCGATCAGACACCTAACTTTCTCCATTATGCCCTTGTAGTAATATGTTTACTGTGGTCGTCCTCTGATTTCCATTCCATTCCCGGCCATTGTCGTTCTGGGCTGCCACTAACAATGCAGTTCATCGCCGTGCCATAAGCTGTGACAAGGGGATCAATCAGAGCTAATGAAGCCTGGGAGGAGGTGAGAGAAAGCGAAGAGGGATGGACAAAATAGAGAGTGAATGGGAGAGATGGTACAGATGGGGGGTGGGGGAGGGTGTAGGGGGTTGCTGGAAGAAAAAAAAAAGAATACTGAGGCCAAGAGAGTAAAGAGAAGATTAAGAAAAATGACACTTCCCTTCGCACCTTCTCACTCCATGCAAGGGAATAATAAAGCCTTCTATCATCATTTACTAGCCCTGAGATGAGCATTCCTTTACTTGGTGGCCTGACAAACATTATGTGTAGGGGTGTCGTCGATTTGCATAAGCGTCTTCACTGACCCACTGATACTGTTATCTTGTCTGAACTGGTTCAGCAGAATATGCTAATCAGTCATTTGCATCAAGTAAATCTCACAGTCTCTGCTGTTTGTAGACACGGTTTACATGCAGCAGGAAGATATGTCAAGAATAGCATGTACCCTAATTGAGAAAATGGAAAGAGCTTGGTTTATTTCATATGGAAATCTCTGCGTTGATGAATATTAAATCAGGCTCAGAACATGCATGAAATGCCACTGTTTGCACAGTTTGGAGATCTACGGTTCACCTTTGAAGGATAATCCACAGTTTGATAAATTTATCTATCTAGAGGAGCAAAATGAGCGTATTAAGTTGTCTCACCTGCACCCCTTAACGTTATGCAAATGGATCTGAACCTTACAAAAGTTTCCTCCAAGCATTTGTAATAATGAATGTGCCAAGAAGCTTTGTTAATGTGTGATGAGTGATTAATGTGAGGTGGTACCATCAACTCAATGGGTTTTTCCACAGGATTAATAGAAGAGGCAATAAGGTGGAAGGGGGCTTTGATCAATAATGGTGTAACCTCAGGAGGGGAAATAATTACACATGCTCTGAATCTGAGCGACTGGAGGCTTATCCACACGCAGGATTCATATGTCGCTGCCGCCAAAGGACCTGAATTTTTACAATTAGGAGCCCCAACGCTTCATGATCTCTGCTAAGATTAGCACAGCTATACCTCGGGAGCCGGTGCGAGTTTGGCCCAGAACTCATCTCCCCGAGCCAAATCCCATGCTCCTCATTACTGCAGCCCCATTCCTTGATGTTCCATAATCCGCTGTCATTGGCTCCATGGCTGGTCGAGGAAGCTGGGGAGGAGGAGGAGAAGTATCTCCCAATCATCTCGCAGTGCCCCCTGCGACTCAGCACAGGGGAGAGAGGAGAGGGGATGAGGAAGGCTCATGAAGAAACAAAAGGGGGGCTGCAGAGTCATAAATCTCCTCCCAAACTCAATGCAGGAAGTACATGAGAGGTGCTCCGGTGATAGCTGCTTCTGTTGCTCCTCCCATTCTCCCATTATCATCCCCCTCTTTCTCTCCCTCTCTCTCTCTCTCTCTCTCTCTCTCTCTCTCTTCCTCTCGCTCTCATTACCCCTCCTCTCTTATGTCAAGTCTACATTCAATTTTCTGCATCCCTAATAACATCTCAATGTCAGGAATCCTTGCCTCCACGCGTCCCGTGTCTGCACAAACTGTGCACCCTCTCGTGTGTTCGTGCTTCACACTCACTTAAAAAAATTTAAATATGTGGGATGAATGAGCCCACACACTCCATTCTGCTGCTGAGCTTTATGAATATATTTTACATTTGCCTCATGGGCACGCAGCCCATCATCGCGGTTGACGCAAAAGCTAATGTGACCAAGCTGAAGTCAATTCAAGTCATTCCACTTTCACTTCTGCCTGTTCAGGGGGAATTGTGTTCTGTCTGTTAGAAACTGCAGCTGCGATTCATGAAGTGATAGTGTCACCGACTCTGATTTCCCGGTCAGATATTCTGGGTTTAAATGTTCCTTTTTCACTGTTATCTCTCTCCAACTGCTGTTCCTTTATACTTGTTCCCTTATACAAAACCTTTTTCACTCTTCTTTCCCCTGTACTAAATTTTTTCTTTCTTCCCCTTCTACTTTTTCAAAAGACTTTTGTCTCTGCTTCTACTTTATATCTCTATTAAATCCTTAGGGCTTTCTTCAACTGCAGTTTTAGAGCAATTGATTATACCCCACTCCTCCTCCTCCTCCTCCTCCTCCTCCTCCTCACCATCGGTCTTTTCCTCTCTGCACCCCCAACACACACAGCACACACACTCATCTCTCTGTTTTCCACCTCTCATTGTGCTGCTTTGCTTGACTTTTCTGAACGTATTTCTCTTTGTCTTTGCAGCAGAGAGAAGGGAGCCATGTGGCGGATGCAAAAACACACATACACACACTCACACACACATTCAAACACAGACACCGATGCTGAGGCTCTGTGCAAATAGGCATAAACACACACACTTATAAAGGACAAATCCTGAGAGACAAGGGGTCCAATCTCTGTGTGGAAGCGAGAAGAGAGGAGCGTTCAAGAGAGAGCACACGCATATTTACATCCTTTCTATCTCTTCTCTCACCCACTCTTAACTCTCTCTCTCTCTCTCTCTCTCTCTCTCCTCCTCCTCCTCTCCATCTTTCACACACACACGCACGCACACGCGCGCACGGACAGACCCCCCTCTCACGCAGGAGTAGATAGAGAGCATTGAAGAGCAGAAGGAGCTGGGTGGCAGGAAAGAGGCAGGAGGGCTGTTGTTGATTGAACAAAGCCAGGGAAGGAGTGCGCAGTCCTGGGGAGAAGAGCCGCTGTGAAATGCCTCGAAGGGAGCCTGCCAGCTACTCCTGCAGAGACCTGAAGGTAAGCTTTGTGCACCGCTGATGGAGAAAAAACCAGAGGAAGAGACAGGGAGAGGAGGGCAAAAGAGGAGGAGGTTTTAAAGCCACCAATGCATGGTACAACAGTGACTCCACGTACGAGCTGCCTCCTCTCAATTTATCTGTGGATGGCATCGCACGCTGTTATTGCATTATGTTTCATTGCACAGTTATAGATCCCATCTGGAGTGGCATGCCTCTAATAAAAAGTGTGCATTACTTGAGGGAAGATTAAAAACTATGAGTCAGACAGCTTGAAACAGAGGGGGAAAGGACAGCAAAAGAAGATGTGAGACAATGCAGGAGAGCAGGAAACTGTGAGTGATGACAGAGAAAAGTGGCTGGATTTACCCTCCTCTATCACTTACTACATTGGTTATCATCGCATCTTGTCTCCTTCATCTTTTGTCACTGCAGAGATACACAGATCATCACCATGCATCTCCTTGTCCCCGTGGTGGGGGGCAGGGTAATCAGAAAGGCAATGAATTTCTCTGACGCAAGCAGAGAAAAAGCCTGTCAACACTCACGCTGTTCGTGCATACTCGTGTGCTGCGCTGTAGTTCTCGCAGTGCAATGCAGGAGTTTTTACAAGCGCAGCAGGAGCAGGAACAAACCCGAGCTTTAACGTGCATCTATATGTGTTACTGGAAGTGCATAAGTGAGTGGGGGAGGAGGTGGGGGTCTTCTGCCATCAGCACACGGCACACAGCACACAGCATGTGTCAGCTCCTACATATTTTTTTATATGTTCAATAAGAACACGAGAAAAAGCAGCGTACTCACTGTTGCGGAAGCCGTTAGCAGTGTTTTCATGAATATTGTAGATGACACCAAAAGAACTGAGGGGAAAATCATTCGTATTGATTCCTTTGAAATAGTCTCAGGGCTGAGGATTTGGGCTGCTTGGGTTGTGTGATGTACACCACTATTTTCTCCTCCGCTGTGGCTGCAGTTCAGTGAACGCATCTCGAGAGTTGTTACTGTGAAACTTTGATGAAAATGCACAGAGCTCATCAGTTACATTGATCAAGCATAGTTCCCTCAAAGCTCCCATCCTTCCTGGTATTGTCTCCTTATCAGAGAATATCAAGACAGCGTCAAAAGCAGTGAGTTTTTTAAATATCATTTTTTTTTTGCTGGCACACTGTGGAGGAAGTGGAAATCATCTCTGCTTCCATGATCGAAAACATTTTTTTAAATCAAAACCGCTGGAGCGAAAGAAAACAGGCAGCCGTGTCTGACAGAATGATTTCTTAATACCGGCTTTGCAACAACATCAGCCTATTTTCCACACTTCAAGCTACTTTTACCACAGCCATCTACCATAACTCAGCTCACAGCTGCTTGAACCCTGATTGGCTTTAAAAAAAAAAAAAAAGTGCAGAGCGAAGTGTAAACGGCTAAGATGTAATGGTTTTTAATGGGTGGCCTTTTGACCTTATTATCAGCGCCATCATTGTAGGTGCAACTCAGCGCTGCATACCTTACTCTCCTTCTGCTCGCTTATTATCCATGTCCTGATCTCCCTAACAAGAGGGATAAAAGAGGGCAAAGGGCAGATGTAATTCTCAGCAGGAGGCTCTCAAAAGAGATGACACTGTGAATAATTAATTGGATCTGTTTATTTAGTCAAGACTGTGTGTCTCTGGGGGACGCAGGGAAAGCTCTGTTCTTCAGGCAGATCCACATTCTGTAATACCGCAGCAGCACATTTGTGTCAAGAGCTTAGTCAGGCATGAAGATTTTTTCTTGTATTTTATTGCATTTATTTATTTATTTTGTATTAATTACCCTGGTAAATGTGTTAATGTCAGAGTATTGCGTATAATACAGTATTTCTCTAGGCTGTTGACAGTGAGAGAGGATGTATTATTAAGGCAATGCTGTTGAGTTAGTTGTCATTTTCATTCAGTTCAACTTTTTTTTTTCTTTTTTTTTCTTTTTATGTGATTCAAAAGTCACAGTCTTGCACTTTGTGAACGGTTTATGAATACAATCCCATCACTTGGTATTTGCACAAAAACCAGCATTAAAATTCTCACACAGTCTGGTCATCCCCCATGAAAAATCAATCTGTTTAAACATTTTACCCATAACCAACGCACATTCAATGCACATTGTGTTTTAAATTGCCACCTGTGATGCTTGTTCAGGTAAAGCTGTTTCACACATATTTCTTTCTGCAGTCGTGTCACATGTAAAGTTGATGCCATGCATGGAGCTGCTGCTCAAACTAACCTTCACTCTCTGTTTGGTATAAAGATGATTAATTCAGGAATCACCTCTCTTTGTTTTCTGATTGTCTGTTAGTTCAGCACACCTATACCAGTGCAAATGTGTGTGTGGTGTGTGTATGCATGCAGAGTCCCCTCATGGACAAAGGCAGAAAATACAGATTGCTTCCTTGGCTGCCTCCTTAAGTTTTCATGCAGCTTCTTTCACTTATCTGTAAAATGATTGATAAATAAGTAAAATGGCTGCTTGTTTTAGTTTAACTTCCTTTTTGACCTCCTCCATTTTTTTCTAAATGGTTTAACCCTTTCAGCTGGTTTAACAACAAATTCCCTTAGGTAGAAAACCACCTGATCATCTGAAAAACTATTCTGTGTAATCCATCATAGAATACATTTTGTAATGGGGAAAATGTATCTCAGAATACAGTATATCATGTTCAGGTTAACTGGCTGTCAAGAAGCTATATCATGGCTCATGTTCTTATCATTCAGCAGCAGGTCACATGGAATGAAATTGAAGTTTCACAGTTTCTCCTGCTCCTGGCTTAGCCAGCAGGGCTAAGCCTTCCTTTATCTGGAGTTACTTTAATAAAAGAGTATCCTTTATGCTGTTCAGGAGGACTCCTATGTTAAGAATGGCACACCTTAGTAGAGATGTGCTGATGTGTCACGTCCAGCTGATAAACATCAGGTTGGGCAAGTTTAAGGTAATTTTAGAAAGCTTTGTGTTCTTTGTGTTACAGGATTCCTGCATGAACACAGTGCAAACACTTACCAGACCTCACATATGCAAACTGATTTAAATCACGTTAAGTTTCATCTATGATGTAAAAAGAAAAACAAAAGCACTACAGGTATTTTAACTGGCCAATGCACCGAATGCTTGGATGAACAGACTCACTGGCAACTGAGCTAAATTAATGGCTGACACTGGCTCACATGTCAGTGGAGATTTTGCAGTTTTACCACAGGTGGCAAAAGGTGGTATGAAGTTCCAGGTGGGGGAGCAGGAGTTATTTAATCCAGACAGTTTTAATTACAGGGACTTCATTTGCAGCATTCTCCTGATGTTTTGTAATTTACATAAACTATAAATTAATTTTAAGTTGAACTCTTAAATTTTGTCTTTTTATTTCTAAATGAAGTTTAAAGGATTGAAGAAGACATTTATGCTCATTTTCAAGGTTATACTTTCATTTGAAGTTACTACTGGAATATCCTGATACAGCTTTTTTATCTCTCAGAGGTTGTATTTACTTCATATATTCTTTTTAAGTTTATTTTAACATTTTTGCTTGAGGCCTATTAGCTGTAGCAGTTAGTGATTGTTTTTCTGGGTTTTATGATTCTATTTAACACACAGGACAAAGATAATATAGTTTAACAAATAAAAAATTAACACACAGAGAAGCTAAAAGCAAAGAACAAACCTTAACTGGCAGTCACTTAGCACCTTCAGCAGACTATGGGGAGTCAATAGACACACAAGGTTTGAGATAAGATATGAAGTGATGACACAGATTGATGGATTTTTTCATGTCAGTTGGTGGACGCAAATGTGTTTCCTTATTTAGGGGGGCAAAGTGAATTTAAAAACAAGAGAGTTTATAAGATTAACAACAACTATAGAAAAATATCATGAGCTCTCCACACTGTTTTTTTTTTATCATTAATTGCCTAAAACTAAAGCAGCAGCTGGAATGACAAAGCCTTTTTTTGGGGAAGTGCAGCTGCTTGTGAAAGCTGCAAGGACAGTTAAGCGTCACATGCTTTGCGTTCAGATGACATTCAATATGTGCACAAATTGCATTTTTAGTATTTAAAAAGGTGAGTGCTTCTGTATCTTTAGGATCTAGAAACTGAACCTCCACTTCATCTGAGGGGACGGTTTTTTTTTCCAGGTTTTTACGCGAGCCTCCATGAAGTGTGAGCATCCATCACCCAAGGGAGGCTCATCCCCGTAAATTTGCAGCTCATTAACACAGAAAAGGAAAAACTGTGTGCTTAATAAGGCCTGCAGAGTGACAGCATGGAATTTTTTATTTGACATCCTTCTTATTTTAAAGACAGTTGCTTTTTAAAGATTAAGGGATTGCTGAGCACTTTTTTTTTTTACAACACCATCTTGCTTCACATTCACACCATGTCATCTACTGTCAGCAGCCGAGGTTTAAGCTCATCAGAAAAATGCACCAAGCACAGGCTGCTTTACTCAGCTGCTTTTCCAAATGAGCTGGATGGAGGATTTTTAAACATGCAGCCGTGGGATCATAATCTGGTTTTATTCTGACCTGGCATGTGATGACTATAGAGAAGGAGGCTCCTCAAAGGGACAAGCACGGGGACACAGTGATGCATGTCAGGAATTCCAATCAAGAACATTTGACCTTTGGCTCCCCCCAGCATTCGCCATGCGCTGCCTGGCTCTGCAGCCCCGCCTCATCATGCGCATCCTCTCCCATCCTCTCTCATCCCATCCTCCCCTGCTCTCTTGTCTTCCACAGTGATGTAAAGCAAAAGATTAATGAACCACAAGCAGAACAGCAGGATGGAGTTTAATGCAGAAGATTTATTAACAATTAACAGATTCATTGCATGCAGAATATAATGCTCGTCTCCTTAAATGTCTCTCTTATTCCAGTTTGCTCTTTTGCTTAGCCATCACTGCCCTCTCAGACAGAGCTATAGCACAGGGAATCTGGGATCTAGAGCCATAAATTACTGCAAGAGCCTGACAGAAATGCCTGATAAGAAATACAGAACAGGGTGTTGGGCAGCTGGCCGAGCTACCTGACCTCAAACATCTACATCTTTTCCCTTCTCCTCATCCTGTAAGGTCATCTACAACCACCAAGTGTGGTTGGTGGTTGTGGTTTTATTTGGTTTCGGTTGGTGTTGGGTTTTAATCCCATCCAAGCTCCAATCTGCAGGAAATATGAAATTTTGCTCTTTTTTAGCAGAGGACTGAGGCAGATGAGGAACATGCAGTAGGTATAACAGCTATACACGGTTTAACCAACTGTGTGCAAAGTGTTCGCCTACTGTAAGACAGAGTTTAAATGAGGGGCAGCAAGGGGAAGAGAAGTGTGTGTGTGTGTGTCTTGCTGTGTGTGTTAGGGAGAGAGAGAGTTGGACATATCATTAGGGAAATTGTTTCTCCAGTGTGACTCGAACGTCTCGGTGCAGCAGTGTCACTCCAGAGAAGGTCATCCATGAGAAGGACACAACTGGATACACTCAGCTCACTATCGGGCATAATGGGAGGGAGGAACAGTATGAAGTTTGTGTGTATGCGTGTGTGTGTGTGCGTGTAAGTGAGTGTTGGTGTGTGTAATTGCCCGGCCTGGAGCCAAACTAGCTGGGGACGTTTTTAGTCATTTGACCCGGCTGACCTCAAAGTGTCATAAGTGAGCAGAGATAGGGATTAAGCCGTGTTATTTTATGGGCCAGTCTTGGGCTGGGACATAATCACGACAGGCCCAGCAAGCATGACTCTTTACTTTCTCTTAAGGGGAGGAGAGACGGAGGGTAGGGAATCAAGGAAAAGGAAAATTCTAGCGCTTCCATGGCCGAGGAAAAGAGACATCAGATAAGCTGTGACTACTAGTGTAGATATCTATCTGATGCAGTGATTCTGAAAAATAGAGTTGCTGTTTCAGTACTCTTAAAAGCTAAGCTCTGCTGCAACCTTTGTCTTTATTTGTACTTTTTTCTCCCTATTTTACTCTTTTTTTCTCCATCTCTCTGGGGTCAGCATTGTATAAGAAGAACCTGCAGAAAACTGCAAGCTACGACCCTTAAAAAAATCTATGGATGAGTGCTCACTTACAGTTAAATTTGTATTGTAAAACTTGGGGATAGTGCTGAGTTTGCAACACCTTGTCATTTGTAATGCTGTCATGCTCAGCAGCATAAGCACTATTTTCGAGTCAGTGCCTGGTTTTTGGGTTACTGAAATGGATGTATGTTGAAAATATATATATATTTTAAATCCTAAAAACAGAGCTTGAACCCAAAGCAGCATTTTAAACATTTGCAAAAGAAGCACGTCTGTGCAAATTTTAAGTAAAATTCAGGCAGGAAATGCATTTTCTCCACATGCTAGAAAAACTAAATTGATTTCCACTATTTAATAGATTGAAAATGTAATTCCCAGAATGAAACTGTTTACAGTTATGTTGATCAATGAATGAATTTTAACTCAGGCATCTCATTTCTGTTGCAAATGGTTTTATTTGAGCAGTGATTGGTATTGATAAAAGCCCTCTATGGGTTCAGCTCCTACCTTTCAGAGCTGCACCACACAGCTGACAACACAAGTTTCTAAAGTTCTGAAAATGGAGAAAATTAAATCATGAAGCAAGTGCTATTCGGTACCATACAGACTCTGGGGGAAAATTATAGAGCTCTCTACAGGTTAGAGAGGGAAAAGGCCACATTTTGCTGTGCTCTGGGCAGATTATTGTTTACAGTGTGCAGTGTCAGCAAATAAGGCAAATAAACGTCCTGTAGATATCCCTTAGGAAGCAAGTTCCTCGGTCTACCAGTTCCCTTTGGCTTTAGGCACAACAAATGAGTGTCTTGTTATCAGGACACAAACACAAGTGAGCCCAAGCATCCTGTCACTCTCTCGGTAACAAGATAAATGCTTGTTACCCTCTTTAAAGCGCCAAGATAAAACACCCCAGCTGGTACCCATGTTCGAACACCTCTCATTTGGGCTTGTCGAGAGTGCTACTGTGAACAGACGCCGTAATCACAGCCTCGCTGAAAATACACACAGGTTCTGGAGTTCACAAATCTCCACGGAGCCATGTTTAATTCATGAGTGAACCTAAAATGAGTCAGAAAGTGAGACCTTGCAACCCATTTAATGTATTCAGCAAGGTTTTTCTGAAGCTTTGTGTGTGTCCCGCGCCTCTGCTGTCCGTCCATCTTTTCCCTGCTATGATGCCTGTCACGTCACTCTGCCCTTTGCTTTGGACCATCAATGTCAACACTACATCCCTGTGTGGATCTGATTTGTGACGTGGTCCCCCTCACTTCCCCTTAGCTCGCTTTTGCATTCCCTCTCCTCGCTTGTCGGCGATCAAATAGAGTAACATCAAAGACAGATGACAAAGAAATGTCAGATGTCGTTAAGGTCAGCGGCAAAAGTAATTTACCCATGTTCTTCTGCCTGGTTGGTTACCAGGCCATGTGTGTGTGTGTGTGTGTAGCCGTTGTTCTTTAGGTAAATTACAAGTAGTTGATTTTCAAACAACACCCAAGGGCTTGATAAGTTAATTGCCTCTTGTGGAGCTCAAAAGGTGTTGTAAGATTGCTGCTAAAATTAGGGCTTTATCTGAACCCCCACCCTCCAAATACACCACACTCGCACCCTCACTCCCTTCTTTAGCTATCCCAGTGGCTCTTATTAAATCCTGCATCATTCAGGAGACATTTTAAAAGTGCTCCTTTCATTCTTCTCCTGTCACTTTGTACCACACATAACAGATGTTTAAAAATACCTGTTTCCTCGTACAACTCAGGAGCAAAGAAAAGTCACTTCACACGTATTGTAGACTGTCGCACATCACCTCATCCCTCCAGTGGAGCTAAAAACAACCACAAAGTACTATGTATACTTGTTTTATATTAGACTAAATGTAAAGTAAAAGAGGCAAGTGCAGTTTCCGCAGCAGTAAGTAATTATTTCTCTGTCTCCAGCTGATTAAGAAAGCAATCGCTGCCTGCGATCTGAAGGATGGTGTTGCCATAGTGGAGCAGTGTTGGATCACTGTGTTGGTGTATAGAGGGAGTGGTGTGTCTGTGTCTGTGTGTGCATGTGTGCGTCTGCATGTGGGCACATGCAGTTGAAGCAACTGGCGATGCTGGCAATGACAAGCGTGCTCTTTGGGAAAATGACGGCGTTAAAAACACTGCAGCTGAGCCTGCATAATTGTACAGGCAAATGAGCCAACAGCGGGCACCAGGTCATCTCCCATGTCTTGTTACACATCCAGTCCTTTACTTTTGCCTTCCAGCACTGAAAATGCTTCACTTTTATCATCCTATTCATTACATTTTAATATGCAAGTATATGAGGAACATAGACAACACTAGTATTTTTTAATCATATTTTAACAGTATACTTGAGGGAGAGGGCTGCTAGATTTCTCCTGGCTTTTAAAAATGGCACTGTTTTCAATTTTCTTATACGTGGACCACTGAGTCAACTTTTTTTAATCTTTATTCATATGTAGAAAATGGGCATAGGGGTTTTTTTTAAGCTTATGTTCCAAAATGTATCCACCAGTGGTTTATGATTAATTGTTTTCTTTTTACAACACATTATATAGGGACTCACATCTGAAGCATGCTTCAGCCCATGATTGCTTAGTTTAGGCAACAAAACCACATGTCTCGTCTTGTGATTCAAGTCACAGCATTTGATCCTAAAGCTAACTGATGCAGCAAATGAATAAACAACCACAGAAAATATTAATCATTCTTAAGCTGCTGCAAGCAGATATTTCAAGTGTGCATATTGTTGTTTAAGATGTTGTCAGTGCTTTGTTGTTTTTTTTCCTCGCATCCAGTATCATCATACGAAGACTAAAAGCATGCTCATTAACAGCCATGCTAATGGGGCTATGGGGCTTTAATTAGGCACAATGGGGCTATGCAAATTTTAACATGCTAACAAAAATAATAATATGTTGATATTTATCAGGCACAATGTTACCATGTTCACCATATTAGTTGCTAATATTTGCTAATCATCATTAAACATACAGAACAGATAAAGGAACGCTGTTTGATTTAAACACAAGTTTTCCCACTGCAATTCAGACAATAGTTGTTGAAATATTTAAATAAAAACGAATAATATGTCAAAGAAAAAGTCAGGGGATTAATTAGGTCATTACATTACATTATCATGAAACCATGAATGCCTGTACTAAAAAATACGGATGATCCATCAAATAAATGTTAGGAAATTTATGTATAAGTGGAAATATTGATCTGGTGCTGGCACTAGAGGAAAATCCATATGATCATCAAAGTCATTCAAATTTATCTTAAAGTGACAGTGAATATCTGTAGTAAATTGATGGCAATCCATGTAGAGATTGCTGAGATATTTTACTTTGAGCCACCACAGTGTGAACCTCATGATGGTGTTGAATGAAAAGTTAGGATGTCATGAAAGACATTGAGATTCTTCTCTGAGGATCACCAATGTATGTACATGCTACCAAAATGCATTTGATAGTTGTTCAGATATTCCAGCCTGGACCAAAGTGATGAACAAACACACAAACATTGCTATCCTTTGCCAAGCTGCTATGCCTTATGTTGATTTAAAAAAAAAAACAACAGAAATTCCAGCAGACTGATTTATGTGCTGCATTTTCTCTTGACATCACCATCAGTGTGGTGTGGTCGCATTAAACTGAACATAGTTTCACTGATTGTAAAAGCATGAAAGCTGGATTGATGACATTTTGCATGACCTCCATATTATGAATGTAAGAGAGCTGTTTTGTGGCCCAAGCTACCATCAATCTTCAGACTTCATTGTCTTGTACATGGTTCTACTCCATGAGGTCATGATCTTTTGCATTGTGGGGATTTTTGTAAATTGCAAAAAGAATGTGTATGTTTAAAAGAAAATCTATTAATAGGGTATGGTTTTAAACAGTACCATTTTTTACATGGTGGAGTCTAGGAAATTTTGCATTTCTTTTGTTTTAAAATTAATCCTTACATCTAAACCAGCACAGATTGTAGCAGATTTTGGTTGAGTTGTCCAAGGAAAAAAGTTCTTCATATACATTACAATCCTATTAATTACAAAAAACCCCTTGTAGAGCATGTTTGAATAACAAAATCCTTCATATATTTGCACAAAATTTTGCAGCCAATACATATCCAAACATCTTAGTCAGACTCAGTATTTGACCTTTTGAAGCACATAGTTCAAACTCTGTCGACAGATTTCTGGTGGTCCTAATTACACCGGTTGCCAGAATATTGACATATTGACAAACTGAAGCAATTTAAATGACAGGTAGAAAATAATGTGCATTGGGGGTTGCACTGTACATCAGCACAGCATTGTTAGCGTAGACATAACGCATGTACTTTTCAAGCAGAAGGTGTAATTTAGATGGCTATAGATTGAAAAGTTCAAGAGGACTAATGGATGGAGCTTGTAGATGCTTGGTGGGCTTGTTGGTGATCACTGAGCTAAAGCTCACAGTGTTCTAGAAAAGGCAGACGAAATGCCAACATTTTTTTAAAAAAATGTATGTTTTGAATGTTAAATTTAATGGACTGTTGTGTTTCTTTGTGTCTTTCAGGTGTTGAGCTGCAGCTGAGGATGGCAGGAGATTCTCGAGTCCTCATGGACCACAACATGGAGATAGGAGTCACACCTGCACAGGTGAACAGCACAAAATGTTACTGATCGCATCTTTACCCACAACTGGGACAAAAAGTGTGACACACAGGCGTGTTTTTGGGAGATAGGCGGAAAGGAAATGGAGACTTACTGAGGAAGAAGAGCACAGAAAACAGATGGAAAAGATACAGAGAGATGGAAATGATTAGCAGAGCGAGAGCTACGTTCGTGAGAAAGAAATACCAGACGGCTTTCAAAAATGCTTGGAATGTGGGGAGATAAAAAGACTGCAAGATATACAGGAGATGTGCTCTTTGCATACTTAGTAAATAAACAGATTACTGAGAAAGCCCCACAAAGTGTAGCCAAACCTGTTTCTCCAGCTCAGATAAATCTATGGTCCAGTTAAATAAGTGGAGATAGGAGGACAGAAAAGACATCCCACTCACTTCAATAATGGAATGGCACTGGTTATCTTCCCTGATTCCCCAGCTGATTGGGACTTATGCAGTCTATCCGAGAGCAGCTAGAGAGGCTCAATGAGAGAAAGGACCCACCACTTACAACAGCCACACAAAGAGAACTAATGAATTTGTTTATTGACTATCAGACCCATACTCGGCATCGACTACAGAGACCTTAGATTGGAAGGCTCTGCTTTGACAGCTTCATCCGTCACCCAATTAAACCCCACCCGAAGTGTAAAAATAAAGGAGACTATTTTGACTGTCTTTAATTTAAATGGTGTTGCAACCATTATAAACAACTTAAAAAAAAACAAATATGACATATGACATATGATGCTGCCGGTGGAAAGTTTCCCTCTAAGAAATGGCAGAGTGACTGTGTTCTGTATCTGTGTTCGTTCTAACATCCCTGAGTGCAGCAGGTAATGAGGAAGCCCACTGACATTTAGTGACTGCATTGTCATCAAGCCACTAATTGCGATGCCGGTCAATAAGCATTGTCTTTCAATTCTTCTCTGTCAAAATGTTCTTTAAAGAGGGATCACTTCAAATCAATACCTGAAAACTCAATGCAAGCCCGAACGAATGCTCGTTTTGCACAGGGCAGCAGTGAGACAGCACCTGACATCTCAAGGAAACTATCCTGAATAAACCCGTCTGACAGATTTGATTATCCGAGCTCTGCAAGACCTCTAATAGAGGACACTGCAAGGATATTGTAGTTTCTTAGATTTTGTCCTTCCCAGGCTGAACTGTGAGAGTGATTGTCTTTGTGATTAAGCAAAAGAGCAGCGAGTGTAACCACAATAGGACATACCTTTGCCGGTGATGTAAGCATGACTCTACAGAGAGATTGATCACAGGTGTCAGAGTAGCAGTGAGACATTTAGAGGACACATGGTCTGTGTTCTTGCCTCAACACAATACATTTCCAATTATAAATAAACTCAGACTGCAAAGTGTCAGCGTGCTGCCAACATGTCCTTCATCTGTTTGAAGTGTGCAAAGCAACGCTGTCCTCCCTCCGTGCATGTATGAATGTGTTTGCATATAAAAGATGGCCAAACAAATGGGAACTGGATTCCATGCAGGATGTGTGGTTGTCATTGTTTCTCAAGCAATGTTTCTAAGAATACAGTATTAGAATCCTGCATGTACTATGCATGAAGGGCACTTCCTAGATAACTATAATATCTGTGCCTAGGCATATGCCACTCTGTTTAAGGATGCAATAAGACTCTGTTGGGAAAGGATGGAGGATCTGTTCCTATCCAGGGCTGCCAATGTCCCAGAGGGTGCGAGGGGAGGGATCACTGGGGACAAAGAGGCAGGCAGGGCACAGCTGTGGGGCCAGATCGCCTCGCTGGAGCTGGGCCAACATAGACAAAGACCTGGGCGCACTTCTGTTCTTGCTGTGTCCTTACTCTCTCTTTCTCCCAATATATATATATGTGTGTGTGTGCACCGACACCCACAATGTCACTGTGGAGTAGCACAGCAGTGACTTCGTATCGGCTCTTAATTCTATTTGCCTTTCTGCAGGTATCACAAATCAGTGTGGTTTAAAAAATCTCATTAAAAAGGTTAGACACCTAAAATCCACAAAGAGCAAACTCAATTTAACTTTAAAGATATGCTTAATTAAAATAAATCAGTGCAGCTGTTGTAAGGTATACCCATGTGTGTGTGGAGGGGGGGGAGCTTAAATTACTTCTGTTCTCTCACCCTTGTTCTTTTTATCTTTGCTTGCGTGCTTTCTTTAACTCTCCTCCTCCCCTTACATTGCCTCTATTTCTCTTTATCCTTCCACTCCCACATAGGTAAAGAAGCTTCCTAAACACTTGCGGGAGGCTCAGATCTCGACAGAGCGAACCCACCTGATTTCTGACCCGGCGAAGAAGCCACGTCAGCGATACGTGCAAAAGGATGGCAAGTGCAACGTTCATCATGGCAACGTGCAAGAGACCTACCGTTACCTCAGTGACTTATTCACTACACTGGTGGACCTACGCTGGCGTCTTAGTCTCTTCATTTTCACCTTGGTCTATGTAGTCAACTGGCTTTTCTTTGGCTTCCTGTGGTGGCTGATCGCGCTCATCCGTGGGGATCTGGTGCACGCCGATGAGGAGGGCTGGACCCCCTGTGTGGAGAACCTCAATAGTTTTGTCTCAGCCTTCCTCTTCTCCATTGAAACAGAGACCACCATTGGGTATGGTTATCGTGTAATCACTGAAAAATGCCCCGAAGGTATCATACTGCTTTTGGTGCAGGCCATCTTGGGCTCCATTGTTAACGCCATGATGGTTGGCTGCATGTTTGTCAAGATCTCACAGCCAAAGAACCGAGCTGAGACCCTCATGTTCTCACATAAAGCTGTCATATCGGTGCGAGACAACAAGATGTGCCTGATGTTTCGGGTGGGGGACCTGAGGAACTCTCACATCGTGGAGGCATCGATCAGAGCAAAGCTGATCCGCTCACAGCAGACCAAGGAAGGGGAGTTCATCCCACTCAACCAGACTGACATCAACATTGGCTTTGACACGGGAGACGATAGGCTGTTCCTGGTGTCGCCACTTATAATCTCTCATGAGATTAATGAGAAGAGCCCCTTCTGGGAGATGACACTGGCTCAAATGGAGAAGGAAGAGTTCGAGATCGTGGTCATCCTTGAGGGCATGGTGGAGGCCACAGGTATGAAAGGGGGTTGTAATAATCAAGGGGTGGGATAAAGAGAGTGGAGGAGGTTAATGAGAGGACACTTGTATGTTGTTTTACCATAATGTTAACCAACATTAAATTTTGTATCTCTTTCACAAAATGAAATAAGGTTTTTCTAACTTAAACCAAAGTGCTCTAGTTGCCTGAACCCAACCCATTGAAAGATAGTTGTGCTGTCACAAAAAAATATTGAACATTCATGCCAATATACATAATTAAACAGATTAAATTTCGGTGTCTATTTTACAAACTGCCACTGGACAAGGTTGCAGAGAGGGACGGGGATTGATGAAACGTAGGATGCGGGAAATGAGTTGAGTGGGAAGATGAATAAATGGATGGAAAGATTAAAGAGGCTCATATGAAGAGAAACATAAAAGAGAGGAGTGGCGGGAGTGAGTACCTGTAAGTGCTTCAGATTGCAAATGGTAAAATTGTAATGGAGAATAAGAGACAGAGACTAACATTAACAGATAGTCGACTTTCTGAGTGGGACATAAATAAAATTAATGCATTACAGTTCAAAGTTGAAACAGCTTTCAATAAGGATTTCTTAATATTCAACTATTTCATAACAGCTGACTTTTTTTATTTATATAAAGAAGTGGCAGCCGCTCCTGTCATTTAATATAACAAACCCTAAAATTGTTTTTATCAACAAAACATTTCCTCCTGTTTCCTGGGATTTGGTCCATGAACTGAGGCAGACGATTAAAAGCCCACTATGTTGCAGCTGTCTTCTCAGTCTTAGTCTTTTGCTTACTGCAGCCCGCATTTCCACTGTTGCTACTTCAAGGTTATGTCTTTGATATTGTTTATTTCAAAATGAACGAAGTGTAGCGACCCACACTGCTGGTTTGTGTTTTGGGTTAAGGCCAAACACTTCTGAAAAGTGCTTGAGGCTGGTTACATTCACAGGACTGACATGGCCAGGTGTGTCTGTAAAGTTCCACAAAGCTCCCATTTCCGAGCATGAGACTGATTTTAAAGATGCAACAGGAAAATTTTGCATCCTAAACTCTCAAAGAGATGACAAAACATTATGATGTCCTTGTGTAATAAAAGGGATTTTCAAAAACGTTCAATAAAACATCAGTATCACTCATGATAGCCTGCAGCTAGCTGTTAATGTGCTGTTCCAACATGTTTTCTGTGGGTTATTGGATAAAACAATCATTGTTTCTATGCCTAAGCTGCATTGTTTATTGACCTCCAATTATGATTTGCTCATTTTAAAAACAATGCACTATACATGCCACTAATTTACCTTATTAGATGTAAATTGTACTTTGCATTAGCAAATGAGACACAGTAGGGGGATGCATTTGGGTTTTTTTTTTTTTGGAGTCATACAAATCATGAGCTCCCTAATGCAATCAGGCACAGCTTTACGTGCAACTGAACATTTCTGCTCTATTTCATTTTTGATTTTTTTTCTTTCTTTATTTTTTTTTCCCTCCCTCTCCAAAGCACCAGTAGTCATCATGCTTTCTGCTCACGCTGCTGGATACTTGACTCAGGCATTAAATCACCTCTCACTTCAGTGGAAAACTGAGGCATCCTGCAAGGGTTTATGCCGTCACTGTCCTTGACCGTGACCCCAGTGCACTTCATTCCCCTGTTAACCTTAATAAGCCATGCTAAACAGGTTACAGTAAGCTGAGGAGCTAAAAGTTAATTTTTGCTTCTATTTTTTTCTGTTTCAAAATTTATTATTAAATATTATATAAAAAAGTAATGGATGCAATAAATAATGAATTTATAATATAGTCAGGATGTAACGTAAACACCTAAAAACAAGTACTTTTGATTGATATTATTCAGGTACTTTTTATTTTACCAGCATTCAAAATTATTGTGGGAAAAGCACCAACATGGTAGGAAGAAAATACACCTTTTTCTTGATCCATCAGGAAAGCATTTTAATATTCTAAATATTCCAGGAGTGATGCCAGAGGGGAGAAACCATATAAACAGAGTTTACTCCCTTTTTCCAGTGAAATACATTTATGGGCCATATCAGGCAAGTAAAGATATCATAACCTCAGTTAAACTGAAAAAGACTGGAATCAGCATGTGATTATTTTTATTACACTCATTTGCTTAGTTTGTATATACAAATCTTAGTAGAGTAAAAACTCACTACTAAACAAAATATGTGCTACATTGCAAACTGAATGCTGTCACTGAGCGTGGAAGTGGTAAGTGGGTGGTGAAATGGCTTAATTTTGTCTTTAATGGCCGACCATCACTTGTGTTCTCTGTTGACATCCAGTCTGTGGTTTTAAGCATGATTATGAGTCAGATTCTGGTAACTAAAAAGCAGTCAAATCATTTGTTTCTCTGGCACTCCCACAGCCGTTTGTGTAAAAAGTAAAATGATATGATGATTTTAAAGGCAGACTGCATCATTCTTTTCTCCTCTTTGATCCCACAATTCAATTCCATTAATGAAAGTACATAAATAAGAAAATACAGAAGCAACGAGTATATGTTTACATATCCAAAGATATTAAAAAACCGACCTCCATGCAACATAACTAGCAGCTGGTTGACAATGTGCTTTCATTGAAAGCCAGAAATCAGTTTGGCTTTTCATACTTCTTCTTTTCTTTTTAGTTTGTTATAAATTTCCAAAAATCTGTGCTTATTGCTTTCTTTTCAAAGCCTTAATGAATTAATCTACAAATCAAGTGCAGATCCAATCTACAAATACTGGAAAGCCACAACATATTTATTTATTAATGCAGTTTGTGTCCAGCTTGAGTTTATGCTGGAGAAATTTTATTAGTTACCACTTCTTGTTTAGGCTTTAAGAGTAGTAAGACAATATTTAGGTGGGAAATTAGTTGGATGCTTCAAGTGCTAAAGCTGCCACCAGTATAAATTCTGTTATCATAGCTGTCTTAAACCATTTTTATGTGCCCTGCCTGTATATTTTGTTCTTGTAGGTCAACAAACTAACAGCTAACACTTTTTTTAACAAGAAGAGATAAGCTGCAGGTTATCGTGACATTTTTGTTACTCATTGTGCTGTGACAGATGCCCCGTCATGTGCAATGATGTTGCCGACAACAAACCTTGTTGTTGGCAACCTCCTTATTATTGGGTTTAAGGCTGCTTTGTTTAGTTTACAGAAATGTATTTACATATAAAATAAGGTCACATCATGACATTTCTCAGAATCCAGAAATCATCTTGCCCCACTGATGTTGCTGTGTCAACAAAAGTGTCTGCAGTTGTGTTTTTTGTTGTTCGCTTCCAGAAAAATCCAGGAAAACACTCACATGTAGCAGATCATAGATAACCAATACATTGTTAAATGTGTTATCACAACCAGGCCAGTGTCACACTTAGAGAACTATAATTTTAATGTTCTCGTGCTCAGCCTGCACTTTGACACCTACAGGCAATGGAAGTAACAGCAGTTATTGTTTGGAAATAAAGAGATGTTCACGTATGCCATCTGCAGTCAACACAACAAATAATGAAACCTTGAGGCAAAGAGTTTTTATAGAGTTTTTGGGTTTTTTTATCTGTTCTATTTAGTAGCTGCAGTTGGTACGGTGATGTAAGATATGAAATTAAGTATGCAAAGTTGAGTTTGGTCAGATTGCCATATTGTCTCTGCAGACTGTCCTTGTAGTAAGGCTAGAGGGTTTGTTTCTTAAGAGACAGCATTTGCCCACATTTAGAAAATATACATAATATACAAAATATACATTTACCCACACTGAGAAAATATACAAAATATACTAATTATAAAGCCTTTAGCATGTTTTTTTCAGGTACCTGAGCACCACTAAATATTTATACCTATAGATTTTTAGTTTTTCATTTACTATTTTTAGTTAGTGTCTTAGTCTACAGGAATCCCTAAGGGGGAAACTAAACACTGTCAAAAAGACAAGGTCAAACTACAACTCTGAAAGAAAGAAAGAAAGAAAGAAAGAAAGAAAGAAAGAAAGAAAGAAAGAAAGAAAGAAAGAAAGAAAAGTATGTATGTAAAAGTTTTCATATGATTTAATATCAAAAACTCAACAGACAGCAGGAGAAACACTGTGTTCTGGTTGACTAATTAACTACATGAATATAGTCTGCCAGTTTACCTGAAGCAGAAGGATAAATTAATGCTAAATACATACAGAGATGATATTTGACATATGGGCTTCCGACTCTGTCACTGCCTGCAGGGACGCATTACGCTTAGCACAGCAGAGATTGGGGAATAGCAACAAAAAAACTTCACCCAGGGGCTCTCAGACTCAGACTCTACAGGTAGATGCTGACTGAAAGGTCATCAGCCCTTATGAAGTGCTGCATGAGAAACATCAGCCGCACCATGTGATTTGGGCAGTTACACCTGCAATGACGTGACGATACTCTGATGTATCATCATGAGTGATGCAAAGCTGAAACTAAGCAACTAAGCATTAATCATGGCCCTTTTTTTCCCTTTTTTTCTTTGCTAGTAGTTTACTGGTATGCACAAGGTTACAACCTTGCAACTGGCAAATTCAATTAAGGCAGAATTTTTTTAAGACAGTCAGTTTTTTTTTCTTTTTTTGTGAGAAAAGTCTGTTGGTTTCGGAATTGTGGATTTATTGAATCCCCATCATCTACAGCATTTATATTCAGACATGCTGCTGGTGTTTTTGTATGCTTTATCCCTTTATACCACATTTAAGCTGAAAAGTGTTTTGGCTGCTCTGCTTCAGTGACAATAAGCTGTGAGTGTTCGCATGCGGCGGAAATCCTCAGCATCTGTTTTTGTAACGCAAGATACCTTTGTTTGCTTATTGTTTGTTTCTCTCTCATTGTCGGTCTGTTGGAAAACCACAGTTGTACTAGATAGTATACAAGTCCTCATTTATAATAAGAAAAATAAACTTAGATGAGTCCAAGATTTGATTCATATTTCCAAAGTTTAAATAATGAAAGTAAAAAGGAATACAGGACAAAATGTGGGAGCTGCTCTGTGTCTGGATGACAGTGTGGTGTGTATTTATGGGTTTCTTGCTATTGTTCCAAAGGCCCATTATTATATAACCAGCCTCAGAACCAGACAAATCAGCTAAGCTCATGGTTTATTCACTGTGGAAGATGGGTCTGGCCCACCCCCCATTCAGACAGATTTTCTTTCAGGCTGGTCCTTGCCTCAGTATATATTCTGTGCCATTTAGAACCGTTTAGCTAAAAATTGGCGAGTTTGAAATTATGACTTACAGGAAAGTGTTGATGGTCAGACGAAAAAAGTCACATGTGATATGTTTCGCCGCTCAGATTGTTTGTTGTTTGATACAAATGCGTCCAGTCTGTCAGTTCCAGTGCAACTAAACAGGCTCACAAAACCAAGATCAAACCGTCCAAGTAGGTGCTATTTAAAAACGAATTAAGATCCTAGCCGCCTGTTTTCAGCTTTAAATTTTAAAATCAGCTTTGAATCAGAAACACACTATAGTCTGCTGTTTGTGCTGTGATTTGAAGAAGTTTGTGAGCAGGAAGCCATTTTTTTCCTGCCTGACATGGCACTAAGCCCTGTGCAGTCTTTCATGTTTGTTCAGCTTTACGTCACACATTTTTTTGGTCTTTCCACTTTTATCCAAAGATATTTTGGTCAGCAGTCTTTGATGATGTCTTTTGGATACTGAAAATGAGCTGAGAGGTCTTGAAATGTTTTACAATTGTGAAATTGGTCAGATTTGCCAGACTTCAACTAATCTAAACCATGATATCTTCCTTTAACCTTGAACCTTGCTACCTAATTCTCACAAAACTTCAACATTTTAAATCCTGGTTTTCATAAGTCCTCAGGACCAAGGTCACCTGACTAAAATGATGAAGGTCATCTGATCTGAGGGAATAAATTTCCCTCCCTGGTTTAAAGATGTGAACAAACAAACAAAACAAGAGGTTAAAGTTTTATAGAAAATTAAAACCCAAAAATCCAATCTGCACCTGAGTTTAAAAAGTGTGAAATCTGTAACCAGTTTTATTACAGTGGCTGTTGCTCATCTGCCACCTCTCAATATTTTGATGTACATCACACCACAAGTGTTTTCTAAAGAGCAGCAGACTTTTTCAACAAGATGTATCAGGCTGAGGGCTGAGAAGAAAACAGAAGGCAGAGATGAGGGGGACACACTTTACATAACCACTACTGTTGATGGTAAAACATTGAGAGTATGTTTTCAACTATGGATAATCCCTTGGAAAAATGTAAAGATGAGGGTTTGTTTCAATTGGTTCATATTTCTGAACTCATTCAGTCTATTGAACGAGCTGTTCCCATCATTTATGTATTTTAATTTCTACAACATTCACTGAACAAATGCATCAAAAAACACTGTAACAGCATCTGTAAAGAGGGAAAGTCACCTTGCTCACCTAGAAGTACTGAGTGAAAGGTAACTGGGCTCTGTAATGTTGACAAAACCTTGAGAAAAAAGAAAAGGCTACTAATATGACACAATACTAATAGAGTTTTACAGCACAACTTGATGGATCTGAACTGAAATGTATTAGCCAAACATATTAGCTAAAAGAATTTAAAACAAACACATCAAACGATATGCCAACACTCTTAACAGACACTATAGAAAAACCTCCTTACTAAGACTGAAAGACACTGCATCGCCTTTAATGATCTCGTCACAGAAATAAAAACATTTCGCAAGTTAAATGTGGAAACTAGGCCACTCGTATCCAGAGGGAGAGCTGAAGAAAAGGTGCAAAAGCCCCCCACCCCCCTCACATGACATTAGATACCATGTCAATTTGACATCTATTTTAGAGCACATGCTTGATGTTTTGCATTGATGCAGAGAAACAGAATGTTATGCAATACGATAGGTGGGTGAGTGAAGCATATACGGTGAGTCGGATGTTCACGGTTCTGAGTGATACACCACTATTGACTGGGCCGCATGTAATCACTCTTTGGTTTGGAAACTATTGAGTTGGGAATTTTGGATATAACCATCTTGGTTTTTAAGAGCCTGAGTTGACCATATTTTGAGAGGGGAGGGAGCTGATATGCATCAATATATCCCTTCATAAATGAGAGCTTACATCACTTTTTTTTCCTAAAGAACACCCACAATGCTTTGGGTACAAACAATCACTGCAAAAGTGATGGGAAAAAAAGCTAGCAGCAGCATACTTAAAGCTACGTTTTGCAAATTACAGAAAAAAACGAAAAAACTGTTTATTTTTTGTTTAATTGATTAAAGATAAAAGGACAATAAAGAAAGTGATCTTTCTCAAGAACAAAACTAAGAAAATGAAAAGTAAAAATGCATTTAAAGTTAGCACACACTCACAAGTTTATTGTACATTATTTTTAACTAGCCTGTATAGGAGAAAGGAATGTGCCTAGCATGCTAATAATGAGAGCACCTCTACCATCTAGTATCTGTTATCTAGGTAAATCTTATTAGTGTATTTGGCACACTAAGTGAATTTTCTGTATAACTATCCACAGCTTTCTGTCCCTTTTTATTAAATTGCAGGAAAAACACAGCGTTAGCAGTAATGATTGCTCTGTTCAAATCAATGAATTTGCTTCAGGGCTTGTGTATTTTGTGTGCTACCTCACAAAAAATACTCATTTGGACATTTAATGGAAGAGCCATCACATTATTAGCTACACCTGTGATTTTGCTTCTATAATATCAACTTGCACAACTGTGTACAAATGCTTTTCTGGAGATACATAGTGCAAATGAAAAAATCTTATGTCTGAGATGCCATACAGGCAATTTTATATGACTAGCTTAATTGGGGTACATACACAGTGTTTTAAACATCTTTGCTTTCACTTAGATCTTAGCCCTGTGTCTTTTCTGTGTTCTTGTATTAGCATGAATATTATACTGATGGTGTCTCTCTTTCTCCTTTCATCTCTGTTTTGTTTGTGTGCATGTGGACACATTCGCCAAACAGGGATGACATGTCAGGCACGGAGCTCCTACCTGGACACAGAGGTGCTTTGGGGCTACCGCTTCACACCGGTCCTCTCCCTGGAGAAGGGCTTCTACGAGGTAGACTACAACAACTTCCACGATGTCTACGAAACCAACACCCCCACCTGCAGCGCAAAGGAGCTAGCTGCTAAGCTACGGGAAGGGCCTCTATTGCCTCAGCTTTCGCTCCTCAGCCCCGAGCCAAAGCATACTTTTGACCCCCTAAACCGCCTGTCCAAACCGGACCCACTCAGCCAGGACGAGGACAAGGAGGAGAGAGATTCAGGGGGTGACAGAGGAGAGACCAATGGCTTAGCTGCCGCTTTGGATGAGCCGCCTCTCGCCGACGGACTGCCTGATTGATGTGATGGTCACATTGGCTAATAACCCAGGAGAGACTGGACAAGAGGACAGGAAATTATAATGCTTCATTTAGTCAATGGCCTGCTTGTACCATTGCAATGCTTGGAGATACAAGACATCCGTCTCCAGCCCCCAACTCATGCAATACTCCTCTACTAGAGTGTCAATCTATAGTATAGATTGGGTTTGTAGACACGTAAGTACACATACACAGACACACACGTGCAGTATCTATATCTACACTTAAAGGTTGGTGGTACAGATTGTCTTTTTATAATCGTAAAGACCACTTACTGCTATAAAAGCTCAAGTTGTATAATATAAACTTGAGCTGAAACTGGTAGCCATGACAAGAGTACCATGTGCTTATTATGGATACTCCAATATTCTCATTTTAGAGTGTGTTGATTCATTTGATCATAGTATCAGTCTCATAACTCAGCTAATGTGTCTGACAGCAGCTTCTGTGTGGTATTGGAACTTTGTTATTGATTCTTTTCTTTTCTCTTTCTTTTTTTTTAAATGTGGGGGCTTATTATTTACTTTCCTTGTCAGTGTTGTTATTATTCTGTGTTAGAAACCCAATTTCACCAGGAGGAAATGTATAAGGCTTCTAGGATCGCATAGATATTAGAAGATGTAGGAAATTGTTCTATAAAAAGGCAACCACTATCCAGTTTCTGTTCTCTTTTTTCACACCTTCCTCATGGTTGTACTGTCCCAAATACTCCCATAGTGTGTGTCTGGTTGTATCCCCAACATACTAGAAGCCTTGAACCCAAAAGAAACCAGCTAGTACCTCATTTTCTACTCATTTTCAGGGTTTGAATTTAACAATAACGCTTGTGCTGATAAAAGCTGCACAGTAGATTATATGCTACTAACTGACTATTTTGAAAACTTCTTGACTGATTAAAGATTTATTTCCCCTTTGCCGCTGCAGTAGCTGAAACATTAATTTCAAGCCCTTTTCTTGGTACGTAAAGCACAATTTCCCATGAGGCAACTCCGCACTGACCTAACCATCGCACCCCCTCGCCACAGCTACTGGCTTATGCATGTCAGTCCTAGATAAAAGTGACATTCAAACGTAGATTCAAATATTTATATGAAATTTTTATGCTCAACTGCTATTTGAAATGTTCTTGATTTTTACACACCACACACATGAATATTTGAAAGTGCTCCACAAGCAAAAGAAAATGTTACATGTTTCCTTTTATGTTTGTTTTGTTTTTGTTTTAAATATTTAAAAGATACTCAACCTCGGAACTTTTCATCTACATTAAAAATGTCAAGTGATGATAGGAGCAGGTTTTCTGTCTGATCTCATGAGCTTAGTTACCAGCCTGCTCATCGAATGCAACGTTCACCTTCCTTGTGATTATTTCTTCTGAACACCACCTTTAGCTTTTTAGCCTTTGATTTGAGGTCTTCTTTTTCCATGCACACTTTGTTCACACTGCACTTTGGCCCTGTTCCACGAAACACCCCTGGGTCTTTATGCTTGATTTAGTTTATGAGCCCTGTGACTACTGTTTTGGAAGCCAACACTTGTCCTGTGAGGGTCATAGCCTACAGTATTTTTTTTTTGTTTGTTTTCTATGTTTCTTTGAAAAGGACACATGTCAGAGTTTGCATGCATGAATCAACCCCTATGCGTCCCATTGCTTAGTAAGTTTAATACAGTAAGAAATACAGGGTATTTTCTAGGCATGCAAATTATGAGATTTCTACAATATACTATCAGATAATGTATTAATATTCAATTATCATTTGTTGAGAGATAAATGAGATTCCTGATACTTTAAAATCTCCCATTCCCCAATTTAATGTTAATTGTTTTTATTTACAGATGCTTGTCCAATCAATGTATTTATTTTCACTGTGACATTTTAGCATCCTACTATGTATTCCATTTGCTAAATGATATGTTTGTCATTAGAGAGAAGATCATCTTTCATTGCTGGAATGTCATCTGTTTTCTGTGTGTTCTCATGGGAATAAACCTAATATGGCCGAAAGAACAACATGTTCCTTTTAGATAATGTGTGCATGCATGAGTGAGTGTATGAGAGTGTGTGAGGGTGCATTTCGCTCTCAACTTTAGAACCGAGAACTGGAAAGTACCTCGATTTAGCATGTGTGATACTGCACTGTATCAGCTGTGCTCTGACCTATGGTTCTCTGTAAAACAGCTGTGTTTTACACACAGGCTACTTGATAATTGGATTAGTTCTGTATCAAATCATGAAAAAAGAAGATGTAAGCAACCTTTAATTATCAGCACAGAACAATCTTGTCTTGTACCAAAGCTCCAGGCAAAAACTGCTTCATGCATGCGAGAGGAACAAATGTGAGGAATAACTTTGTTGCCCCTGTTTCTGTGTCTATATTTATATTCATTAATTCAAATTGTACAGCAACAAAGTCTGGATACATAACTCAGACCCTCACTCTGAGATCAAACAGTAGCAGGTGAGCTTAAATGGAAAAAATAACCCGTGGTTCCTCGTGAAATAACATGATTATTGCTTCCTAGGACTTCAGACACCTTAACAGCATCCCTGAGTCAGCTTTGTGCTGCAGTGTCACAGAAAACAAGGGACAGATTAAAGCACAGAGCTATTAACTAGCCTCAGAGAAACACTGCAGAAGTCACAGGGGTAATCGCATTTATTTATTCAGTGTCTAGAGAGAACAAGTAGTCAGAAAATGAAACATGATGTTACATTTGGTGGCCAGCGTGTCATAGAAATGTGCTGTCAAGGCTATTCTTGTCCAAGCTATTACATTTGGAAGCTGGATCGTCAGCAAGCTGACAGTCACTGATTCAAATCTGAATAATGTACGATGATGAATATAATGCATCCATTGAATGGTGCATTGAAATAGGTCCCTAAGGCAGGTGCATGTGGGTGAGCATGGGTGTGTGTGAGAGGGAAGGAGAGGGGAGAGCGACATAATCAGTACAACCTGAACACAACCTGAAGCCAGCAGCACAAATTGATGCATAATAACACACACAAACACACAACAGAAAATGATTTATTTCAACTTTGGTCAAGTTAGACGTTCACTCTGTAGAGCAAGGAAATTATGAAGGGAAAAGAACAAAGAGAGATAAAATTGCTAAAGCTGATGAATGGCACCCCACCAATTGGGTAACTAGCTATTGTTCTTCCTCTTTCCATGGCTAGCTAATAGTCTTTCCTTCTGCTTTAAATAATGCATGCTCATGATGAAAAAAGAAGCACATAGGCCATTAACGACTGCATAGTCAGAATAAAACACCCTGCAAAGAAAGAGAAATACAGTGACAGGAAAAAAGAAAAAAAGGCAAGTGGGAGGAATTTAACTCTGGTACAACACACAAGCGTAAGCTTTTTCCATATCCTTGCTCCTTAACTGAGACTCCCTTTATTTTGGTCTTTGCAAATAAGCTGACCCTGTCAAACAACTCCCACACATAGAAACAAGCACTTTTAAAGTACTTTTCACATTTTTTACATGTGTTGCATGATGCTTTTCTTCTCAATCTAGAGCATCATCCAAAAGACAAAAAAGACAACTCCAAATCTCCTCTGTCTCCCCTTTAGCAACTGTGACTCCCTGCCGCAATTATATCTGACTATTTAATTCTTATAACTGTAATAGTTCCCCATCTTCGTTCCCTACAGCACCCGCTGGTAAAAGAAGGGTTTATGTATGCCATTTGTTTCTTTTCTCATGAAGCTTGTAATTCAACTCTCCCTGTTCACTTGTACTGTACTGCTGCATAGGTTGAATCCCCTTTTTTTTTTCTTTTTTTTTTTGCACATGCAGCTACATGTGCAGCTCTGTATCTCAATGCCAAAAGACCTGGTGGGTTTCCTGGGAATCTTCCTCTGCACTGTTACTTGGACAAAAGCTATAAGCCTCTTGAATCCAGCAGCGAACATGTTGCAGAACCTTATGTAATACAGCTTCACACAGACCCAGTGAACCAATCACAAGAAGCTCTGAGGTGACATATTTCAGTCTGCTTTTCCTTCGTGGTAAAAATTTGCTTGGAGCAGGAGAGTTAAATAGTTTAATGCAGCCAGTAAAGAGGAGGAAATGTCTTCAGAAGTGTCTGAAATTTGACTAAAACAAAGTTAATTGTCAATCCACTTAGAAAAGAGACATGGCATGCCACCATACAGGCATATATTAACCTACAGTCACACCACATAAGGCTCAGAATTTCTTGTCATGTGTTAATATTACAGACAGTTGCTAGAAGTAAAAAAAAATCCTAAAAAGTATGAAGAGAGCAGCACTGTCAGGCAATTCTGTCTGGTACAAAAACAGCTTGATTATGGATTCTGGAGTTTTTTGTTTTTTTTTTGAATGGAGCAGGCAGACAGATGCACAAACACGGAGAGAAACCTTTGCCTTTTCCCAGCCAGGAGACAGAGGTCTGCCTTTGATGTGTTTGGACGATGGCAGCCTTTGATGAGAATTTCTATGGCAGAGTGGCTGTGGCTCAAAATTGAGCTGGCTGAGCTTCAGCCGCTGAGAAGCACAGACAGGCAACACCAGGAACACAAGAATATTTAAGGATGGAAACTGTCAGCCTCGAAGTTAAAGCATTTACTCAACAGGATTGATATGTCTGTACAGGAAATACGCAGCCAACACCAGATGGATAGCTTATTTGCATGAAGACTGGAAACAGCTCGTGTGTATTTGTCTGAAAAACTGCCTAACAGCACTTCCACAGTTCACTTAATCTGATCCCAAACAGATTTTGGGTTTGATTTGCCCTCCTGAAAATAGCGGGGGACATTTTCAAAAGAAGGTACATAAAACATGATTAATATTTATCCTCTAAAGTGTTTTAATGGGATGTATATCAAACAGAAGTTCAGTGAGGAAGCTGATTGGAAGGAGTCAATGACTGGATGTAGCATTAGCTTGTAGCATTAGCCTCAATTAAAGCCAATTTAAACATTTCCAAACCGCCTGCAGCATAATCCTCGCTGATTCCACCACAACTTTATCCACATTGCTCTTCTGTTCTGTCTTTCTTTTTCTTTTTTTTTCTTTGTTTTCATTTTTTGGTCAAAAATACAGCAAACACAAGTTCAGTTAATGGAAGACGACAGACTGTCTTCTTAATTGTTTTTTTGTTTTTTTTTCTGAAGTTTTGTTTAATCAGGTGAGTGTCTGAGCTCCAACAGCTCTGAATCATTTTGTACAAACAACGAGTGTGTGGTCGCGTGTTTAAACTGAATTATTTTATATGTGGGTGTGCATGTGTGCGTGTGTTCTTGAGATTAAAACATTTTAAAAAATCAATCAAAAGTTCCATTATGTCTGTGGTATCCCATGTTTTTAAAATTTCAGTTCAAATTCAGTTCAAATTTAAAAATCCCTTAGCATGCACCTGGTATGATTACCCTGTCTTATCGTATTTGTTTTAACAAAAAAAGTTAACGTTAAAACAACCAGTTTTGGTTTTACAGGTCAGGTTAGCTAGCTGGTCTTCCCTTGTTTTCTGTGTTCATGCTGAACCAGCTGCTGAGTGTAGCTTCATATTTAGAAAGAGAAAAAAGAAACTAAAATCTTTTCTAACCTTTTGAAACTAAAAAGTTATTTCCCAGAACACAGAATGATTGCTTGAACAGTTCCTGGGGTAGAAAGGTTAGATTAAAAAAAAAAGAAATAATTTATTTTCTCTTAATGACAGAAACTTTCACAGTTGCAGTAAAGGCTGTGTGAAGCAATTCTGTCACCCAAGGCATCATTTAAAACTTTACAAGCCAACAGAGCATGTAGAGTTGGATTAATTAACACTGACCTTTGGCATCATATTTAGTCATTACTTCTACATTAAAGCTGCAGTGGAACATGAAGTGAATTTAAGAGCCTCTGCATGAAGTGCAGAGAGGAGTTTGTGGGCCTAATCCACAAACACTGTAGAGGCTTTCTGACTCATCATCATAACACAGCTCAGAGCAATGCAGCAAACTTTGGATGGTGTGATACATGGGACTTTTTACAAAATGAGAGATTATGATAGAGGGTGTTTTGCATTTTAGATTTTTTGTGCTCTTTTAGTTTTTTTTTTTTTTTTTTTACACTAGAACAAGATAGGTGTCTGTATTTTAAAAAGAGTAAGAGCAAAAAAAAAATAGCAGAGCAGGCTAGCTTGTTATGCTGCCAGTATGGGCACATAATTTATTCTTTTACCTTTTAGAGGAAAGGAGGCATAGATAAACAGTGATCATCTGCCCACCTGCTTTTTTTAAACAATCTATAACTGCATCATCTTAGATCATTGGACTCCTTCCTACTTTTAGGAATATTTTTAAGCGAGAAATGCTATTAAACATTTTCTCAGTCTTTTTTTTTTTTTGACTTGCACTGGCGTAAGTAAGTGTTGGGAAAAGAGGAGCTCGATTCTGAACTCACGGTGGATTTAAGCCCACTTGAGAGCATTTTGAATGTGTAGGAGAAAGTGAGAGAAGTCTGTGAGATGTGAGAGATCCCACATCAATGATAGAGATAAATCAATAGTTCCACACAATGGCTCCAAATGAAGGCATGAGTTAGCTTTGTCTGCAAGCTCTCTTACCAGGAAGCACTTTGTTCTAACAGGGATTTCAAGCCTCCGCAAGACCTGAGATAAGAGCCTACAGTAAGGTTGTCTGACTTTCAGGAAAGATGCAACCTTATTGGTAAGTTGTGTGTAATGCAAAAATTAGCAGACGATGAGAACATCTAAACATTTTAGACATTTTAAAAGCTTTATTGATTTAGTTACAGCAGTAACTGTGAGAATCAATACCCAGGCAAATGAAGCAGCTTCCTTTTTCGGTGAAAATCTGAATTAAATTAAATTATTGCAGGGTGATTGGTGTTTTCATTACTCCCTGAAGTGAAGGCAGCGTAAAATGTTGCATAGCTGCAGAAACTGTAGCTTTATTTGCTGTCATCAAATCACAGGAGATACGATGTAAGTGGTTTTTATGCGCATTTAACAGGGCGCTGTAAACCAAATGAAATTTCTTATTTCATTACTGTGCAGTTTGCCAGTTCGTCTGTACAGTAAAAAGGCAACTGTGGGAAAACAAATTACATCATGCAGAGATATGTTTGTACTCTCTATATTTATCTTTTCATTTCTCTCTGCCTCTCTTTTCTCTTTCTAACCATCTCTCTTGCTCATTGAGTAGGTACCCTTATGACTCCTCTACCGCCTACACACCAAAACAATACTAGAGCAGGAAAGAGAGCTGTCCGGTTCTCACCTACCTGTGGATGACTAACCTGTTTCAGGGCAAATTATCAGCACAGCAGCTGCAAAGCCCGCATCCACATCATTCAATGCCACAGGAAACGAAAACTTAATCATGACGATGCTCATTTGAATATATCCAAAGGGTATCTGTTGCATATCTGTCTAAAGCAAATGATCAACAAAAAGCTTTTTAAATTGCTTTTCATACAGCTAAAATTGCTTTACAAGGGCCCTCCTGCACCTAACAATGGGGGAAATTGCGACAAAATTTTAATATTTTTCAAAAAAGCACATACACAGTCAATGCTGTGTTATAAAAGACGGCACTCCACCAGTTGACAGAGGGAGCCTGATCCTTGCCTCTTTAAAAGACATGCTTAGTTATTACTCACACTGGCAAATCACAACGCTTGTACAGTACAAACGCTCCTCACTTCAACTTCCGTGGGCTGTTTTAAGGTTTTGAAAAATATTATCAAATATTTATGGATGTGACTAATTTAATCTGTGTTGAGTTGTGCTGAATTGAAGCATTTCCAACCACAGCTATTGTCTCCTTCGGGTCCTGGCATTTACATGCATCTGCGAGCTGCTTTGTGCTTTAACTCTACATGCATAAGGCAGTCATCCTTTATGAGTCATACTATAATCACATCAAGCACATACAGTCCTGCACATACATTGCTGCAGTTTTTTTATGCATTCACAACCGACCAGTTCGAGTGCACTGCTGAGGGAAACGCTCCCTACGTCTTTCGGTTCCTTTATGCAAACTAAGCCGATGAGTCTCAAAGACTCTTGAAGTCCCAGAAGCTTTATGAATCTTCAACACGTGTTTCATTGTCACTGCATGTCCTCCCTCCAGCCAAGCTAGTTGTTTTGCCTGTGACCTTTTAACAGATTCCCCTGGCATCTCTGCAGCCTGCAGTCATTTGCAGTGTGCTCTGTCACAAGCAGCATAGTAAACGTTTCCAAAAGGGTCATAAACTGTATGTCAAGCATCAGAGGCAGGCGTTTGATGATTTTTATAAAGATTGCGCATGTTGTTGTCATGATGACACATTTCAAGGGTGAAGAATCGGTAATATGCTTCCCACATACGCTGTGTTTTGTTTGCTTGCCCTTCAGCATTGGATTAGGACTATATTTAGACGAATGAAGTATGCAAATGAGCACCTAGCTTCTGGAAGGCATATCTGACAGCCTCCAACACACGCTCTGCCAAGTCTATAATCTTTACCCCAAATACCATTTTTCACAGCTTCTATCTTTTTCTTCACTCTATTATGTTCTCATTGTTAAAGTACTTACGGAGTTGCATTACATAAGGGCTGGTTCACAAGGATATGGTTGCAAGGGACGTTCTCACGTTTATTATTTGCTTAAGTGCATCCTAATTTGACACCTAGCAAGCCCCCCAGAGAAGGAAAACTATTGCATAACTGTGTTCTCTCAGATGGAGATAAAAAATTCGTCCCCTGTCAGAGGTGTGCTGACTGTCCCTGTGAATCATTTTTACAGTCACATACCTTTTTATGCAAACACCAGCTCCAGATCAGATTGCGAAGTCATGCTCCTTTCATGTAATTCTGCATCACAATAGAGAGTTTCTTTTTAATTTCACTTTTCATCTCAAAAAATGAACCTTTTCCACAGAGCAGTTTTCCATCTGAGTTGGTCCTTACTATTAGAACTAAGAAAGAAGTGCTAAAAAATAAAGAACATTTTATTATAGTCTAAATCATCTGTAAAAACCAAAAATGAGGAGGTGTTAGTTCAAAGAAAAAAGGAAAGGCTGATCACTCTTTCTAATTAAGAGGAGCTTACAGTATTCCTAAAATCAATAGAAGTTATTTTAAGGTGTAAGCTTTTAAATCTCTGTCATTGATTCTTTGTAAGCATTCGGATTAGTCTGGAAAAAAAGAAAGGGAAACTTGGGAAGAATAAAAAAATTAACTAGAAGTAGAGTAGAGACCTCTGCCAGCCGTCTGGGGGCATGTGGGAGGGGAACAGGGACTGCATGGCAGGCTGTGTGTCCGGCTTGTATGTCTACAAAATAGTGGGATGGAGGGGAAAACACTAACAGTGATTTAAAATTCAATCTCAAAGAAAGACCAAAGAACATAAATGTGACTGCCAAATCTGTGTCCTTTGTGGAAACAAGAATCCAAACATGAAGGTGTTGTTTATTTCTCGCAGCCCCAAACAGATGATTAAGAGGACTGAAGAATCAGCAGCCACTTTACTGCCAACAGAGGGCGCTCTGTGCATTTTGCAAATGCATCAGTGGCTGCTGCCTGTGAAGAAGAAGTCGCCAGTCGTCGATGAGTTTAAGTTTGCTGGAATGATGCAGAGCCCTTGTGAACTGTGTTTCATATATCCAACAGGTAAACTTTTCTTAAAACTTTTATCTAAAAAAATGCGGAGACATTGAACTCAATCACAGCTGATTAGTGTTGATTAGTGCCTGTGATGAAAATGGTGGGCGCTGATTAGAGGAAGTATGCTAGTAAATTATGAGACAGTTCAGTTCCTCTCAGTGTGAGCTAAACTCAGCTGATTTAATCACTGTTTATAGACCACGTGCAGCACAGTTTGAGGGTTTTAGTCCCTTTTTTCAGTCTCAGATGTCTAAAATCTGTGGAGCTCTCCTTTAGCTACCCAGTGGACAACACTCATTTATTTGAGTAAAAAATGTTTATTGAGTTCATGATTTAAAGGCATTATCTTAAAGATACTGCAAAACCTGTCGATTACATTAGTGGCTAATAAAAGAAGAATTATATAGGTAGCAATACTCTGTGTTAGTGTGCTTGAGTTGCTATTAGCAGCTAATGAGGCCTACAACTTGTTTCTCTTTCATTCATCTTGAAACCTTGGGAAATCTTTAGAGATGAATAACATTTTCTCAGCACTTCCTCAGAAAGGTGGTGGAATGCGATCATGTCACAAGTGGTTTGCTCTTGTGGAGGTGAGAGGAGTAGCCTTGTAAGCACGGACGTGTCAAGCATTATGCAGCAGAGCTTCTTTACACAAAAGCTTTGTCAGAAAACGTAACACTTGAGACACCTGACACCATGAGAAATAGCCAGGGTCATGTTGAACAAAAAAAAAAGCTCTCATCATAAAGCAGCTTTCAGACATTTTCCTTATGTTCTGATGTTACAGTGAAATTTTTTCTCTCTTTAGTTTTTCATGTCAAACTGTAGTTTAAATAGATTTCTATGGTAGTCAATTAAATCCCTGTCCATACTTCTTCATTTCATTTATTTCATCATTTCATCTATTTTAATGAATAAACAATTAATTATAAGTTAAGATTGTTTTTAATTGATGCTCTCTTACCAAGTACTGCTTCACAATGAGATATCAGAGTTTGGGATTTCTTCAGTTTTAGAGGTTTTCTTGCCTCAGACAGTGATATTGGTTTTATTGATTCTTTGGGGTTTCACTTTAATAACTTTCTAATATTATGATATGGTGGCACAGTGCAGTTTGTAGTCCTGAACATCAAAAGAGAAGGATGAAATTTATATTAAAAAGTCCTTAGAAACCCTCAAGTGTCATTGTGGCTCTGCAGATGAAAGCAAACGTGGGCCCATCGAAGCCATGAGAGTCCAACTTCTCACATTTGCTGCACAGTTAACGTCGTCCCTCATATCTCCTGCACCCACACTACCCGCTGCCTAATCAAGCAAAAATCCCATGATGGCAATCTCTTGATGGCTCTTAAGAGATGATGAATAATGTTTGGTAAATTCTTCAGCTCACTAAAGGGCCATTCATGAGCTTGCTGCTAAATTCATGATGGGCTGTAAAATCAGCTTTTGCCTCTCTGGATTCCCTAATATGTTCCCTGAATTAATCACAGTCTGAATCGGACCTGAACAAGGTTTCCTATAGAAAAAACATCTTTTACATAAACTTTTAAGTTAACTCAGTTTTAGTTGATGTCTGTCTCATCTTACTGTTTCTAAACATCAAAAAAGAAGAATTCATGTCACTTTTTAGAATTTTCCAATCAGTGTTGATGGTTAATAATGACAAGTGAAGAAACAATTTCAAAGTACAAGATATGTTGACAGGTAGCTATCATTGTCATAATTCATAATAAAAGACTCAGGTGATGCAATCAAGGGAAAAGGATCTATTTTAAAAGAGGTAAGTACAGTAGATTTCAGCAGAGTCCAAAGTAAAAAGGCAAAACATGGCAGGTGAGTTGTTGTCGGGGCAGGAAGGCCAAACGGGTCTTCAACACAGCCGGGCAGGGGGTAAGTGGAAGGATCGGATCAACAACAGTGACAAGGACAATTCAAATTGTGTCAGGCAATTGTAGAGAGAAATACAGAAAAAAAGCTAAAGCGGGGAGAGAAACTAGAAATAGCTTTAGGGACCAACATAAAGAGCAAATAGCTGAAAAATTGGCCTTTTTCCACCGGACCTCATGGTAGACTGAAG
This sequence comes from Acanthurus lineatus, assembly GCA_029814665.1. Lineage (NCBI taxonomy): Eukaryota > Metazoa > Chordata > Actinopteri > Acanthuriformes > Acanthuridae > Acanthurus > Acanthurus lineatus. The sequence goes on along the minus strand of JAPZDV010000024.1, from coordinate 7,255,690 downwards.
GATCTGGCACAGTCTTGCTGGAAGAGTCGAGGTTTTAAGCTGCAGTGGCTTGTTGAGTTGATTTGAATGGTTCGTTGGAGATGCACTGATTGGAAAGACGAAGGAAAACACATGAAAAATGGAAGATCCAATCAATTCATTTTATTCGCTAGTGCAGAAGCATGAAAATGAAGTGGGGGCACGAAAGCCGTGATGAGGGTTTTAATGTTGCTGGAATGTTTTAGTGGCTTCAATTGAAAAGCAGATCACTGTGTTGACGGCAGTACTGAGACACGTAATAAATATGAGACAGAAAAGAGGATTTTTCACATATTTTGTCCCTAAAGATGTGTGACACAGCAGTCAGCCACAGTCTGGTCTGTCTGTGTGTGTTTTTTCTGTGCAAGTCCGTGCACGGCTGCCTTGTATCCGTGTGTCTGTGCATGTATTTACATGAGGTCTCAGCTGTAAAAGGTCTTTAATTAGGACTGGATGGGTACTTGTATTCTGGGTATTCTCAGCTCTTACACAAGCAGACCTCCTGTGGGACATCTCTCCTAAATTAGAAATGGAGAACTACTTTTCACAAAGATTTATTCAACCATTCAGTTCATTCATCAAAGTGCAAAAGGCTCATATTTTCCCTTTGTGTTGTTTGTCACACATCTGGGATCAGTTTCAGATAGAATTTTTCTAATTAATCTCCAATAAAAGTTATATCTATAATGCTTCTCAAGGTGGGATTCAATATAATGACGAAGCAATAACAGTGTCATTTGACTTTTTCTGTTGTCACAACAGAGATGCTCCTCCTGACAATTTCCCCTTCATTGCTCTTGTTAATGTCATTCGTAATCCGCACGTATCCCCACTGGGCAGATGTTATTGGTAATGGGGATGTCAGCCATCTGCAGTATGACAGAATCATCGGGAAAATGTCACGTCACTTGATGGGCTCAAGTGAGACCTTGATGACAGTGTGTGGCACATTTTTTTTTGACATTGTATGACTGATGTTGAAATGAAAGCACTTATGAGAAATCAAGAGTTTTCATTTGGTGCAGTAATGTTGCAGCTGCATTGATTTCAAGTGCATGTTCTTTGGTGCTTTTTCATCACAGCAAGCCTTGAGATTTTTAAAATAAAAGCATACCCTGAAAGATTGTACACTTGAAGCTTTTGACAGTCAATATAAATATGCATTTGGAGAGTAATTTATGTAAGTACAAAATAAATGAAATAACTGTGTCTTGCTATTAGAAAGTTAACCCAGTTTTGAGCTGATCAGAGGCCAGACCAGACACTTTCTGTTGGCGCAGACAGAATCCTCACATAACTGTCTCAGCTCCTTTTGCTTGAAAAGGTAAAACTCTCCGTCAGTGCAGTCTGCTTCACTCAGTGTGCCAGCTCTAAATGGCTGAAATTCATGCCCACTTATACAATAATAGTGCTGTGATCTGCGTTGTAAAGGCTTCCTGGCCCAAGAAATATAATTTCCCAACCAATTTATTCAGGCACTTATGGCACTCACACACTTAAAACTGTGACAGCTCTATGGACAAAATGATTTATAAATGGGAGCTAAACTACTTAATATTATTAAGGCTTCCACTTTTTTTTCTTTACATGGTGACACTTGTAATTTTTTTACATTAGGCAATAAATAAACATGATAAACTGGAGGGGCACTTGAGGAGTTCATACCTCTGCAAAGGCTGATAGTTCACTCTTCCATTTTATGCATCATATATATCCAAAACTTTTTTTCAAAATGGGTTAAATTATGCATCAGCATTGCCTCTCGGTCATCATTTATGGTCCACAAGATGTGTGTGGTGGTGTCTGCATCTGCAAAAACTCTGTGAATGTATTGTGGTTTTATTATTTTACCGTGTTTGGGACATTTCTCAGTGTCAACCCTAAACTTCAGCCAGGATGTGAGTTTGAACTATGGCCTTAAAAACACAGCAACCTAAATACAACGCCATCAAATGCCATTTCCTCTCTTCTTTCACTCACTGCCACTCTTCAAACTGTGGAGGAAGAGCCTGTATTTTTTTTATTAATTTATTCTTCCTCAGTTCATGCTACACCCACCCTGGAAGTTCAGTAAAAACCAGGAAAGTTGTTTTTGCATAATCTTGCTGACAGACAAACATATAAACAAACAAAACCAATATCATAATCTCTTTTGAGGGGTTATAATGAAATGTCAACATTGGGAAGTGTTGATATTGGCTTTATTCACATATGGTTGTAGTGTATAGTGTTTGGCTGTGAGGAAAACAAGAAACAGTGAGAATCTGTGTTACAGCTGCCAAATGTACCAACGTCAGAAAACATCTGCATTGTTTATTCACCTCTCCTGCAGAATGTCTGCATCAAGCATCTGTTTCTTTTCCCTGTTATGTTACAGTAACCTGACATCGAGAGACTAATTAGCAAATGCGAATTGTCATCCGACAGAGCGAATAAACCGTGAGCTCGGCAGATTTGTCTGATTCCCAGGCTAATGCTAAAGTACATACAGTACAGTACAGTTATCTGCTTCATCCTCAACCTAGATACCATTTGGAGATGGAAGCTCATCAAGCAGGAACTGCCAGTCTGCTTCCTTAATGTTTCACGTTTCATACTCACATACAGACCATTTTTCTGTTGGAATGAGGATACATTTGGTTTTCATGCACGACATCAATGATGACTTTGCTACTCACTCTCAAACGGATATGTAGTTCAGAAATAAATAATGAAAACCTAAATTTAACTTTTTGGGAGCAACATTTCAGAAGGGACTAGTACTGTATATCTTTGTAGTTCAGTCTAAGCAGCATGCACTGACACTCCACTGCTCTCTTTAGTTCAGAGTGACTGTCTGCCTTAAAACCTTCCTCTTCTTACCCTGCTAGCCGTGTTTAAGCTGAGGTTTTGCTTTCATTTGCTTTCTTAGGTAACAAGCAAATACAATATATCCAATCTATCCCCAGTAGGAAGTTCCTGCTTTTTTCTTGACAGACAATTCAGTAGCTGGTCTCCCATTTAATCACTCTACTTCTGTTAGTGCTTGCTAAATTGAACTGTAGCAAAGAAAAGTCCAACCTCCCCTTGACATTATCATTATCTGGACTGGATCCCAGGAGCTCCGGCTCATTCACTTTTTATATTCAGTGATTCTTTTGACACCAGCATCTCTCTTACAGAGTCAATTGACCAAAGAAAATGACAGCCTATCTTTTTTTTTCTAATAGTGGTCTTCCCATTCTTATTCTAATTAATGGATAAACCAGCTACGGCCGACAGCAGCCCTTTCATGTAGGACTATCAAAATGTAATATGCCCCTGCGGCTGGGTTTTTATTGGCCAATATTTTGATATACTGAGCTGAGGTTGAGGGGCTACTTTGGTCCTGTGTCTCTGCAGGAAGCCTGCTAATAACCCTGATCCCAGCCTCCACTCCATCCTAATTTTACACATCTCATATTCATCTACTTCTCAATTTTACTCTATTTCTATTAAGTCCACAGTCAGCCTGGCTGTGTAGTTTTTTTCTCTCTCTCTGACAGCTGTCGATCACAAGCAAACAGATGGTAGCTTATACTGAGTCCAAACAGAAATAGGCAAAGTGTGATGTGCATCATTGCTAATTCTTCCCATCAGCTGCAGTCAACTCTCTCTGAATATATTATATGTCTATAATATGCAAGAATCAGTCAAAGGGACTGGTCAAAAAAAGAAAAGAAAATTAATGTCCTCTAAAAAAAAAAAAAAACTTGCAAAACTTTATTTTGAAATACTTTTGCCTCATAAAATAATTACAAATGAATTCAGCTCTGATAATGTCATCTGCATGTCTGCATGTCGTTATGCGTCAGACTTAACTCTTAATATTCTCTGCAGTAATTTACTTAAAAGCATAAGATGCTCAAACATCTCAGAAAAAAGAATATTAAAATCTTTTTATCCAAAACAAATATCCTGTGAAATTGATGTTTGCTTTCTTTTTCAAAACTGTCTGTGAGGATACTTCATGGATCCTGTCCTTTCTATTTATCTGTATCTTAACAGTATTGAGTCTGTCAGAGTTGCAAAAAGGCTGTGAATAAGAACATGTGCTGTAACACGAACTGGCAGACACCGTAGGCAGCTTCGAGGAGAAAAAATGAAGGGATATGGTATAAAATTAATAAAGAGAAGAGAAATAAAAAAAGATGCACATGGTCATTGCTCTAGGCAATGCTCACTTAATGAGCAAGGCTCTGGCACTGGTACTGGATTACAATTACTAATGACTACCCATGTTCTGTAGATAAAATACAGAGTTGCCGTGGAAAAGGGTTTTACAGTATTAAATAAAACAGAATCTATGTAATGTAGCCCCATCACTTCATTGTTATTTTTGAAGAGTTTCTTTAGGCGATTCAAGCATGCACTCTAATGTCAGATATCAGGCAGTGGAAGTTTTTACATCGTGGAGAAATTTACGTCTTGCCAACATAAATGGGCTCCACTACACATGTATTAGTTCTTGCACAGAGCTTTGCTGTTATATAGACGGACGGATCAAGGACTGCGGCTAAGTTTTCCAACTTGCTCTCTTGCTGCTGTGAATTGCTGGTGGAAAAAAATATCAAACAACCTAGTTTTGTATTTTGTCCTTTTAAAAGTTTGAAAGGAGAAAAAATAATATCCTTTACTAAGTTTTAATTTGGGTTTATTTTCACATCCACTTTTGTCAAAAGCAGCAGTAAAGAGTGCCGTAAAGACCTGATCTGGCCTACATGTGTATGTTTTTCTGAAGTGATGGATAAAAAGGGAAACATTTTTGATTTCTTTTTAAAAGCTGTTTTCTTTTGATCTTTGTTGATCCTGTCCCAGCTGTGCCATAACTGATTTTTAAAAAAAAAATCTCTGAAATAAAATCTTGTTTTGCTTCCTTCTAACTGGGTGACATACCATAAACATAGGCTCATTTAAGAGGACATGTCATTAATTATTTCATATGATTCCCTGGTGAATCTGGTCCAGTGGTAAACATTAAGAATAACTATACTGATATGGTCAGTTTCCATGTTGATAATCTCATGTTGGTCATATGGAAGCATCATCAGTTTTGGACATTAAACATCTGCTCCATTCTGATGTATTTCACAAACACTGTGTGGATCTCAGGTTGTGTAACGATGTTGCAAAAATGTATTTTAATATGTATTATGTCATTTCTATCCAAACACACAAAGAGTGACAGATTTGCTTTCTCATAGCTTTAGGGTGTAATTTGTCCCCCTCCCATCCCCCACATGATTGACTTTAATAGCTTGGGGTTGGATCTAGTTTTGCCTTGAGGGTAATCAATTTTTTAATAATTATTCTAAAATTAATCAGTAGTTAGTAAAAGGAGGCCAAAATAGTGATAAAATATAATGCTTCCTTGTGTTGTTTGAGCCTCGAGGCTTCATTTCATTCTGGACAACTTTCAAGGGCAGCAGCGCACAAAAAAGATGTATTTCAGAGATAATTCTTAAAGCAAGAAAGCTAGACTGTTCAGTTTCTTTCAAGAGAGGATTTTCAGACAGTTTTGGAGGCTACAAGTTCATCCCAGTGCTTATAATGAATAAACTTTACTTACCTGGTGTTCATGTGAGAAAATTTACTCAATTTGAATAATTTGCATGCCAAGTTTTAGTCAGACTTAACATTGCATCTGTGTGTGTGTGTGTGTGTGTGTGTGTGTGTGTGTGTGTGTGTGTGTGCTCATGCTTACATCTATGTCCATGCTAATTAATTGGGACAGGGACCAAGGGAGACTGGATCTCCAGCTGCTCCTCCCTGCCTCTGCACCCCTGGGTTAACACTCCTCTGAGACCATAACACACACACACAACAGAAATAGACAAAAGAAAAAGATGGAAGAGGAGGAAAAGAAGAGGATGTGTCAGTGGGAGGGAAAGAGAACAAGAAGTTAAGACTGATTGTTGAAAAGAGGCAAAATGGGAGACATTTGCAAAGTGACATTTGCAGCTCTGTATAGATCCCTCAACCTGCTGTCAGGATCTTATAGAGAAAAACAGCCCTCAGGAAACTACTTCAGCAACTTGAATACAAAACTGCACTGGTCCAGCCACTGTGCACTTAGATATACAGTTATAAATGTCACACTAGCTCTGAGGCTTCCTGCAGGCCACAAGAACAAACTAAAAGTAATTGTAGCCCCGAGAAGTTTCCTCGATTTTGTTTTCAGATTTTCTTGAGTGTGATATGAGCTCACAGCAGAAATTGGCAAACATGTTTTTTTGAGATTTTGAGATTCACTCATTTAGTATAATTTGCTTAATTTATTTTTCCTTTAGTTGAGATTTCATCAATGTTTTGCTGCTCTTCATTGTGAGAACAGAAGAGCAGAAGTCAGTTATGGAAACACCTATTTAATTTTTTGTTATTTTGTAGTGTCAAAGTTCAAACCTGCTGCCTCCTGTGTGTAATGTAGAACAACAAGAAAAAAGTTTGCTACAACAAGAAAAGGTTTGCAATGACGATCTTAAGCATTCCGCAAACAACATGTCTTCTCGTGCCTTTATCTTTCAGCCATGCTGTGAAAAACATGGAATGAGCACAGGTCCTCGATGTAAAAGAGGCATCATTCTGTCATCTTGAACACAGTTTTACAACTGACAGTAACACTGACATGCTGACACTCCAGAGACAAGAGCTTTAATGCAGACTGAGACTGGTGACAACTGAACGGTTAAACTGTCAGCTGTCACACAAGATATCAGCTCGAACGACTAGCTGACAGCTGGTGCTCTGTAGGTACATATAAAACACTGAGTGAACCAAAGAGAAAAGATACAGAGCCATTTTACTCGTTTTGAACAGAAACACATGGAAATACTGGTTTATAATTTGCATTTAAATCAAACTCCCAAAATCGATCACACAATTAGTCTTGAAAGTAATTGAGCTTTTTGTCCAGGATGCTTTAACCTTTTTGTGTTACTTGCTGTGTAGGTACATCATGATTGATCAAATACAGCAAAACAGTTTCTTTTCTGATAATAACCGAACCACCTACAAAAGATTTGTAGAAATTTTCTGGCAAACTGGTTGTTAAAAATGAATCCAAAGCACATGTGGTGTCTGTGAGATTCTTCTGGAGCTCAAACATGTTCCAACATAACAAAAAATTGTCAGTAAAAGCAGGACATGGCCACATGGCCACATTGTAATTGTAGTTGAATTTCACTTTCAATGTGGGAAATGCAGGAATCAACACCTGAGGATTGCTCGTGAAAATTCCAGCATTAACCGGACCAGCATGCAACTGTCCTCACACAGCATCTTGGATGAGTTGGATTTTGATCACTTAATGCACCTGCCAGATAGTTCAGCAATGCTAAACTTAAATCCATAATGTCTTTCTCTTTAATTTGAGTGCACTTTTGTACATTGATGAACTTTTCACAAACTGCATGTTACAACTTTAGTCGTAATTTCTGTTAGTTTCTTTTGTGTTCCGTGTTTCCTTGTCTGTGTTTCCTTTGTTTTGTTTATGTAGATTAGTGTGTGTCTTTGCTGAGAGAGGATTGGTCAATTGGTTTGGGTTCTGGCTGGTGATTGGGCTGTTTCTGGAGGCTACCTGCTATACAAAGGACAATGACGCTGAGTCAGCAGGCGTTCCTCATCTTTCTCTTCTTCCAACCAGCCACACTTTGTTCTGTCATTCCATATAGCTAGGTGTTTTAGTAGGGGTGGACTGCCAGTTTTGTTAACCTGTTTTTCTCCTGTTTTTGCTTAGGTAGGGAGGTAAGTCGTATGTTTTTATCATATTTTTTAGGTTACTTGTATCCTACCAAGTTAGAACTGTCTTGTTTGTTGTTTTGGCCTTGGTCCATCCTGAAGTCATTACTTTCTCGAACACTCTTTCATTCATTTTCTTTTTGTCAATAAATGCAGAATTCATTTTGAAAGCTGTTGCTCTGGCTCTGTGGCTACTTGGGACTTGGCGAAGATGGGGCTCGCTTCCTGTTGTGCCTGTGCACCCCTAGGCAATGTCTTTGTAATGACCTTTTTACTTGCAGATTTCATGAAAGGGCCCTAAATGGTTTGTGCTTCTTGGACTTGGACTCAACACAGGTCCTGCTTATTTCACAGAAACAAAGTTACTTTCATAAAAACTTCTTCATAAATCTGCCGCCTGAATCCTAATTTACATCTCAGCAGCCTGTTTACACTGAAATCATGATGTTGTGTCATTTTTAATACATGTCCTCTCTTTTCTTTTTAATAGTACACATAAAATAACAACCAGAGTTTACATAAAATGTTCCTTTTGCCTGCCTGCGAGGAAGCAATGATGCCGTGGTAGCCTTTAAATCAGCTGAGTTGGCTGACCTTTTGGGCTGTGCAACAGATACATGCAACCACTTACTGTAAAGTGTTGGGAATTAGTCTGTTTCTTTTTTTGTTGTTGTTTTTCTTTTCAGTCAGTTGTCCTCATCAGTTATGGAAGAAAAAAAAATGTGCATTACACAATGTTTTCTCTCAGCCCAAAGCATCTGGAGGGAGGGATGGAAGTAAAACCTGACAT
>JAPZDV010000024.1:7220998-7247027 GCA_029814665.1 Acanthurus lineatus | reverse complement strand
AGCTGACAGCTGGTGCTCTGTAGGTACATATAAAACACTGAGTGAACCAAAGAGAAAAGATACAGAGCCATTTTACTGGTTTTGAACAGAAACACATGGAAATACTGGTTTATAATGTGCATTTTAAATCAAAATGCCAAAAACGATCACACAATTAGTCTTGAAAGTAATTGAGCTTTTTGTTCGGGATGCTTAACCTTTTTGTGTTACTTACTGTGTAGGTACAACATGATTGATCCAATAAAGCAAAACAGCTTCTTTTCTGATAAAAACCGAACCACCTACAAAAGATTTGTATATATCCTCACGCAGCATCTTGGGTGAGTTTGATTTTGATCACATAATGCACCTGCCAGATAGTGCAGCGATGCTAAACTTAAATCCATAATGTCTTTCTCTTTCATTTGAGTGCACTTTTGTACATGATGAACTGTTCACAAACTGCATGACTTTACTCAGGTGAGACTGCCAGAGACGGTAAAAACGTGTATGATTTCCTGGGTATCAGCTGGGTGCAGATATAAAGTCTCTCCTCTGGACATGAAGCTCTCTGGAGCTCTGCTTTCCTACAGCAACGAACACACCAGCAGCATCAAACAGACAGATAAAGGAACAGACAGACAGGTGAATTAAACACACTAGCAGCTTCTCTGCAGCAGTCTTTTGTTCAATTCCCACACATTTTATTGTGATGTTTTCCTGTTACTTTGTTTTTCACTGTAAATTGAAATACAGCCAAATACAATGGTTAAATTAAATAAAATCATACATAGGCAAAAATCAAATTACTGCTTTAAAAAATTCTCAAATATGTTTTATTAACTCGACTGCAAAATGTACAATTTCTTCTCCAGAAATACTTTAAAACTCTAGTTAATTTGTTACTTTTGTTACTTAACAAATGCAGGTCCTCAGTATTTGCTGCCTGACGAGAAAAAGTCCCCCTTGCATTTTGACCCTGAATCTTCTCATGAGCAAAAGCTTTTAAATAGACACCCACAACCTGTTTTATTGTTGCTTTGCTTCAGGTGTTGGTTGCTGGATGCATAACACATTGCATTACAATACAGATCTTATTAACATAGTGATGCCCACAAGGTTTCTTTTTGAAGGCGCCAAGATGTAAAGCGATGCAGGCTTAAGGCTTTATTCAATTGGGTACCAGATAAGAGGGTACAGGCCTATAGATTTCCCAGCCTGCCATTCTCTCTCACCCTCTCTCTCCCTCTGTCTCTCTCTCTCTCTCTCTCTCTCTCTCTCTCTCTCGTGAATATTTTCACATAAAAACATGAAGCGGCCAATCTCTCGCCAAGGTCCTTTTCATTGCCACAAGCCAGCTTTAGCAGAATAGGGCCAGCTAATCAAGGTCCTGTCCCTCAACTGCTTACTGTGGCACTTTTTCTCCTCCTGAACGGGATGAAATAAATTCAGGCGTGTCAGACAAGGTCTCCTTTTGAATAATCTGCAGGGAGGTAGCATACGTCACTCAGAGGAGGATGAATCACCAAGTGTGTGTGCCCCTTTCTCTGCTGAACATATTGATGTTAACCCTTGAACCTTGACTCTTACTTAATCATGTTTGGCTCCTACTGCTACCTTTGCTCTGATTCCTCTCTAATCATAGAAGAGAAATGCAGAAATATATGTGGCCTACCTCAGTTTAGATTGGGCTATTTATATAAAATAAAAGACTACAGAGCTAAACTGTCTCGGAGAGTTCAACTGCTTCTACAACTGACTGTGACTTTTATGGAGCAGACTGAAAAAGAAGAGGTTAAGTTCACTGAAATCAGCAAATAGGGCAAGTAGATGAGCTCCATGCTTTAATGACAGCTTCATCTATCACTGTCATTTAAGGGCTCAGGGAGAAGAAAGCTTGAATCACTCCCAAGTTAGCCTCACGTGGCAGAAACTGAGCCTGCAGTACAGTAAGAGCTTTGTTCTCCGTGTGTGTGTGGCGAGGCTGAGACAGAAATATGGCAAATAAATACACAGAGACAGTGGTTGTTATTACAGCCATTGAAAAGGAGCAGTATACAGAAATCCTTTGCTCATATGTCATTAAAAATAGCCTAGTTTGGTATGGAGAATTTAAAACTTGTACTTTTTCAGGCTCTTTATTAACTTTCATTGTTATTTTTTCACAATGTATCATCAGAAAGAGAAAAGGTTCATTTAAAAAAAGAAAATAAAGTGTTTTTGTGACATTTTTTATCATCAAGAAAATGTTAAACCATGCAGAAAACAAACCATCCCGTTACAGTGCAGGAGAGTGGATTTCTGAGCTCTTTATTCCCACTCAGAGTATTTACTCGTGAATATCATTTAAGCAGGAAAAAAAAAAGAAGTTATTTTAAGGCATTATGAAACCATCCACTCGTGTCCACATTTTCACATTGTATGGTTATCACTCAAGCCTCTGTGTTACAAGCAGACAGTGAGAGAGAGAGAATTGACCTCTTGATAACGTGGGTGGGCACCACCACATGGAGAGCTGGTTGACAGGTCCAAAAGGCTTCAAGCTTACTCCAAAAAAAAGTCGATTGGATTAAAAAAAAAAAAAGTAACAACACGTTATTATGTAAGTGCACACTATAAGCCAAAAAAAAAAGTTTTCACAATATGCTGTTCAATGCCGTGCTAACCCTATACATAGCAATCTATTTCAGAGAGAAAGATGGAGAAGAAAATGATGCAAAAAAACCCCAGTGTTTGCCTCTAGCTGACAACATTAGCATACACGCAGACTTTTATTTATCTGTATATAACAATAACAGTGAGATCTCACGCAGCATTGCAGATCGCATCGTCACTCTTATCCAACCATTCGTCTGGATTTACAGTCAACACAACCCAATGAGTGATTTGATCCCATGTGTCGGCAAACAATTTTTATTTGAGAACAACAAAGGTAAAATCAGGACAGACAGACAGACAGACAGACAGGGACTGTCTTTTCTGTACTCTGCTGTCACCAGAACAGTTGCATATAAACGCAGTATAAATTTATATAACAAAAATTATATAAAAATATTTATTTGCAAAAGAATATATTAAGGAAAAAGTCAAATGGCCCATTTATAATGAGATCAGTCCTAACAGCTTTCCTGCTGTCTTATCAGTTAAGCTGTAATGAGCAGCGTATTGTGTAAAATTTTGATAGATAAAAGCTAATAAAGAGTGCAAATCAAGCATGAGAGCCATCGCTTTTTCTCCATTTCTCTATTTCCAGAGTGAGGTGGAGGAAGTGTCTGTCTCACATTAAATCAACTTAAAATGAGCTCCAGTAGCTCCAGCGTGACGTTTACATCGACTATTCTGGGGGTGGAAGGTTTCGACATCAGACTCTTGGATGTGTGGATGTGGACTGGAAGGTCACACTATTATAGCAGATACAATGTACTACATTTAAGTCTGGTTTGAAGAAAAAAATGCCTTTTTTACTGTATTGCGGAGGTGTTTATTGATTCAGTTACATTTTGTAAATATGTATGTATGCTAGCCTCAGGATTATATTGTTTTTATTGTGGTAACAAACATATAAACAGAAAACTAAGTAGCCAAAGTAGAATCAATCAATCATCAGATCAAATCCCATGTAAACTTTTGCCTTAAAAAACATAATACTTAGACTTGGTTAAAAGGGTTTTGCTCTTGATAAAAGTCAGACATTTATTCATTTGGTCATTTGTTGATTGTGTTTGTTAATTTTGTTTGTCTTGCTTTCATCTGTGTGATCTCAATCATTTCTCCTCTTTAATCTTGATCATGTGGGAAAATATCTGAAATAGACTACAAAAACCTATACAAAGTTTCATACTGTACCCTGCTTACATGAACACATAGCTTTCAGCAAATATTTGAACAGTTTGGTTAATTTAATATGAGAGATTCATGTATTTCTTTATTTCCTTTTCACGGTTTGAAGTTCAAAACTGCACTGAAAGCTCACATGTCTGTTTTCCAGCTGTGGTGACCAAATCAGGTGTATTTAATGATGCAATGTGAGAAACTGTCAGCTGCAGTTTTGGTGACAAAATAGATATATTAAGCAAAAATCTAACCAGGCCCGACATTAAAGCCAAAACAAAGTTTCAACATCTTAGATCTCAATAAACACTCAAGGGCAACATTAATTCCTTGCAGTTGGGTTAAAGTATGTCAACAAGCTTCGAGAACCAACATTTCATATTTATTAATTTTGCTGTATTACTTTCTGTTGTGACCAGTCCTTAAATATTAATTCACAACTGCCCAAATTGGTGGATGTACTCAGCAAAGTTGCTGATTATTAACAGATGTTGGCTCCAGTGGAAGTGTTGTGTTTGCTCACAGAAAATGTTTGCTTGCATCAGGAAAATAATGCGATTTGCCCAACGTGTCTGGGTGGAGACGGGAGTCTTTTAAACATTAAACGGATAAACAAGTCTTATTGACACCAAACACAATTTAATGGTTTTAATCAGCTTTGTTACTCATGAAGTAAACTTCTTTTTAACCTAATTACAGACCATGAATTTACTACATATTCAATTATTCATGCTGCCTTATACTGTGTATACAATCTGATCAAAGCACCCAGAAAAACCTTATGAGGCAGAGTAGCTGAGGTTTGTGTGTGTGTGTGTGTGTGTGTGTGTGTGTGTGTGAATAATAAGTTAATTCTTTATATAAATCTATGAAATATCCATGAATATTTATTGTTACAGAAATAGGGTCAAGATTTCAAATTCAGTTTTTAGAGGGTTTAACAATAAAAAAACTTATTCTAATTCAAAGATTGTTTTTGCCATTAGTTTGATTTTTTTTTTCTTTGTCTTTGTTCAACATTTGACTCGCCATGGACCCCGTGCATCCACTCCAAGCACACACACACATATACACACACACCTGCCTGGTCCAGCATTCGGGTCAAGGAGCATCTGCGGTGTCCTTTGCCATCTCAGGTGACACAAAATAAAATCAAACACTGGGTCATGTGTTACAGAGGAACAGTTATACACTGCCGCCTCCAGACGACCAAGTCCTCGAGGACAGGCAGACAGATGCACCAACAGACTGACAGACAGAGTGGTGCCAAGAAAAGACTCCACCCTCCTTGGCACAACGTAAGGAGGACAGGACTGTCAAGTCACACTCCATGTCTGCGGCGGGATAACTGTCATATACAGCTTAGTGATACAAACAACTTGGAGATCTGCACATGGAGCCAGGACAAATCCGTCTATCTGGAACCACAAACATGCACGGCGTGATTCATATTCTGTGCTGCATCTGGACAACAGGCAGAAAGTGGCTGCTGCTGTGGTTAAGAAAACAGCTTCTGGTCTATTCTCCGACCTCCGACCTCGACTCCACCATGGTCGGAGGCTCAGGATGTGTCATCTGTCTGTGTCACTGCCAGCACACAGGCTGCTGCATATTTATGGTGTTTGTTGCTTAAATCATTTCTCATCCCATGTTTCTGTCAGCGCTTTAGACTTAACATTTGGACCTGAATCAGACTAAAGTAAGACTTAAATTGAATGAAACACCTTCTGCATTTAATTCCTCAGGCCTCAAAAAAAAAAGAAAATCAATGAACTGAATTAAATAAGGACGTGCAGAACAAATTATTTAAGCACTGATTCCTGCTTTTAGATCTGTTTGAAGTCCACCCAAAATACTGAAGATCAATTTGGATGAATTTTATTCATTGTTTTGTAGCAAAAATGATGAAAATAATGTGTTATTATGTTGGACGACAGATCAGACAGCCGCCTATGCACCAGACCGTGCATCAACAGCCTCCAACACCATGATTCTACCCATCCTTAGCCAAAGTTGGCTTTGCTTAAAGGTTTATTTTGCCTAAATGGTCACACCGCTGCAATAAATACAATGCAAGTGCATGTGATGAGTTTGCAGTGGTAACAGCTAGTACGCACTTATTATGTAATTGTAAATAATTCATTGTCTGCTCTGAGGATGTGACCCACTATGTAACATCTGCCTCCTTCTGGTTCGCTACAGGCCATTTGAGAAAGTAGGCACATATTTATTGAGGTTTACTGATGACCTGTGAAAGAGCTGCAGGTATTAAATAATCTTATTTGGCAACTGTATTTAAACAAATGTCTCAGGTGCAAATGAGGTAAATCTGTGTTTTGGGTTATCAGAGTAATAATATTGGGTTATCTTTTGCTCTAATTTAAATAACAAGCTTTTTCAACTTTATTTATCCAGTTCATTTAAACAGTTTAAAAGGATTATTTCAAGAAAATGAAGAAATCCTCAGGATCTGAGTCATGTCTTTGTAATGACCTTTTTACTTGCAGATTTCATTAAAGGGCCCTAAATGGTTTGTGCTTCTTGGACTTGGACTCAACACAAGTCCTGTTTATTTCACAGAAACAAAGTTACTTTCATAAAAACCTGTTCATAAATCTGCCGCCTGAATCCTAATTTACATCTCAGCAGTCTGTTTACACTGAAATCATGATGTTGTGTCATTTTTAATTAGTTCACATAAAAAAAACAACCAGAGTTTACATAAAATGTTCCTTTTGCCTGCCTGCGAGGAAGCAATGACGCCGTGGTAGCCTTTAAATCAGCTGAGTTGGCTGACCTTTTGGGCTGTGCAACAGATACATGCAACCACTTAGCATAAAGTGTTGGGAATTAGTCTGTTCCCTTTTTTTTAATTCTGTTGTTTTTCTTTTCAGTCAGTTGCTATTTTCGACAGTTGTCCTCATCAGTTATGGAAGAAAAAAAATGTGCATTACACAATGTTTTCTCTCAGCCCAAAGCATCTGGAGGGAGGGATGGAAGTAAAACCTGACATCACATAGAAGCAGTGCCTACATGAGAGCCAGGAAAAGGGGCTTTATATAGCAAAAAAGCAGAACTAGCGAAAAAAAAAAAAACTACTCACACTGGAGAAAAGCAGCTTATCATTTCTCTCTCTCTCTCTCTCTCTCTCTCTCTCTTTCACTCTTCTTATTTCCTACTCATTCTCCCAGTTCCCATGGTAGTGTTTGCCTGAGCACCTGACTCACGGCAGCTCTCTGGGCTGTGGGGGAGTTTTCAGCAAACCAAGCCAGATGCCCTCTCTCTAGGTAGCTGGCTACATACTGTACCTCTTCTCCCTCTTCCTACACAAAACCGTCCGCTGGGCTCCTGACACGGACACAACGTAGAGCCACAGTGTGTCTTCACTTTTATTATTTAACAATTCTGAGAAAAAAAGGAGGCCTCAAGTGTCTTAACTATAGATCGCAGTGTGCCTGACATCATCTGTTGACTGATTCAAGGTAGGAATTAAACACCAACAATGGCTCTATTGCTAATTTTTGCTTGAAGTAACAAAAATAAAGTGTGCCAGCTCCTTAAATCCCCTCGTGCAACCCTCACCTGATTTCTTTCTCGCTTGTAATGCACTTTAATTTTCAACCTGTTGTAAAATGCAGTTCAAACATGTATTAATTAGACATGCCATAACCATGCTAATGTACAGGGTGTGCAACATCATCATGTGATCTCAGCAGAAAACAACTGCTTCAAAGTAAGATGTTACACTGGCAGGCAGAAAGCACCGTGCAGAGAGCAGATGGTGTAATAAGATACGGTGTAATAATGATCACACGGTTAGAGCTTCCGCTTGCATGAGGCTGTGCACACACACACACACACACACACACAGCAATCATCACGGATCATCTATTTTTCTATGAAATTGCTGCATTGTAAAACTACAGCTAATGCACTCAGGGTCATGGTGTAGTTGGGAGTCTGTGTGCAAGTTCAAAGCTATGCATTTAAAATGAATCGTATTGCTTAGTGCTGCCATGGGCTCATTTGGTATACCATAACATGCATAAAAGGGCTTGTGGGGCTCAGTTGGTGTGACACATTGTGATCAGTGCCAGGGTTAGGAGTTTAATTAACATGGGAGCTACTCTGGCTAAAAATATACAATATATAATCACTGTACCATAAAATACACTGGTTTAGTTGTCAGTACTGTATGTACCACGGCTGTTCTGCAGCACACTGATGTGCACTCTGGACTTGGGAGTTCAAAGGTGTGCTTACAAAACAATAGATCCTCTTGAAAAGTCTGACCTGATTTTCAGTTGTCACATAAACAGCCAGCAGATTCACACAAATACTGTTCGATTATGTAACTCTCTGTTGTGTAAGTGAACAAGGCCCATCAAGTGTGAAATGATGTTCAACACTTCTCTTGGGTTGTTGAGGAGACAAATGTTTATTAAGGGTCCACCTAATTTCATATATGAAATAAGGGACAACACAGGTGAGATGCTTTAGATGTTTTTACATCCAGATGGAGACATTTTGAGAAAAGAGGAATTTGTTATTGTGTGCTTTTTAATAAACATTTGAATGCATGAGAATGGGGGCGAAAAGGGATTGTTTTACAGTATGACACAGTACCTCCTCCACACATAATGAATGGCTCTCAGCACTGAAATGATTAGCTTCAAATGGGCTGAAAAGGGATGTTATGTTTCCTCTCATATTGGATTTCAGTGGCAAGAAAATCAGTTAGCGTCAAAAATTGCCAGTTCTAGTGACCTGAATATGAGGATAGGCGTATGATTGTGGTATCTGCTCAGCTGCAGACAGAGTTGTTAACCATATCAGCAGTATGCAGACAAAACAGAACACACAGCTGAATTACTACATGGTAACAAAAACCATTCAAAATTGTTATAGTGTGAATAGGACCTACTTTGTACAACCTATAAAGTAAAGAACACAGGTAGCTTTCTCACAGCCTGACCTTGAGGAGTCTGCATTATTTAAAACACTGCACTAAAATGTGCATCATTTGAGATTTCACCTTTAATTGAGGTAAAGACCACATACGATTCACAACCAGCAATTGTGGATCAATAAACTGTCACTATTATGATTAGTTGCACTTGCTGCAGTAGTGTCTGCACTAAGTGCAGTTGTGCTTTACTATAATTTCTACATTGAAAGCAAAATAAATATCAATTGTAGTTCTAATCTGAGTTGATGAACTGGACCCTGACAGCTGATGTTGTAGCACCAAATGACTAAGCCTAGTTTTTTAAAGCCAAGGGCACAACTCCATTCATGTCAACACTAATAGAGGGCCGCATGTACAGAGAGGAGAAACCATCACTAACATCTGTCGCTAGCAGCACATGTATGTCAGTCAATCTCAATTATAAGCACTGTGCAATTTTCCGGTTTTCCAGATGTTCATACATGTGTTCCTGCACATGTGTGCTAGTGCTAGTTTTGCTTTTATCATCACCCCCCTGGCACTTTAAGATGGGCTGCTGCATGACTGCACCATGTGCAGTGCAGTAACTGCCTACCATATAATGTGCATGCAATAGAGACTCTCTGCCATCTAGTGGTGACAGGATCAACTACTGCAAGTGTGGTGATTTCCATAAAGCAAATACATGAGACATAATGATATAAACACAGTTCATGAGAATAAAGATACACTGACAAAAAATACAATCTTTATGAATTTCAAATGAAAATCAGTTGAAATTAATTTTATTTCCTCTTAATTAAAAATTTATTTCATTCTGTACAATAAAAATATCCAGTGGTACCATTTACCATAGTTTCTAAAAAAATAGCAATAAATTAAAAAACCCAATACAGCTGATAGAATTAAAATTCAAATACGCAAAATACACAAAGTATTTCCAGTCCAAGAAATCTAAAATTAAAGTGACTCTAATCCAGCTAACTGTGTCAATCAGGTTTGTAATCAGTTCATTTTCCTTCCATT
This sequence comes from Acanthurus lineatus, assembly GCA_029814665.1. NCBI lineage: Eukaryota > Metazoa > Chordata > Actinopteri > Acanthuriformes > Acanthuridae > Acanthurus > Acanthurus lineatus. Next base: position 7,237,243 of record JAPZDV010000024.1, on the reverse strand, counting down.
TACCCTTAAATACACTGAGAGTGAATATCTCAAAAAATCCCCTTATAAAATTATACACCTCTTTCCAGTAAACAGCTTTTTAGTTTAGAAGGGAGAAAAAATTATGATGACTCCATGATAAATCAATCTTAAACCATGGTAGGTTTATGCAGCAAGAAATAATGTCTTCAGATAAGATGCTGCAATTAATAGCCCATAGTATCACATTGCCTTAAAAGCTGCATCAGAGCAGTGTAGACAGTTATCCAAATCCAACATAATCTGTCATGATTTGTTTGCTGGATCTGGGTTATCACAGACTGCTGCTTCACCACATTTAATAGTTAATAGTGTCCCGCAAAGTAACCTTGAAGGTATTAAACCCAAAACTATAAAAGTTAGAAACCCATAAATGTTATTCAAAGTGCTGAACAATGTTACCAAAGATAGCAGTTCACCCTCTTTTCATCCCTGTCAGTTATACAGAATATAAGGTGCCAAAGAGACGACCATTCATCCCTGCTTCACTTAATGCTTTAGCAAAACATCTTGTTTTCCACTGCAGAAGGCACATTAAGATCTGATTTGGATCAGGTAAGCAAAAACCAAAATTAAATCTAATTTGGTTTTTCATTCACTGTTTGGATTAAATCAACTGGAAAAGTGTGTACATTCATCATAGATGTGGGTGCAGGTACAAAATGGCTCCTGAATCCTCCAGTCTCTTTAAGGCTTTAGCTTCATGATTGAGGTTATGGGGGGAGTTCTGCGACAGATAGAGAGAGAGGGGGGTCAGTATTCAGAGATTCCAATGCTTTTCCATCATGCATGTTAGACACAAGATTTGAAGTACAGTTAATGACTGCTACCCACCGCCATAGACTTCATGGTGTTGTGTCCGTAGTAATGGATAGGGAGCTTTTGGCTCTTAGAGTTTGGGTATCCAAAACCAGCTATGTGGACCACATCACAGTAGTTAAGTGCAACAAACACTGCTAGGATACCTGTGGTAGGGTGCACCTGAAACAACAAAAAAAACACTGAGAAAGTTTACCGCAAAAAAATCTGCATCATATGACCTTTTAAAGCCCCTGTGTGTCAGATTTAACATTAGCTAATCACAGCTGTTGCATCTAAAAGGCACCCTGACAGACAGTCGATATTCTGAGAGATGGGCTTTAAGGTATACAGACACTGCCATGTTGTTTTTCTCCAAACAAAAATACAAGCCATCGGAATCACATAAAAAAATTCAACCCATAAGGTTCTCAACATACTGAAAACTACTGCTATTAAAAGATTTGTTGATGATGTGGTGTTAAATAAAATATAAAAATTTGTGTGTTAAGCATGCACTAGACATAACCTTCGGCTTAAAAAAAAAACATGTTGTGATATTAGCATTTATGTCAGTAATTTAATAATTCCACATCTGTTGAGAAAACTCTTCAAACAGTCAGGAACATTTAGGAAAAGTTTAACTGTGGTCTCTCATTTCACCACTAGATGGTAGTAGTGCAGTAGAAACTGTTGTTCTAGAGCAGGGGTCGCCAACCTTAGACACTCAAAGAGCCATTTGGCTCCGTTTCCCACAGAAAAGAGAACACTGAGAGCCGCAAAACCCTTTTGACACCTAAAATGAAGACAAAACTGCATATATCTTTTTTTTTTATTTACCTTTATTCTATGTATAAAAAACTATAGTGTGTTGCATTCATGAAATCAACAAACTGGTACAGAGAAAACACATTTTTTACTGCATGCAACAAAAACATTTTGAACATTTTGAACTCCGAAAAAAAGACGCTAGCGATTGAGTACGCCACAGCTCAATTGATGTCTTTAATTTGCTGTCTGGTAAATGTTCTGTTTTCTTCAGAAACTTTTCTTTTCTTTTCTATTCTTGGAATTATTCATTGTTGGCCTACCGGGGTTGAAAAGCTTAATGAATTGCGCGCCGGCAGATGTCGCACGTGTCGCGGTTGTGATATTTTGAGCGACAAAAAACGAAAAGAAAAAAAATAAATAAACAAGTTTAATTTTAATGATACAAGAGCACCATAATCTTCAAATTTAGAATTACATTTAAAAAAAAACGAAATAAAATAAAATAAATTTAAATTAAATACTCATTATTTAATTTCCAAAGACACAGGGAGCTGCAGCAGGACGATGAAAGAGCCGCATGTGGCTCCGGAGCCGCGGGTTGCCGACCCCTGGGTACACAAGTACACAAGCTATAAGAACTGGAGTCCAATTTCTTGAATGTGCACATTTAACCAATAACAGTGAACATGATTCTAATTCTGCAATCAAAAGTTTCTAAGATTGCACTTTTAAAGGGCAAAAATCACATCTGATTTAAATCTGGCCACTATCACTTTTAAATGAATTTTCTTGTGCAGCTCCCAGGGCTTCCACCATGTCAGAATGCTCTCTAGAAATTCCTTCTACAAGTGCATCAAGCACAATTTCACTCTAACTTGATTTTGGTGAACAGAAAGAGTCTCGGGGGCTAAAGTAGTGGTAGTTTGGAGCGTCAGCTATGTTGTTGCAGGCGAGAAACTGGCCAGTTGCTGATGTTATTTTTCAAGGGAACTTTTCATGTCAGAGATCCCAGTTGCCCAGTGCAACTCAACACAGTTCATTTGGGCTGAAGGTTCTCCCGCAGACCCTTCAGAACATCGCAGTAGTACTCAGTGTAAACAATCTGAACCCAAGGGACGAAATGTATTGGCACAGCCACTCAAATGTCAAAGAAAACCACATCATACTCTTGGTTATGCTCCTGACCCAACATGCCTTCTGCTGGCTCTCCATTGTGAGGACTGCTGTTTGGTCTCCAGGCTCCAGCATAGTGCTGCTTTTGCTCTGGGTTCTGGAAATTATATATGAGTATGTGCTAGTGGTCAAAGAATGCATGTTACTTAAAATGTGTTTAACTTCAGATAGTAAATTTTTGCAATCTATGCTTGTGCTTTTTACTTTGGTATTAGTTTGCAGCACCCTGTTCATTCCCTACAGGAGCGGTGTCTGAACTTTTTGAACACACCTGTTAGAACAATGCATCCAGTAGTTGTTAAGATATCTCAACCTGGGGAAGTACCACCATCCAGTTGGCATCCCCAAAGCCACACCAATGCCATGTCTAAAGAGTCTCTGTACAAAAAGAAAAAGTTTAGTCCCACGTAGTTTTCTGTAAGATCTTTTTAGATTGTGTTCCTTTCTTTTTCTTGCAGAAGATTTCTGAACTGCAGCACTTCATCAGGCATATGACCTAATACAATGAAATGACTAAGCGGGAGTGCCATCTAATGAGGCTACAGGACAAAGTTAATCAAATCACAAGCCATTTTTATCCAAAAGAGTTCCACATTATCATTTTTGTATAATAATGACTGTGTTCATACCTGATGGGAAGAATACCAAGTCTGCTGGTGTCAAGCTTCAGAGCTACAAAGGACCACAGGGTTCATCAATGTTGTCATTATCTATACATCTATCATTTTTTACGGCAGCAAGCAAGATTTTCCTTGTTATCTACTTTTCTCATCTTCCACTCTTCATATTTCTGAGGGATTTGCACTTTTTTTCATCTCATACATCACATGATTTCCTGGTTTTAAATCATCAAATAGCTAATTGTATCATGTGCATCTGCAGTATTTAAGAGGGGTTTGACTGCTGATGTTCTTCAAAAGAGAAATTAATCAGGGCTCTTTACAGGCAGCGGCACAACTGTAGTAAGAGTTAAATCCTCTGAGTCTTTTTTCATGATTAATGCTCTTGTGCATCTGCTGAGCGAGAGCACATAGCATGACCATCTGTCCTGTGTGTGTGTGTGTGTGTGTGTGTGTGTGTTTGGGACTATGCTGAGGAGAGAGCGAGACTGAGTGAGGGATGGAAAGCATGAGCACAGTGAGATTTTGTTTGTGTCTGAGAAAATGATATCAAAGATCGAGGGAAAATGCTGGGCGAATGTGTTTGTGCGACTGTGGATTACTTGTGGGTGTACATGTAGGTTGTAGAGTCAAAAACAAAATTGAACACCTTTGACTTTGTGTGCGTATGTGTGTGTGGTGTAGTGTGCACCTCTGTGTTATCCAGTTATCCAGGCCAGCCTCTCCCATGCTCCCGCGTCTTGTAAGTGAGTTTCCTCAGAAGCTGTTGCACAACAGATTGGCTGTTTTGGCTCCCGCTGTCAGCAACAGATTTCTTTATTGCTTGAAATTCACAGGCAGCATTTATACACAACTTTACAGTAATCCTCACTGTTTTCACACATTCAGATGGTTGCATAGGCGCACACGAATTAAGTACTGCACAAGCTCAGCTAAACAGCTTTTAAATTAAGCTTCTCAGAAAGTGAAAGTATCATAATTTTACATGCCTGAGCATGTGTTCACGTGCCTGTTGCTCTGAACCAAGGCAAAGTCAGACATGGAGATGGTGATGGGGGAATTAGGGGGTTAGTTTCAAAATCCTGGCTTCCACACTTCATCATCCACATTATCTTTAATTTTGTGCTATACAAAAATTACTTGTAAAAGCCAGATTTTCATTTTTTTAAGACTGACAAGAATGTACTCTCTGAAAAAAGAATGACACTGGGTGCTTTTGTCTTTATCCTTATTAGCATTATAGATTATATCTGTGCCGCAATCCAACCAAAAAGACACCTGCCACATGTTATTTATTTATAAAGTTTTATTGGTTAAATGAAGCTTTACAGAATTAAATTTTTAAGTCCTTTGTATGGTTATTTTCTGACAACCTCCTGGTACTTGGCTAGCTAGATAACCAGATTAGCAGAAACAACAACAGCACCTAACTAAATTAGCTGGCTAACTTGATAACTGCTCGCCACAAAGATCAAAATTCAAAGATCCCCACAGACGCATATTGTTCTAAAAGAAATAAAGCTGATTTGTTTCTATCATATTTAGTTAAACTAACTAAATGCACTGAATTGATTTATTCATCATCATAATTTGTAATGAATAAACTTCTGTGTTTCTCATAATTGAAACCTGCAGCCCTGAATATTGTTAGCCTAGCTCAACATGTTCTGGCCCTCAGATCTGTAAATAAATTGGAACAGAGGGGGACTTAACAAGAACTTAAAGGTGGAGCATCAGAGGATGGGACACATTATAGTGCTGCACATAACTGGAGAGATGGAAAGAACAGGCCATGGATGGAGCTATTTTAAGATCATAGAAGTTATTCTGACAGTGAGTTCTCTGCAGGTTTCATTATGGTCCATAATGAAACCTGCAGAGAGCACAACAGCCTCTGTTTGTGTGGCTTAAGTCAGCAAACATCACAAACCAATTTTCATTTATTTTTCTCCTTTTACTTTTCTGTAGTATCACATCTATTAAAAAACTCATGAAACATCCATTTAAATGCAGCCGTTAATCTGATTCAAATAGGTTTAACATTTATAAGATTAATGTCTGAATCTAACAAATAAAACATTAGTGCTGTTTCCTCTTTGTTGTCTCTGCTGGCTGTGTCAGATTTTTACCATTATTTCCATTAAGTCACATGTGAGGTTTTTATTCTTGAGTTCCAGGTTTGATATTTGTTACATAATTTCAATTTTCCCTGAAACATTTAGAGTAATACATAATTTCCAGTGTTCAGAAGAGACCATAAACATGTTCTTGCTTATTCAATAATGAATTCACCATTGGAGTATCAATAAATACAAATGGAATCAATCAATAAATAATGTCAGCGTATTCTGCCAGTGGAAATGGTTCCTGTGCCTCTCAGCAGCACCCAAGCACAGTATAAATACTAAATGCAGCTTGTTATTCATGTGCAGGTGTAAGTAAAACAGGTAACAGTCTACAGAGAGAGAACACTGCTGCTCCAGCAGCATATGTTCATTTTAGTTTTAACACAGTGCACATGTGTGCAAACACAAACTGCATCAAAAGCTGGTACAGCTGTTACAAGTGACTAACTTGACACAGGATAAAAATGTGTTATTTCTTTAAAATCATATTTCTTCATCTCTTGTCTCCTCCAATGGTTTTTCCTGCAACTCTTTCCATGCATGCTTAATAGGAAGAATAAGGATGGAAGGACAAGAAACAATGGAGGGAATCATGGATGTAATTTAAGGGAATGTCTACAATTACTAAAGGAAGAACAACACAATTTAAAATGATACAACAGCAGATTGTTGCTGTTTATGAGTGTGATAATGTGTTTAAGACTAAACTCTTTACTGGATTGGATCATCTGGACATTTGCCAGTGTGAAAAGACTGTTTTTGTTAGAATGCTACAGATGGGTGGACTACTTTGAGGCTTTGTTGGTAATTTGAAACTGTCACTTTCTTTGTCCGTAAACTGTCAGAAATATTGATTATCCCAGCTGTTTTTTATCGTATTTTGTAATGTCTTACATCAATCAAATCACAAGAATCTGAGCTTTCCAACGATTCTTTGCAATAAAGTACACAATTAAAATTGTAGTACGTGTCCATTAACAGAAACAGTTGAGTGAGTCTACTACTGTATCAAAAATAGTTTCTCATTATCTTCAAACTGTCGAAGAATGTAACAGACTGATCCCAAACAGCAGATGTGGACCAACACGGTGTGTCTCATTCCCATTACAGATGCAGCAAGGAACTTAAAAAAGCAAAAACGTTGGAATCAGAGCACTTGCTTGTTTTTGAAAAGCAGCTCAATAAAGTTCAACAGTTGATGTCAGGTGACCTTTGCACCTTTTCTTTGACTTCTTCTTTGGGTAAAGAAGGCAGCAACAAAAGATGAGGTGGTGATTATCAAGTTAGGTTACACTGAGCAGCTCCCAGAAGTGCTACTTAGTCTTACTTGCTTCAACATACTCACCTGCTCATTATGCTTTCAATATTTACTCTGTTTGTGGGCTGCTATCCGTCACTATCAAAAAACATAGTTTCAAGGGTGGATGCTCATTAATAGCCAATCATCAACAAAATCACCCTGCAGTCTATTATATGTCAACTTGTGACCATGCTGCTCAGAAAAGGCCATCAACTCCATTTACATCCACGGCAGTGACAGAGTGACCTTCACATTTGCAGCCAAGAGATGCAACAGAGAGGTGTGATAAGACCTCCGAATATGACAAATGACCATCTTCACAAATGCTTTGAATGCTCTGCACCATGCTGACATTTTACTAATAGATTGGACAGTACAAGTGCATGTGTGTGTATATGTGTGTATGTGTGTGTCTGCTGAGAAAGTGACACTTCATTAGTCATATCCTATCTCACAGACTGACTCAAGTATACAACGACGCTAACACACACACACACATTCACACAGAGGGACATGCACACTCCCACTCAGTCACACTGTAATTGACTTGTGACGGCAAACTTTCATTAATGAACACAGAGACAATTTGGACTTCTTTATTAGTTTTCATTTCATTTTGGTGTTGCATTAAAAAATAATATCCAGAGAGTTCGGTTAAAGATGAGGCTGAGTTCGATCTTCAAGGCCATGAGACAAATTAAACTCCTCTGTGTTTGTGAGTAGTGACTGTGTTATATTTGCATCATTCATTTGATCTCATTTGAACATTGCCTTGAAGAGCTTGGGAGTGCCAAATCATGTGCTCGCCCTCCAGTTCTCTTCACAAAAAAGTTTCAAAGTAATCTCTAGATCAAATGTAGTGAAGTTATATAAAACAAACCAATTTGGAGTCTTGGACTGCTGCTCATGTGTTAAAAAAATGCTGTAGTCTTAATTGCCTTAGGTTTGGGTGACTGAAGCTCAGGAGGGAGAGCAGGTCGTCTGCTTATCAGAAGGTCAATAGTTTGATCTCAGACTCCTCCAGTCTGCGAGTGTCCTTGAGCAAGACACTGAATCCCAAATTGCTCCTGATGGCTTCAGTGTGTGAATGTGTGTTTATGAGTTCCCGATGAGCAGGTTGACACTTTTTATGGAAGTCGCCTGCCGTCAGAGAGCAAATGTGCACAAAGTGTTTTGTTCCCTAAATGTGTGCGTTTGAACCAAAGACTTTACCAAAATGTTCATACTAAAAGCATTTTTTGAAAACTGTTTCCAGGGTTTAATATTAATTTATACTTATCATTATAACAGGATTTTATAATACAAATCAAGGTTTTAGTCCAAATGAGCTACTTACAAAAACAGAAATGTATTAAATGGAAGAGTGAATGATAAGTAATGAAAATGAAGTGGGGGACGAGTTAAGGGAGTCTTACAGCTGGAGGAAAGAAGCTGCTCTTTAGTCTGCTGGTTGGACAGAAGATGATGCTAACTCTATAACTTCATGCGAAGGTTGAAAACAAATTTTAAAGCTAAAATTATAATTTTAAAAGCAGAGTCATCTTAAAATGAGAAGTGTGGCTAGCCAAAAGCTGCATGTCAGAGGCTAAAAGTTAATATTTCCACTAGCATATGGTGTCTTTTTTGAGAGAAAAGGCTCCGGGGCTTAGAATACCTGATAAGTTTTCAAATGTAATAAACTAAAGCAAGTTTGGCTTTAGCAGCTGAAGTATAAACTTCTCCTGATCTAAAGTCTGATATGAGAGCATCTTTGCTAATGCAACCTGTTTGTTTAACAATGTAGGTACATCTGCCTGTGCACTAGGAAGTAATGTTTATTTCAGTTTGCCACTCATGCTAATGTTTCCAGCTTATGTTTTTTAAATGTTACCTTAAATGTGCTGTATCCTGCTGTGAGGTCACCTTGAAGGAGTATCTTTTATTCAGCAAACTGCAGAATGCTTAAACGCTCTAACCACTTTAGTGGACAGAGAATCAGAATATGCAATCTGAAATGCAAGTGCAACATTTTACAACTGTTCTTCAGGCCTACAGGAAGGATTCTTGAAGTCCAGATAGAGTTTAGACTGAAGTCTGGTTATAATTGATCGGTGCTGGTCTCCTTCACTTTAAACTTTAAAATTGGGGACAATAGAGGAGGCAGCTAAAGACCAGTCTAACTTGAGTGACAAGAGGAATGTCAGGAGAGGACTGAGTGAAATCCAATAAGAAAGAGAAAACAGACTGAAAGGAGGTAGTGATTAGGGTGTTCAGAGGAGGAGAAACAAAGTGAGGAGGAGAACAGGACTAGAGAGAACAAGTCAGGAGGTTGGAAGGGATGAAGAATAGAAGAGAGGTGAGAGCATGAGAGGACACGAAGGAGGAGAGTAGATGGAAGAGGTGAGCGTGGGGTCATTCAAACAGGGAATTAATCATTTTGACAGCCTATCTGCCTTCCTGTCTTTGCCATGCACACACACATACATCACATTCTCGTCTTCAGTCACTTAAGTACTTATCAGCATAAAGATTCACAGCGGAAAGTAAGTGGATCAGTGAGTTTGATGGCAACATAGGTATCAAACATGTGTCTGTCTTTCTAATTCTAAGACTCTTGATAAGGATTTTTCACTGATTAAAGCTAAAAGAAACCAGCTATTTAAGGTCGATTTCACACTTTGAAGTTCAGTTCATTTCAGCAGACCAAGGGGAGAAAAATAACACATTGTTGTCTTCGAGGTCTGCTGTGATTCATGTTCACACTGGCTTGTTCCAAACGAACCAAGAGCTGAAAACATGAAATTATTCTGTATTTTCTGTATTTTCATTGGTTTCACAAAGAGCTCATTATAAACAACTCTGAGCATTATAAGTGGAGAATACAGCAAGACCTTAGGTTGTGAAAAAAAAAAATACACAGGTAGAAACAGGACAAAAACATAAAATTTTTTCAAATGATTCAGAAAAACTAAGATTGTTGCTGTAATAGTTCAAGCCCAGAAGACAAATATATAGGACTGTAGTATTGATAAAATTATTTCAATCATGGTTTTGTTTTATTCATACTATTCATATTATTAATTTTATTTCATGCAGAAATGATCAATCCAACCTGCAGACAGAAAGTTCGACCCATAGAACTGACAACACCAACTGTTCGCAAGAGAACAAGCCAAAATTATGAGTGAATATTGTAAATTTGAAACCTTTTTCTCTAAAAGTAAAGCCAAAACTTTACACTGCACAGTGATCGCTGTCTGATTCAGCAACCAACACATATTTTTAAGGAAAAAAAAGTAGTCTTCTCCCACTAAAACAGGGCATCTCACCTGGTAAAGAGTTGTTGTGACAAAATCTTTGAAATTTTCACAAAAACACAGGTCTTCTTTATGATTTCTATTGTCTACTGAAGACAAAAGTTGTGACACCTTTTATCTTGTGTCCCTGCAGTAACGTGATTTTGTGTTTTTGACACATTAGAAAATGTTTGTATCTATTATTTCAAAAAAAGTTTTGTGCAATATTTTCTCTGCATTTTCTGTGCCCCCTAACATTTTGTCACCACCACAAAAATTATAGGTCCCCACTGAAAATTAAAGTTGGTGAACATTCACTGACTATAGTTATTTGTGGTTATAATAAATGGTTTACAGTCTACTGAATTGTGTTTTTTTTGATAACTGATGGTGGCTTATTAGGTTAATTATCAGGTAATTGTACTCAGTTTCTAATGGCAGTATACAGCAAATGGTTTCCTTTTGTGTGCCTGACGGTAAAGCTACTTTCCTTAACATAATGTGCTCATTTTGTGATATTAATGACTCCTAATGAATTTTAAAGCACAGCATTCTCTCTGGCCTTTCTTTAAAATACCTTCAATATGTAACTTTAACATTTATTCACCCTGAAAAAGGATAATGTTTCTCTTTTTAATTCAAATGTCAACTGCTGCGTATCTGCAGTGTATTTACAGGTCTGGGATTTTGTTTGTTTACCTTTAGGCACATTTCCAGCATACATTATTTAAGTATAACCTCATCACAAAAACGAGTAAGTCCATTTTTAGACTTATTTCATCTTTAAAATGTAAAAATAACAGTAATTATCTTGAACTGTTCACATTTAAAAAATAATTGGCCATAGTTAGCAAGTTTTTCAATAAACTATCTCTTACTTGCTGATCGTGTATATTGTACATATACTTTGTTTCGTTTTGTTTTGTTTCTTTTTTCTTTTTACACACCGTAGTTATGACTCATTGCTATCTTTGTTAATGCACTATTGGTTTTGGCAATGGCTCTGCCTTCAAATGACTTAGGTTTAATGTACAAGGTTTAATGAGAGAGGCTAAAAGCAGGTCTGTTTGTGATTAATTTGTGATGTAAAAGCAAAGCATATCAACCAAAAGATTTGTGTTATATTAGATATGAGAATTCTTTGGATAAATTACCATTATAGCCATTTGTTACTTGTATTCCCTCAAGGCAATAATGTGTCAAGTTATGTATGTGCAAATTTATGTAAGATTTCTTTACAATATAAAGAAATCTTGAGGAAAGGCTTTCTTCTTAACATCTACCACAGCAATTACAGATGAAAAAAGTGATACACGACTCAAACTAGGAACCACATAGTCATTTCCTACACATTACATTATAAGACAACTTTTTTTTCCCTACCTGTACATCACTTGTATGACAAATAAGGTCCAGTTGAAGTCTTAAGTGTTAATGCTGAGTTAATGACAAGTGCAGTGTGACCTTGCAACCAGACAACAAAACTTGATTTCCTTACATGTTCAATCCAGCACTAATGATGCAGGATGACATCACCCAAATTGTCCACTTAGTGAGTTACCTGTCAGCTTCTATTACTTTGTTTACAGCTCCTGGTTTGTTTGTAAAAAGTCAATGTGGACACGAAGTGGAGCAGAACTAAAAGGCAGAAAGTCTTTGATTCTTTCCCCCTTTAACTTTTAGTCAGTCAAGCCCTTCAGCAGCAGCAGCTCTAGCTCACTCACTAAAGCAGACATGGCCTGATGTACACTATAGTTGGGTCTCTCTTTACTCAAATAAATTTCTGGCAGGAAATCAGTTCTGCCCACAGGATGAGACAAATTAAAACTTTTCAGAAGAGTTCAGGAGGCACTCGAGCTACATACTGTAGTGAAGCTTTAAAGAAAATGATTAGCAGAACCTCTTTTTGAAGCAGAACCAAGGACTTTATGCTAATATATTGTCTTTTTTCCGAATTCTGTTGTACACAAAAAATTGTAAATTAAGTTGGGATTAACAGACATGTAGTCAAATTTGGCATATATATTTCAAAGGAAAATAGAGGAGCAATAAGAAAAAGTTGCTTGAACAAAACATTTCCATCAAGGTCAAATACACTAATGGATGATTATGTGGTTTCAATATAAATAAGTCTGATAGCCTAGATGTGAGAATATCCATTAAATTGGACTTAGTTATTATTTATCACTCCTATTTGGCTGCTATTAGCAACTAAATCTGTCATCTTAAACGATCATAGATTCAAAACATCTGCTGTCGTTAAAAATAAACAGACTGATTTTCAATGAGTGGGTTAAGAAAAGACTGAAAGGCTAAATGACCCAAAGACCAAGAGACTCTATTGACCTACAAACTTTCAAATGAAAGCCCTTGAGGCAGTTTCACAGTTGAACAGAGTAGAAGAAAAGAGAGTTTGAAGCTGTTTGAGGCCATGAATACCCAGCATGCAGAGCAATAAGAGCACATATATATATTATAACTTTTTGAAATAAGCAGATGTTAAAGTAAGGCCAGTGTTTGATGATGTGAATTTAGCACATTTTAAATGAACAAAACTGGTTATGGTTGCAGTGGTGCAGTTGTACAGAAAATTTAGAAACATGAGGTATAGATTTGCGTTAAATATAAATAAGTCCTGGAACTGTTAAAACCTTCAAAACTAGTAAGTGTATATTAATGCCTCACACTGGCTTAAGGATTCATGGACCAGCTGCTCTTCCTCTTAAAGCGTTTAATCAGATTGATAATTTACACCTATGTAATTTATTGAGGAGCTTATTACTGAGGCAACAGTTTGAGACACTTCTACATGTCACATTATCTTGTGAAAACTCAAACAAACTCGTGCTTGAGAGTGTTTGTAAAGTGACTGTCCTCAATAGCACAACTATGATTAGTTCAAATGTCAAAATAATTTCAAACCATTTTTTGATTGTTTTAAGTTTACCTCTAAATGTAACGTAACGTAACTATGACCTAACAACACACTAGGCTGTAAATACATAGTGTGGTGATGTGTGAATGAAAAAAGCTCATAGGATTGATGAAGGAGATGGAAATTAAGAAGACCTGGAAACTTGTCTTTCAAATTGAACATGCTGACTTTTAGAGCACAACCAAATCCCAAAACTCATATATTATACGTGGAAATAAATGTAGATTTGGAAACCCCTCTGACTGGATTTGGACAGTAACACTGGTTTTTGAAGTCCTAAGTCCAAGAACTGGGAATGTAACTTCCAAATTCAGCAGGCTAATTTTTGTAGCTAATAAGCCAACTCCCAAAATCAATGTGAAGTTTCAGTTTGAATTAAAAACATCCGTTTTGGTATCAAACTTTTTCTCCATGAGCATTTTTACATCTGAAACTGAAATCAGATTTTTCGGGCACAGCATTTCATGTTGCATTGCAAATTCAACTACAGAACAAGAAACAGCCAACATATTTTTTGAGTGAAGATTAGTCTGAAACAAGATGCATAGCCATGTAGCATTGTGTCTCTTCATTACATGTGCCTAGCTGCAATCCCCCAGGGGGAGAGTGGTTGGGATCACCGGCCTCAAGCAGCATAATACTGCAAAAGAGCAAGCAAAGCAGAGCTTTCTACTCACCATCCTCTAGTGTGATAATTAAGTCCACAGTGTCAACAGAGGGATAGCCAAAGAGCTTGTCTCTAATAGACACCGACAGAGCAGAGGACTTAAATTAAAATCTTGGCCCTCACTGTGCTCATTGAGTTACATGCATTATGCAGTGGCCTATTACAGCCCAGGTCCAGGTGGGACCGATCACTTTCCCTCTTTTAAATATTAGCATTTCATCTCACTTACTGTTTCTCTAAGGAGCTGCAGCTCTTCCTAACACATTTCCCTCTCTTTCCAAAATTGTTTCTCTGTGTCTCTCAAGCTCTCCCTCGTACCTATTTCTCTCTGCCAGTGATTAAAGTTTGTATTTGCCCTTTTCTGTCCATTTCTCTTTCCATGATTTTTCCTCTTTTTCTCATTATTATTCTCTCTTTGTCTTTGTCAGCTCTACTAATTCCTTTTTTCATTGTCTCTTTCCTACTGAATATGTAATTCTTTGACTGACTGATTTCTGATTTAGTCTCTGTTATATTCTTTTTTCTTTCAATTAATTCCTGTGGTAATTCTTATGGTTATGGTGTGTTGGGCTAATAGTGTGCAGTATGCTGCTTATCTTTAAGATATTATCATAATCCATAACCTTTAAGCATAAAAAGCAGCTCTATTCTTCCCATCAAGTTTCTGTTCTATAGTTCCGAGTGTTTTGAAGTAGCTTCATGTATTAAGATGATGCATATTGCATTGATAACTATGTACAACTAAATGTTCATCATGATGACACTTTGCCCAGCATTGTGAAGGAGGGGTATCTTTCTATTATTGTATCTAGCTTATTTCACACTGACTGCCCAAGTCATACATCTTTGATAATTGCAAATTCAACCCCTGAAAGAAGCAAAAAGTATGAACCGAGCAAATTGTGTTATTCTTTTGACTAATGACTTTTCAGGGAAGCACAAGTCAAGCCTGATTCGCTCTCATTGTGTATCTTAGTCTTCCTCTCTGCCTTTACATTTTTTTTGTCTTTCAAATTTGTTATCTGCAAGTTACTCCTGTTAACCAAGGAAAACGTTGTGATATTGTAATCATGTTTCTACAAGCACAGACAGAGTCCTCTGCATTACTCTGGGTAACACTTTTCTCCAATAGCACATACGCATTTACCAGCTGAAATTTGTATACGCACATCCAGCCAGTCAGGGCTTGCTTATTGAAAATTTATGTACTGTACAGTATAAATAGCAGACAACCAATTACCTACCAGGAGCTGCAGGGTCAACAGATAGTGAGTTTTGACTGTGTTAACAGAACAAGGGAAACATTATTGTAATCTTTGCTCTATTTCTCACTGGTTCTGCCCTCTACTGGGCTCTGTTTCCACAGACCACACAGCCAGGTGAATGTATATCCTGCTTTCATATGTCATCAGACTAACCCCACTGATTCTGACTGGCTAAAGGTTAACTGACACAGATCTCCCACTTCTTTGTTGTCAAAGCCTATGCAGCAGAAGGAGGGAGTCCAATTCCATGATTCAGTTCACCTAAAAGTTAGTGGAATTATGACCTAAACTTGCAAGGGTCAAAGACATACAAGAATCGGGTCAGAAAGGAACACTGGGAAGTGCAGGTGTGTGTTGCCCAGGGCTGAGATTTGCAGCTGATTCTCCAAAACCCTTTTCACCAATTTAAATTTGCATTATACAGTGTGGACCCCAAAAAGTAACCTGACATGCCAAAGAGATAAAAACCATCCAAAAGAACAGGGTATAGACCATGACATGGTCCCACATTTGTTCTCAATACTTATCTAATTAGACAGGGAAATCAACACTGCCATGTGATGTGTAGATTGTGCTTAGACCCCAGTGGACAGGTTTCTATTTTTTTGCCAACAAGCTTGCAAGATACACTCAAAGCAAACTGACAGTTCCTTTTTGGGACAGGGTCTTACCAGCTAGGCCATTACAAAAAACATAAAAAAGATGTTTATTGGACATTGGTATTTGGCATATGAAAAATTTATTTTTCCTGTCCCCTGCATGAGTTGGAGGACGAAGAACACCGAGCTGCGTCACTCTTAACCAGAAGGTGCTCTTCTGTGTTTTGGGTACAAAGGAGGGGCTTGATCTGAGAGGGACCTCACCCTGCTTATGGCTCCCTCACTTTCTGAGCTGAGATGTTGCCTCCATCTGAAAGCAGTGTTTCTAAAAAAGAGGCAGACAGGCCTGTTGAGAGATGAAAACTGCAGTATCCACTGGAGAAGAGACTGTCTTGTGTTGAAGCAATGAGGACAAAAATGATCCAGCTGGACAAGCCAAGGGATCTTAGCTCCCTTCGTTGCTTGAGATTTGGAACCCCAACCTTTAACCCCGGAACATGTAATGGTGAATCTGCTTGGTTACTTGTATAACTTGCACAGACAAACCAGCCTGCATCAGCTCCTCCCTCCAAGGCAGTGCTTCTCAAATAGGTGGGCCCCCCGGGGGGGTGGTGAAATGCCAGGGGGGCGTGCTTGGGGGGCATGCACGGTGAAACTACCGTTTGCTTTTTCATTGCCGTACCAGAATAAAGTGTAAT